>VZTY01030967.1:9857-82995 GCA_013400935.1 Turnix velox
TTAAAATAACATAGAAAAATTTAAAAAGTTGGTAAGGTACCCCATTATTTTGTTTTCCTCATTTTTATGAGCGTGTAGGGTTGTTTGTCAGGGAAATTTCTTAGGATCTCATCTGCCACGTGCTTGTTTAGACACTTAGGTTCTAACAACTAGTCTTAGCTCTCTCAAGAGGTACCTCTGGCTTCATGCAAGATCTGAATTGCTCTGAAAACATTTGGGGCACCTCATAATAGTGAGGGTATCAGGGGACAAAAGGTCTTATATAATTTAGGGCAGCATTTCCCCAGCTCAGGCTGCATGTGAATCAGTGGTACTTCCAGCACTAACCAAATCCCTGTCAGACAGACTGGGCTGACCTCCCAGCATTATCAGATCTGGCACAAATGTCATTCTTCTGAATCCACTGAAAGAAATAATTCCTGTGTTAAGCTGTAACAAGAGATAAAGAAAAAATTCTGAATTTTAAACCAGGTCAAACCTGGATTTAATTCTATTTTATTCTAACAGTTTTTGTGGACCAAACCTATTCAAAGAATGACACAAATATATTCTTAAACTTTGCTTTTGAATTACACATGGGAGGAACTAACAAAAGATGCCCAGTATAATTTACTACACAACTTCATATTTTGGGTGTGAAAACTTTTTTTTATATTTAAATACATGATAAGGGGGGAAGAATTAAAAAAATAAATACAATACTGTGTTATAAGAGAGGTAGAACTGACTAATGCCAGGTCTTCATGGTCAGAGCCATCTCTGAATCATCTCCCCAGTTTTTAAAACTTATGTGTTGGTACCAAAATTTACTTAACACTTGGACTGAATTAACAAAAAGCTGGTTTTATTAAAAATAACAGGAATGCTTAATAAATATTATTACTGTAGCTGGATACTGTATCTTTTCAACTGCATCACATTAAATTGCTAATATAATGTAAAAATGATTATATAATTTTGTGTTAAACCAAAGACATCTGTAGCAGTTCATCAATCAGAGTCCAAATCCATTTCTTTCCAGGATTTAGAGGCATTTCTTTTGTATTGTTCAAGTTCCTAAAACAGAAACATCATTAAAAAAAGTTAAAATTAAATTATAAAACTATATTAGTATATAATGAAACTGGGAAATATTATTTCAAAGTCTGCATTATTAAAAGTGATGATACATACATTATCCACAAACATTTAAAGTGTGTACAAATGATTTTCACCATAGAAAAAAGTATATTTAAACAAAATTGGACCAGAAGTGCTACAGATTTTGCCACATTTGCACTTACGTAGGGAGCTAGAGTTCTTTATTTGAGCCTAGACTTTTGCTTTCTAGAAGAAATTGTGTGGTGTTTGAGAAGCCATGCTCTCTCTGAGCACAAAGAAATCTAACAATATCTGTGTTTTAAAAACAGAAATGAGAATTCATAGAATCACAGGATGACAGGGACTGGAAGGGACATCAAGAGATCATCTAGTCCAATCCCCCTGATGGAGCAAGAACACCCAGATCAGGTCACACAGGAAGGTGTCCAGGTAGGGACTGAATGTCTCCAGAGAAGGAGACCCCACAATCTCTCAGGGCAGAACTACCCAACACAGATGAAGTCAGGGCTTTCCAAGGTGAGAAATGAATCAGTAATTCCTTTAGATTACAGCAAAGAAACTGCAATAGCACAGGGCTGAACTGAACTTCAGGGAGTTGATTGGCAGTGGTGATAATTTCAGAGGAGCAACAGAGGACCTCAGAAACCCCTGCAGAAAAAAGGTACGTCAGGGGAATGCAGAGGGTGTTTAGGAAACAGACCAGCTAGATCTATACAGTCTATGGCACTACATATTTGTAAAAACATTATTCAGTATTGCTGGAGGTTTTTCAGTGTACTTCTTGGATAATAATGATGTACTGCTTTTATTTTTTGTTTTTCAATTAGAACTTTAAAATACTCTTTCAGGTGCTACTGTTTAGTAGAATGCAAACCCAATGTCATAATTAAAAATGCTCCTTTTATAGATAGTAATTAGATCATTAAAAGCAGAGGCTCAATTTGTGGAGTTTAATGAAGTGAATTAGGTATGAAAGCTGAGGCAATATTATGCTATGCTTTACATCAGCTCAGAACTGGTAGGACAGACTAATGACCATTTCAGTCAGAAGAGCTTCTGAGAGTTTTGGAGCCCATAGTAAAAGCTTCTAGCAATATTACTAAACAATAGCTTCATCTTCTGTATTTTATGTAGTGGTGTATGCTGTCAAGAATTATTTCTGAAGATTTTTTTCAGAAAAAATTAACTTAGAAAGCACTACAATTGCTTTTTGTTAGTTTAAAAAGGTTTCCAATATATCCCTGCTTATGGCAGGAGGGTTGGAACTTGATGATCTTCAAGGTCCCTTCCAACACAAACTATACTATAATTCTGTATTTGCAGGAAGATGAGACTGTACTGAGGTACTGTCAGACCTGAGCATGGTTTGCAGAACCAAAAGAAGTCATCCTATCTTACTTAGGATCATAGAAAGAGGTGGACATAAACCAGGGATTAGGAAAAAAACTAGCAAAAACTCTCAAAAGCTAGCATGTTTTACAGAATTGCTTTTTTGATTTCAACAGAAAGGACTTAGAGTAAAGGAGGTTTCACTCACAATGGTAACACAGCAGAAAAAAGTACAAAAAATTCACTCTGGGTGAATTTAATTGACATTAATTATAAATCAAGAGCACAGAGGGAGGAAGAAGCAAATAAAGGGCAAGCAACAGAGAAATCATCATCTAAAATGGGTATGAAGATAACATATGAAATTTTCTCTCTCAGGAAAATCACTTGAGCAGTGTTGTCAGCTGTGGTGAATTTTCAGGAAGGATGACAGATTTATGAGCAGTAAGAGGATTTTTAATTATTCTTCACGTTGCTTGCAGCAGTCTAGTTTTACAGTTAAGTAACTCATGATTGACACAGAACATATTGTGTCTAGTCTAAATCAAGTAAGTTGCATTATTTAACACAGCTCTAGTACTACTGTTCCATCTCTAAGCCAGTCTTTACTCAGTATTTTCACTCCCTCATTATTAATATAAAGTAATTATGATCTTGGAACATACTGAACCATTGGAAACTTGCCAACAGTTAGGAATAGAAAGAGTACAGTGATATTTTAAGAAGCATGTGGAACCTGATTTATGCTAAGCAAATAGTTTCAATTCTAACTACTTTCTCAAAGGCTACAGGGAGGAGTAAAATTAATGATGAAGTTTTAAATGTAAAGACAGTGCTGCCTGGGGGTCATGTCTACAGGCATTGCCTAAATAATTAGCTTTACAGATTTCTCATCTGACTAAACTGCTTTGAGAAAGAGATAATTTAGCAGAAGTTATTTTGCTATAATTTTAGATGGGGAGAGGGTAATTCAGTGTAAAGGCAATATAAAACAATACAGAAATACAAAGTATCAAACCCACAGTGTGTATTATAGATATTCCACTACATGTACAAGTACAAAACAAAATAATATTTATTTTAAAGAATTATCCAGGCAAGACATGATGGTTAAATCAGAGATGAAAGAAAAAGAGATTGAATGGGAGGGTATTTACAAAATATAATCTTTAACAAATTCAGTGATTCAGGAGGATAAATGCTATCAGGAAAGTTCACTTTCTTAGTTTTCATGTAAACTAGAAAGTAAAAGAAATATCCATAAATCAGAAAACTTTCAACTACAGCTTAAAGATCACCCAGAGACCTTTCCAGAAAGGGAATCTTCCTGCCTTCAAAGCACTATAGTAAAAATCAGCAGAATTTTGGAATATACTCAAACTGTACAACCAGCGAAGAGACTTTTTCTCCAAAGTGAAGGAAGAGCATAGGAAAGAATCTCTCTCAAAGTATGCCAAAGCATTGAACATTAGCTTTATGCTCCCTTGGGTTTCTGAGTGCCAAGTGAGACTTACAAATAATTAACTATTGCAATTTGAACTGCCTTTTAGTGTTTTTAGCTTTAGTAGTGCCAGCAAGTTGTCCTGGATGTCTCAATACTAACATAAAGTGGATTTTAAAATTTTCTTTCTTTAAACTTTACTGCTTCTGTGTCTCTGCATTTCTATAAAATCTTCATCTGTCAGATGGGAAGATCACACCTAATCTCATAAAGGAAATGGGAAGAAAGACTGAGCTGATGTTTGTGAGGCACTCAGATAAGATAACATTACCAGGCATTCTCAGAGGGAAAAAAAAAATGAATAATTTTGTGTTCATTGAAGTGTCTGAATGGCAGGTTGAGAAATAAAGTACACAAAGAATAAGGATGATGAAAAGAAACATTGAACAATTGAATTGAGACATCAGCAAAACAGTATATGATCATATAATTAAAGACAATACCATAATGCCTACAAACAAGGAAGAAAAATTAAGATTGCAGGAAAAGCCTTAATAATTGCATTCTATAGAATCATAGAATGGTTTAGGTTGGAAGGGGCTTTTAAGATTATCTAGTTCCAACCCCCCTGCCATGGGTTGTGATTCTTCCCACTAGACCAGGTTGCTGAGTGCCTCATCCAGCCTGGCCTTAAACACCTCCAGAGACAGGGCATCCACAACCTCTCTGGGCAGCCTGTTCCAGTGTCTCACCACCCTCACTGTTAAGTATTTCTTCCTTTTATCCAGCATAAATCTCCCCTCTTCCAATTATATCCATTATTTCCAGTCCTTCCATTACATATCCTACCCCAGTCTTTCTGTAGGTCCCCTTCAGGTATTGAGTAGCTACTAAGAGGTCCCCCCTGACAAGTCACTGAGTAACCTGATCTAGTGGGAGGTGTCCCTGCCTCTGGCAGGGGGGTTGGAACTAGATGATCTTCAAGGTCCCTTCCAACCCAAACTATTCTATGATTCAGCCTCTGTAAGTAATACCTTTGTGTAACAAGGACCAGTCGGGGCAAACTTTGGCATTGTGTGACAGTGACTTCTGAAGCACCTCATGAGGACCCTATTAGATTCCTGGAGCTTAAGGTTCATCATTTGAATCTGTGATTGAACTCAAATGTCCAGATGAGTTTGAGTGTTAGCCTGGTTTGAGTGTTCACAGTAGAAGGTAGAATGAGGTAGCTAAGACCTGGAACAAACCAAAGCCTTCCAAAAGACAGAGTGGTCTAGAGCAAGCTCTGTGGCAACGAGGATTTCTAAAGGAAATGGAGCAGGCAACCCGATGTGCCCCCTCACTGCTAGACTCATTTAGATGGAACTAAGAACAAGACTTTGATGTAGCTGTAGGTTGCTCACAGAGGCAGGTAGTGTCTGTGCAGCACTCATTATATTTGCAAGATCTCACATTCCAGTTATGTGTGTTCCTAGAGTGAAATTAAAGTGACCTTAAGGTATCAAAATCCAGAAAGGTAGCTGAGCATAGAGAGAAATGGATTGCAAGTTCGGCATGTTATGTTTTATTGTTTGTAATGTATATCTACATTTAAAACCTAAAAAAATATGCAAAACAGAATGTTTCTCTTGACTCTGGAAAGTCCTGCAAAGAGCACAAAACACCAGTCATTCCCAGAGAGAACCTGCTAGTCAAGAAATGGATTGAAAATGTAAATTCCAAGATGGTTCCAGGTGCTGTACTCTCTCTCTCAGAGAATTAAAGAGCAGTGACCAATTGTGGCAGAATTATTTAATAGAAACTTGCACACCTTGTGTCTGTGGGGTGAGAACTAGGAAAAGAATTTTGAAAGGACATAGTTAAGAGATAGGTTCTATTTCTCTTGAATAAAGGCACAATGAAGGAAAGCCAGATTCAAGTCTTTCCCAGAGCAAAAAGGTTTAAAAATGGAGTGGTCAGGTCTCATAGTTAACTCTGAAAATATTAAGGAAACAAAATAATCTGATCTGCAAGAAAATGCTCTTATGACAGGATGCTGATAAACTGGACTCCTCTAACTTCTCCAGCCAAAAAAGGCTATCAGATAAAGACTAGCTGACTCCTAGCACAGGAGAACAAGCCAGATGCTTGTTTCTGGGGGATTTTTTTAACCATTTTCTAATTTTATACTCAAGAAGCTAACTTTATGCTCTGCTAGAACACACAAGCCCGAGCTGCAGACAAACCCTTTGACCTGTAAATCAATTTAATTACATTTTGTATCACCACAGTTATCTGTGAATCTAGTACAGTATTATTAAGGAGTTTGACCAAGAGTAAGTCAATCAGGTGTGTTAGTTCTTCCATCAGACTCACTGCTGCTGTGTTTTGTGTGTATTTCCCCTTTAAAGCTTATCTTTAAGATAAACAAGCAAACTGTTATCACCTAGGGTCCAAAGTGACATATTAATTAACCTTAAGTAACCCAGAAAAGTGATAACATGCACTTGAAAGATATTAAAACGTACAGTCATCATATAAAACTTGCATATTGCATTATTATGATTTAATTAGCAACATGTTGCATATTAATCACTTTAATATACTATTCTTACTATGCAGTAGATACCATGGGACTCTATAAAGATTGACATATGATGCATTTAAAACATTGCTTTAAAAATCAGATTTTTGTGCCACGTTCCAGAGAACTAGGAAATCCAAAGACACTTCAAGAATCACTCCAACTATAGAGTTCTTTTGTTTTTGATGGATATTGCTATCTTGTTGCATTTAAAATTGAATGAAGTTCTGGGAGTATAAAACATTTTAATAACGTGCAAATAATCTTGTAATTATTGAACTTCACGATAGAGAAATTTAGGAAATAGCTGCAGATAACAAAAGTAATTTTCCCTTTAATGCCTAAATTACTTGTAGCAGTCCAACTTAAAGAAACTACACTGCTTTTGCAATGCCCTTGAACAGATTAAGACTCTAAAAGCCTGTCTCTTTTGTTTAAAACCAGAAAATTAATCATTTCCTGTATGATTTAATCAATGCACACCGGTATCTTCTTTTACAAGACACAAGTATTATCTAAAACTAACAAACCCAGTACACCACAGAGCTGAGATATACAGATACAAAGAGATTACATTATAAATTCCAAAAGCGACGTGCTTAACAAATTTTAATGATTGCTAAGACTGTTCTAGATGTAAAAAGAAACTGAGAAGTGATGCCTACATTAAGGGGATATTACAGGTAATGGGCAAGTTCAAAGACTACAGGGGATTTTTGAAATGGCTTTATTCTTTTACATTATGAATGGCTTTCTTTGGATCAGGTAACTACAGGTTCACTGCTTCACACAATCTAACTAAACCCCACAAAAACATGCTGCTGTAAGAGTCTAATCCCTTGGCTTTCTTTTACAAACATGCACAAGATGCTGTTTGCTATGGTATTTTAGGGTTAGTTGAGATTAACTACAGAGCAATTCAGTAAAGCTGCCTTTCATCTTATGAGTGGGGGGCTGTAAAATTATGAGACCAGCACAATCCATCATCTTAAAGCACCATAAGAGAAATCTCCTGTAACCAGAGGAACATGGTCCACAAGGAAGTTAAAGTGTGTAGAAAAAAACTGTGTGAATAGAGCAGAATGTTTCCCAGTCATTCTTGGAAAGTTTTCCATCTAAGAATTGAATCTATAGGAAATAGAGTTTCTGGAGTAAGAACATAATACATAAAATCATACAATGGTTTGGGTTGGAAGGGACCTCAAAGATTATCTAGTACCAACCCCCTGCCATATGCAGGGACACCTCCACTAGACCAGGTTGCTCAATGCCTCATCCAGCCTGGCCTTAAAAACACCTCCAGGGAGGGGGCATCCACAGCCTCTCTGGGCAGCTTCTTCTAAGCAAAGAAAAATATACAAATCTTGGACTAATATTAACAGATATTAGATATGTGATTAGATATTAGATATTAGATATGTGATATTGAAGAAGGGGAGATGTGGTATTTCTACTCATGAAGGCAACGTTCTAACCTTCTTTTACTTTGCTCTAAGAGTTATTCTAAAAAATTAATTAACGTGGAAGGGAAGTCCAGAATAACTTCAAAATCAGTAAGAAAAAAATAAACTCGAGTGAGAAATATTACCACTGCAGTACTTTTCCTGTTCAAATAAAAAGTTCTGAAGAAGGAAGATAAAAATTCAAGAGACCCTTCCGTCTCGAACCTTGATCGTGCTTCTATGAGTTTCTGCCACTCAGGAAATCCCTCTCTACTCTGCACTGCTGAGACCACATCTGGAATACTGTGTCCAGTTCTGGGGCCCTCAGTTCAAGAAGGACAGAGAACTGCTGGAGAGAGTCCAGCACAGAGACACGAAGATGATAAAGAGATTGGAGCACCTCCCTTCTGAGGAAAGGCTGAGGGAGCCGGGTCACTTTAGGTTGGAAGTGAGTATCAGAAGGACGGAGCCAGGCTCTTCTCTGTGACCTCCAATTAGAGGACAATGGGCAATGGGTGCAAGCTGGAACACAGGAGGTTCCACAGAAATATGAGAAAAAACTTTTTCACAGTAAGAGTGACAGAACTCTGGCTGTCCAGAGGGGGTGTGGGGTCTCCTTCTCTGGAGACATTCAAACCCTGCCTCAACATGTTCCTGTGTGACCTGATCTGGGTGTTCCTGCTCTGGCAGGGGGATTGGACTAGATGACCTCTTGAGATCCCTTCCAACCCCTGACATTCTGTGAACACCCAAATGACAGTACAGGGTGCAGAAATGAAGAATTTATGCCAAGAAAGCTCCACAGCTTTCTAGTGAAAGAAGACAGGAGGAGAGAGAGGGGGAAAATGTCTAATTTCTAATGATGCTCTAACAATGGGGGGAAAAACCCAAACACAGACAACCAACTACAAGCTGAAAACTAAATTTAAAGGCAAAAAAGGAGACCATGGCTATATTGTATGATTAAGACATCACTGCTGGTGGCTTTCAAATACCTGACTGTGAACAGCAACAGGATAACAAGAACACACCTGGTTTTTCTGAGCTCTCATGACATCGACTTCATACTCAGCATACTGTAAATCCTGTGCAGGGTCCTTGCTATCTTGTAAATCACAGGAACTCTAAAAGAAGAAATTACAAGAAAAAGATTAGTCTTGTGTTCTTTTAACAGGCAAATGCCATGCTGTAGATCTAATGGAAGCATTTAATACAAATATATTAAAATCCTGCATTGAAGGAAGAATTTTGTGCTACAAGACAGCAAAGTATAAAGCAGTAAAGATAAAGCAGTATCTTAGATTGGTAAAATGATAAAAAAGTAATTGTGCAGCTAAATCTTAAATGAAATACTCTTATTTGGTAGTTTGTTATTCTCTCCTCAAAATGATCCTCAAAATGTCCTTTCTGACCATGACACTTTGGAATAGTTAAGGTTACTCTTGCTTGAGCATTTCATATTCAAGACTAGCATTCAGTTCCAGTTACCAGAAGCATTGCTGAAATAGCTGAGAAATCTACTGCTATCTTTTTGCCAAATACCTGAGATTTTGTTTCCTAACCTTGAGGGAACTCGAATTTGAAAGACTATATGAATACAAAGAAACAATATCAAACAGAAGTTCTTTTTCAGTGTCATCATGCACAATTCTCCTTACTCATAAAAAATGGAAAGTAGAAAATAGAATCCAATTACACAAATGATAGAGTAAAATAAGGCACAGTCATTATTAGATGAGGCAATGGAAAAAGAAATTCAGAAGGCATAAAAATAGCTTTAAAGTATATTTTGGAACTGAAACAGAGGACTGGAAATCTACTTTAATTAGACTGATACCTTAGAACACTGCTGGAGCTTGCAAGATGAGAATTGTATTAATTTCTCCAGCTATTTAAGGGGAGAGTGATTAGATGGGGAGCAGAGAAGGGAATGTTTGTTTGCTGTGTTTTAAAAGGCTATGAGCAAGAATAACATGAAAAATAACAATCCTGAATAGGTTCTGAAAAGTTTAGTCTTCATCATGTGGGGCATGTGGTACCAAGACCAACATCTCAGTGATAACACATCTGGGGGTCTCAAGCCACCTGAAATAGTTTGTAAGCATTGATATGTATCCATGAAGTGGGGGGAAAGGGTGAATTCAGCTTCATCCTTGCCAGGAATAGAGAGCCACAGATTGAAAACTACATAAAGCTCTTTCTGCACCATGATTTGAGGCATGATTCCACAGTCTTCCTGACTTTCTTGCCTGCCCAGATAAGCCACAAGGCAGGAAAATGGACAGGGATGAAGAACAATCCATTGCACAAGGAGAATGCAGCAGCTTGTATGTGCTCTGATTAAAAGAATTTTTATTTCTTAACAAGAAATCGAATTCTTTTAACAAGAAATCAAATTCTTTTAACAAGAAATCAAATTTCATAACTTGTACTGAAAGAAGTATCTGGGAGTTTGCCTCTTTGGACAACATTTATCACTACAGAGATACCAAGGGATTCTTATTACCTTGCTAATCCAAACTTCTGCTATAGCAAAAATGCCAGATTTTGGGAAGAAACTCTTAACATGCTCGCCTTACTCAAAACCTCACGGCTTAGGAGAACAAAGATCAACCACTTCCTGCAGCCCCAGAGAGTTCTTAGAACACCACTTAAAACACCACTCAGAAGTCCTTAGAACACCACTATCATTTGGTTTAGGTATCAGGGGATATCAGCTTATGAAATTCCAAACAGAAATAGCTTGTCTTTCAATATAATGAAAGGTAATGGTATAACTTTGGAAAAAACAGTGGGTTACATCAGTGCTTATTATTATTACTAAATATAAGAAGATGACTGAAGATGCAGAAGAGAGTAATCACAGCACTCATATATACAAATCCAGATCTTTTTAAAAAATGTATGAATTAAAGAGGTAGGAAGACACAGGACTGCTAAGTGAGACTGAAATTCCAGTCACTGGACATGAAAGACAAAAATTAGTAGTGATATTTCTACAATTCTGAGAAGAGCAGCTGTGCTGCAGACCTGTCAATACCCACCTGTGGAGGAAATGTCTTCTCAAACACTTTTTTCCACAGTTCCAGAGGTGTGTTTGCACGCATCTTCCCAATGTCACGATCAGAGGCAGGTGGTGGTCCTAAGGATTACAGCACAGCACAAAGTAATACAAGTACATCACCATGACAACATAAATTATCTAATAATTTTGGATAATGATCATTCTAACAATATTTTGCAAGAAGTTTGAAAAAAATACATTGATCTCCTACCATGAAAGGGGCTATTTTCTTTCAGAGCTAAACATGATGCTATTTGAAGAAGTCACAACATTTGATTACTGAACAAAACCTCCCCAGTAATTCTCAAGAATATAAACACTGAATTGTAATTTTAAACTTTCTAAACTGTTTCATTCAATAATCTCTTAAAACTGATGCTGATGTGCTACAATTTAACTTTATTTTTCCTTTTTCAAAAGTAAATAATTTCAAAAGCAATGAATAGGAAATGTACTGACCTATTTGGCTCAGTGAATCCAGGCCTGCTGGTATGTACAGAGGTTTACTGTGGTCCACTGACAGAGATTTGCTGCACAGAAAAAAAAAATTAAAAATTTATCAAGAGAGAATTTAGCAATCAACAAAGAAATGACATTATTCTAGCAAACACTAAACTCCTCCTGGAATCTGCACACAAAAAATATATAAATAAAAATCAACTCAATTCTAGTGGTGGCCATGTTTGTCATCCATCAGTTTGGGAATCATAGGTTAGAGTCCATAGACTCATAAGTTAGTTTGGGTTGGAAGGGACCTTAAAGATCATTTAATTCCAACCCCCCTGCCCTGGACAGGGACACCTCCCACTAGACCAGGATGCTCAGGGCATCATCCAGCCTGGCCTTAAAAACACCTCCAGGAAGGAGATATCACTGTCCTGTGTAGAGATGGGCAGCTGAGACACATGAGTACAATTTCATAAACAAGAAACTTTGAGAGATCACATTTAAGACAAATAAATGTTCCATGATTAATCCAGTTTTTTATTAAATACTTTTAGACTCTGAGAAAGATATTTAGTAGGGTTGGAGTAATTATTTTACCTTTTATCATAGCCAAACGCCAGGTGATTAATGAGAGCCCGGGCTTTCAAGAGTAGAGCCTCAGATTTACTGGTAAACTAAATGAATCAGAAAATAAAATATACATTTATGACTATCCATCATAGAAATATTTCATTACGTCCTCTATGTAGAGGATTTCAGCCAGAGCCTGCCTAATTCCTCACCTCAGAAATTTGATGTTTGTTCACTATATTGACTAGAATAATACCCTCATGCTCCTTTTTCAAATCATTAATATATTTGTCACTGAATATAAAGATTAGGTGCAAAACAGCAGGAAAAAAGGTTAAAGGATAAATTTTAAAATATTGACTCACTACCTCTGAAGGATGCCCACTAAGAGACACTATTTCTGCCTGAGACTCATGAGTTAAGATCTTACTATATATACAACATTATTCAGACTAACATAAACATTCAGAAGTGTAATGAATAACTAAAGTGGTTCACACATTGTAAAAGCAGTCTGATAATGGCAGAACAGAGATTTATCAGAAAGCATCTCCCAGAATATTTTCTCAAACACCTTGCTTATTCCTGTCCCAGGGCTTTTAGATCCTAATAGATTCATGTTTTTGAGAAAAAAAGTCAGATCCCTACCATGAGAAGCAGTTTCTCCCTCTAGTTTCAATAGGAATCAGGATTTAGCAGCAAAGAGTTTTATGCTCCTAGCTCTTAATTTTTAATTACAATAATGTTTAAATACTTTAAATAAACCCCCAAAACAGTTGTATTCTCAGTTAACAAAAGATTAATTCACGTGGCAAAGTACAAAACCTGTATAAATTTACATGGATGCAAAAGGATATGCTGCGATTATACCAATTTAAAGCAAATAATAAGTTGTTTGGTAATCAAAATAAGCCACTACTAAGTATAATTAAGTATATAAATAATGGTTGAGACAATTAGAACCATCTTCTATTACACAGAGAGCCCAAAAGGCTGTTTTTGGATTGTGAGCCTCAGCATGCATATTTGAGATGATCTACCAAACCCAAAATCAATTTATATCCCTACATAAATACTTCATTGTCCTCATGCTTGGCAGATCCTCCTCATAACTGCAAAATAAAAAAGCCCTGCCTTTGTTCTGCCACCCTGTTAAGAGTGGTAATCTGGTTTGCTTGAACTGCTGTGATGATGATCCCCTGGATCTAAATTTTGAACTCTACCAAAGCCAGGTCAATACCTAAACTTAAGTCTTCACCATGAGGATGGTGAGGCACCAGTTGCCCAGAGAGGTGGTGGAAGCCCCATCCCTGGAGACATTGAAGGCCAGGCTTGCTGAGGCTCTGAGCAATCTCATCTAGCACAAAAGGTTCCTGCTCACTTCAGATGGTTGGACTATATGACCCTAGAGGGTCTCTTCCAATTCTATGAATTATGATTCTAACAAAAAAACCCCAGTTCTCTAATTCTATCTTGGGTAATCACTTTTTCCCCATTCTCCTTCCTTACAACAAGAGAAAATTCCCAGACATGCAGTAAACTCAATATAGGAACTAAGCTGGCTAAAAGATAACTATCATTTTATCTAGTTTTGCTGATTCTGGAAATTATGTAATTTATTTGTCCACAAAGTATATCCATCCATCCATCCATCCATCCATCCATCCATCCATCCATCCATCCATCCATCCCCTGCCAATACCTTTAACCCCTCTTACATTTTAACTCATTAAGTGCAAAAATCAATGAAATTCTGTTTTCTCTACTAATTTTTATTTTTAATACAGTTTTATAACATAAATATTACTCATTTTCCCCGCCATTAGTGAAAAAGTGAATATACATACCACTAACGATGCTCCATAATAATGTGAAACAAATCGAAGTGTCTTGCTTATTATTTTCCTCATCTCAGAGTCAAACTCCTGGAAAAGTTGATAGAGGAACTTTTACATAAGAAATAAAAAACAAACTATTACAGCTAACTTTTCATTCTTGGTATAAACTGCAATGCACTTAGGCAACAATATACAAGGCTTTCAGCTGTCAGCATAATTATATCTTAAGACAGAATCAGTAACAGCCTACTCTGAAAAGAAATGTCACAATTTCCCTTTGTTTCTTTTTTACAGAGGGAGTCTAACTCAGGCAACATGTTGCCTGGAAAAAGTTTCTTCATCAGGAATACATACTCAAATTTTAATTAATTGCTTTCGTTTTAAATTTTCAGATGGAGAAGTATTGCCCATTGGAAGACTAAGGATTTTATTTTTCTTTTAATGAAAATCCTTAGATTTCATTAAGACTTTGGGTATAGACTTTTAAAATGCTACTACCTGCAAGATGTAAAATACCTTTTAATCCACAGTTTTTAATATAAGATCATGCAGATGGCACTGCCTGGATAGACTGAGTGAAAACTTGGTCCTAAGTGAAACCTGCAGGAATCTATCCACAGATTTCAATGGAATTAAGGTGTTAATTCTATGCTAATTACATGATTTTTAAAGAGTTGTGGCTCAGCATAAAACCCCAATATGACAGAAAGCAAAATAACTTCTTAATAAAGAACTAAGTAACTAAAGAGCCAGGTATCAATAGCATGGCAGCTAAAAATGAAACATACTGCTCTACTTTCTCATGATCAAGAGCTGCCTAAAACTGCATTTGTTTGGATTTTCAATGTCCTGGAAGAGCATCCATCAGTTCTATGACATTTCTGTCCTCTCCCTCCTAAAGGACGCAATAGCTCACTTGTCTCTAAAAGAACTTCAGTACTTAAAGTTCCAGATTGAAAGGACAGTTTATTGTTCATGATGCCACAACTACTAAAAAAATCTGATCAGCTGACCTGAGATGTTCCTCTTTCACTGTCATAAACCTACAGCTGCTGTCAGAAGGGACACACAGAGCTGGTTTTCTGTTATTATAAATGGATGTCATCAACATGATGTTTTCTTGCTTCCCCTCTCTGGTCTGTAGCATCTTCCAAAAACATCTCAAGAAGATGATAATCTGAGATTATTTAGCAAAGGAATGACGATAGACCTTATATAATGCTGTTGGATGGAGAGATTTTTTGTAGCAGAAGGCTGACTGGATGTATTTTCACACAAAGAATTACATTACCAAGATTTCAGTACATGGAATCTTTATCAGGAATCTTTTAATTATTAAAAAAATTATTACTTACATGAAAAATGTCGTATTTGCTTCCAATTATCACCAGGGGTATTGGAAAAGGGTCAACTAACTCATAATCCTATTAAAGAGATATATGACAGTTAAACTGCAGAAGATCACAACTGAAAGGACATATAATTAATGCAAAAAGTCAACATTTAATTATTTTTCCCCACAAGCTTAAGTTAGATGAATAGATTTAATATAATAACCATACTAGATTTTAGTTATCTCATTTTCTTCATAAATGGTCAAGAAATAATCCCTCTGAGCAGTCAGAAGACTTACTGGCATAAAAGGTTTTTTCACACTGTGTACACCGGTGTTAGATGGGAAGAGAGGAAAACTCCCACACAATCACAGAACAACTGCCAGATTGGATTAGCAGAACTGGCTCTTTGACACATTCCCTCTCCTCCTTGAATCATATCCAAAGTTATGCAGGAAAAAAAGCTCAAAAAAACTTTATGTAGATTACTTGCTTGTGTCCCCAGTTTGTCCCCCCCCCATCACACATCCCATGCTCTTAAAAGGTATTTAATGCTATCTGCACGTGTTTGAGAGGAAAAGTCACCAACCAGCCATGAAAATGCAGATCAATGGATGAAAACAGCTCTGGGGATGAACATGAAATGGTTAAATAGTTTCTGATGAAAAGTTTTAATAAGGAGATTGCAGTAATTCTGAAGTTATCTGGAAGGCTCTCCTGTTGTCCACGTGAAATGAGACAAACCCCTCGTGCTCATGCCTTTATTTAATCAAGCTGCTTTGGCTGCAGCAGAGTGGAAAGGAGGCTTGTTGTAGCAGAGGTTAAACCTAACTGTTCCCTCTCAAACCTGTAATTTCACATACAGGCTAAGTGACAGTCAGACAGACAGGAAGAAGCTGCAGAGACTGAAAATCCTCTGCTTTGAGAGGAAAAATAACAGCTTCACTCATACATTAGCAAGGCAGAAGCTTCAAGCAAAATTATAACTTAAAACTGGATGAATATAGAACTTAGTTACTTAGCTAATTAAAAACTAACTTGGTATAATACTTAAACTGACAAAATGAACTCTACTCAGCTCCTGATTATAGACTTTTTTTTTCACTATGGATGCATCCAACCTTTTTAAAAAACATCTGCGATGACTGTGACACAGTCAATCCTCTGTCCAGGCCAATATCTAACCCTTAAAGAAACCTCCAAGAACCTCATAAGTTCCCATTTATCACAAAAATATGGTTAGCCATAAAATACAAATAAAAATCTGTGTATACTGTCATTTACTGTATTTCCTCCCACAAAACTCATAATTTTTCTTGAGTAATGATGAAAGTTTAAAGATAACTGAGGAGCAGTAACATAACATTTTGCTGGCAAGTTAAAGCTGTATAGAAATTCTGGTTTGGAAGGTATAATTGTGTCACCTACAGGGCAAGTACAACAAGATTTTTTAATAACTAATAGCATTCTTTTTCCTTACTGGGAAAAAAAAAATCAGTTTTCTGATGTGCAATGCCCTAAATGTAAACTTAGCACTATGGTCATGATTTTTTGCCAAGTGAGTTTGTAAGCATTTTCTTTTTTGTGAATTACCTTCTCTCCAAGTAAAAACCCAAACCATGATCCAGCCCACAACCCATAAACCCTGTGTTCTAAATCTACTCAGAGTCACATCCGTTGTTTTCTCAAAAATTCCAAAAGTTACTCTTCTTTTTTGAGCATTTGCTGTGTTGCAGGATTGTACAGAAGTTTCAGAAAGTAGATTTCTGTGCCAAGCCTTTGAATTGGTGAATGCTTATTTATGCATTATATACACACAACATTTGCAGAGATTTAATGCACAATGACTTTTCATTTCTGTTGCACATAATCTAGTTTAGCTTTGAGAGATTTAGTTAGCAATTATGTTTAAAAGGACTGATGTTAACATTTCTGAAACTTTATAATTTAATTAGTTGTCAGATTATCAAAAGGCATTGAGTTTGTGATAGACATTTAAATAAATGCAAAGTATATAGTCATGTTGATGGCTGTTATAACTATATTCTTTGCTTAAATTTGTACCTTCAGCTAGTCTCTTGCTAGATGACTTTTGTACATTCTAGTTTTCATCTTCATTTTAAAAAGATGAGGGGGGAAAAAAAGCAAACTGCTACTCTAAAACTATTTCTTTTGATTGGTGTAACATGCCATAACAATCACATTAGATATCTAACAAAAAGATATAAGAAACCTTCTCTCCTTGTTTCTGCTCTTATTGAATTTTTATTAAATTGCTATAATTTTCCAGTGAACAGGTTCATCTACATCAAATGGAATTTCAGTCATGCAGAAAAATCTAAAAGAGTTGTTTAAGATTTTCAAAAGCATTATCTTTAACTGTATAAAGGCCTGTGACATCCAGAGAAAATATTAGAAGTAACTTACTGGATGATCCCTCTGCAGATTGTTCCGCATCCTCTCTTTCATTTCAGAGGCTACTTCTGGCTTTGTCTTTCCTAGTTTGGCTAAAATTTTGAGCACGTGGTTTCTGGTGACCTGTAGAAGTTGCTCCATAGTAGTCCAGAGTTCATTAGGTTTGGACAAATCCAATACAAGAACTACAGCAAATGACCTATTAAGAAGGTATTATTATATATTAGATACCCGAAGGAACAATGGTGAAAGCAACAAATGTGAAAATACAAAGGTTAAGATAGAATTCAATGTGCCAACAAAGGAAGATGGCTCTTCTAAAGATACTCTGAGCTCTGAAGAAATCTTTCCATTGTTTCTTGTTCAGAGCTATCACTTCAGGGCATTAAATAAATCAAACTTTGTTTCTAGAGACTTCACTTCAAAGCAGTAAAATATGCACATATTGTCAGCCCATTTAGATCCTTTTTTCTCCATGTGCCACTTCTCCTACTGTATATCCCTGCCATCTCTTGACTCTACAGTCCCAGAAGAATCAATGTTAGTAGATGATCAGAATCTTTCCTAACCATTGAAGTCTTACAAAGTTCTACACTTACATTTTTTCCATCATTTGCAATATGAAATGGAAAAAAATTAGTAAGGGCAATATTCTATGCCATTAATTAATTAGCTGGAATGCTAAATGAGTGTTTAAGAAAGTCATCTTACAGAAGAATGGAACAAGTCAAGAGTACTCAAGATATACTTAGGATATACCAGGCAGATTATGATGAGAAATGTCTACATATAAGCCCCTTCTCCTCCAAAAGCCCTGTCTTCCAAAACTTTACTGCCTTAAAGTGCAACTGTAAAGCACATTGCAAATGCAACAGCAATCAATCATTCTTTCACATTCCATCCTGACCTGAAAAATTCCAGACCAGAAAGGTATTAGGAAGTCTACAAAGCAAAGTAAATGTTCCAGTTTCACTTTAAAATGCTGTGGGGATCTGGTGAAAAGTCTCTCAGTGAAAATAGACATAGTTCTCGGAAATTTAGAAAAAAAACAAATTGCTTGACTACAGACAGATGAGAAATCCAGTGAATAGCACTTGTATTTTAGTTGAAATGGTACTATTTTTGTGTAGTGTTTTAAAATATTGCCTTTTGAACAGAAGTGGTCTTGGAGAACAATGTTGCTAATCCATCAAAGAAACTTAAAATCAACCACATTGTAAGATTTCTTATCAGCAAAAAGAGAATAAAAGATTAATGAAGAGGGAGCTCAGTTAAGTTCAGTTAGGCAATATCTGAAAAATTACTGTTATTTTTTTCTCCCCAAATTATTCCAGAAGCAAAAAACTTCACAAGCCCGAGGTTTTTTCCTCTCTTACTCTTTCACTAAACAATGGCATTATCTCAGTAGCTAAAACAGTGACAGATGTACATTGTACCCTTCCTTCTTTACTTTTGTTTTTCTCACAGAAGTTAAAGCTCACTACCAAAGAAATAAAAAAAGTATCATAATACAAAACATACTAATCCTTTTCTCCCCTTCCCCTTTCCACTCCACCATCCTTAAACAGAAAAATTCTTAAGATGCACGCCCTGCACCTTCTCACCTCTTCATGAGTCTCTTCTTCACACATATCTCCTCCTCATACCCTTCCATGATTGCTGTGGATTTCTCTCACTAAATTCTC
This sequence comes from Turnix velox, assembly GCA_013400935.1. Lineage (NCBI taxonomy): Eukaryota > Metazoa > Chordata > Aves > Charadriiformes > Turnicidae > Turnix > Turnix velox. The sequence continues at coordinate 29,087 of VZTY01030967.1, forward strand.
CTAATTCTCTCTAAATTCCTGCTTCCATCTGTCTTAAAATAATTTCAGTAGTTTTAATCCCTCTCAGAAACATCAACTCCTTTGTACACTCATCTTCTCATCACACAGCCAAGTCATTTCACTTCCCAAAAATACCCAGATTCCTTTTCCACATTTTTTGCCTTATTTCTCACCATAAAACACTAGCATTCAGAGCTAGCACCTACAGGAACAGAAAGCCTGATTTTACTCCTCATATGCCCTCAAGCTGCTTTTTCTCCTCTTTCATTGAGCATAAAGACACTTCTCTTTTGCTTAAGACCAACCCATTTCCTTCATGTTACTGTTTTCTTGCTGGAGAATGCCAACAACTTGGCTTATTAGGATAGAACCATGAAAAGGAAGGTCAAAGCAGAGCATGAGTAGTATTGCCATAATTTTTAGAAATAAAAGGTCTAGAGATGTATTTTTGTGTGAAGGAAAGCTACAAGAATTGTATTAACCATTTACCTTATGTTGTTGGTAGTGATTGGTATTCGAATCAGATCCAGTAATGAAGTTCCACCTCCTAGTTCCCAAAAATGAGCTACATCTTTAGGCTGCAAGAGAGTTTTCTTTATGTTACTAACGTTTGCTTCCATGCAACACCAAGAAATCCTTTCATCTGGTTTTTCATGAAAGTGACTCAGTTGAAGACTATACATTATTTCATTAGCATTTCTTAAAAAAACCAAAACCAAACAAATCTCTCCCCTCCATGTTCAACAAATCCCACAAAGCACATAGGAAATATTCCTTGTGTGCTTATTACTGTGGTAAAGTAAAACCATCAGGCAGCAGCATGATTGAACATTTTTTACAGGTTCTCTTCACTTTCTTTTTGTTTATTGCAGCTTGAGACTAATGCTTTTTGAGAAGTCTGGTAAAATAATGAATCTCTACTTTCGCATTTAATTTCTAAGAAAAGTTTTAAGTGATTTTTATCTTTCAGAAAAGAATCAGATTTTCCACACTCTGCTCCAGTAATAGAAACAGTTGTTACCTGCAGCAACAGCTACTGCTGCTGGGCAGTGTGAGATGGGAATGGGTTCAAAGTTCTATTTCTGTTAACATAAGCAGCAGTGCAAAATGAAGCAATATGGACACATAACCTAAAAATTGAGTTATGACTTCACACCCTCGAAGATGGTTGCTGCTCCAATTAAAATGGTTGTAAAGTATCTTCATTGGTTTACACTCATTTTGCATTTTAAAAACAAAAAGGCAAGCCTCCTATGTTACTCAAACATGACTAACAAAGTGATTTTTAGAAATTACTTTGTGTCATGGTTTGTTATCTACGGCATTTTAGTGAGAGGGAAAAACATATTACAGATTAAAAAACAAAATTATGCTAATTGGAATAAAGTGGTATTAAAAAAAATTTTATGTTTCACAAACAATAAGCTAAAAAGGTTCTCTTACATAAAACTAAAACATATACTATATGTATGTCTCTGTGCATATGAAGATATGGTAAAATGTACTTTATGGATACTCACTGTATTGTGTCTCCTTGCCCTCCTTCCAAAAGTATACTCTAAGGCTAATGTTGGCTTTGGACTCTCTTCCCTATGTTAAGGAAAACCAATTTTATCAAGATTGTCTATAAATAAAGTTAATGCTATTGTCACTAGATTATATTTATCCATCAGCTCAGAATTTGGCTTAGAAAGAAATGTGCAGAGAGGACACTTAAATACAACAGGTCTCAATTTCTAAAGACAGGATAGAATCTGAATAGATGGCCCTTCAATCTCTCCAGTATTGGAGAAGGAGGACTGGTAGGGTCAGATAGTATTGACAAGAAATAAAGCTTAGTAACAGAAGACAGCAGCTGTAAATATACAATATGAATTATATCACAGAAGAGTTACCTATGTAAAATTCCAATCCACTGTCGAAAACTCAGTTTTTAAAATTCAACACATACCTCTCAAGACACCTCAGTATAATAGTGGTCTTTCCCTGGAAATTAAAAACAAAAAAATAACTCTCTGTGACATCATTAAAAGTGCAAAAATGTAAACTCGTGTGATTGCTGGCAGCCTTAGAGCGGAAACTTTAACTGTCAACTTGCTGTCTCAATCAAGTTACGCTACCATTATTATAATTATAAACTAATAGAGATGACAAATACAGCAATAGGAATAGTGGGCTTAAATTTAGATATTAGTTATCATCAACTCTTTCTGTCTCTGTTAAACTGTTTAAAATTTTTTAATTAATTCCATTAGACTAGTCTCCTGGAGTGGTTGCCACTGCAATTAAATTATTACTCATGAGATGGAAATTAAAAAAGAAAAAAAAGCTTAAAATACAACTAAGTATAAAGAAAAACAAGCCTTCACACTGTTGAAATTCTTACACTGTATACTATGCCACACTTAAGGGGCTAGCACTTCCACAGTTTACTACTCCCTCCTTTCTTATCTTAAAATCTCGAATTTCAGGTAAATCTGAAATCAGGTAAAGTCACGGAATCTGAAAAAGTGTTTTTAAAATTGCTGATCGGGGGTTATACATGTACAAATCCTTCTAAAACAGAAATTGTGTTCTTAAAAATATTATTCACTTGGTCAAAAAGGCAAAAATTTATTTATTTATTTTGAAAGGGTCCCTAACAGAAGAAAAATATGATTACACTAATGGCCTACTCATGGGACAGTGAAGTAAAACAAACTTGAACATATAGAATCCTGAGTCCACAATCACTGATAACCCACATCTGTCTGACAGATACAGACACAACTCCTATCTGGATACCAAGACCTCCATTTACAACAAAACTGGTATCAATCAGTGCACTTAAATTGGATTGTTACCAGTTAAACCTTTACCAGATAGTCTGACATGTCAAATAATTTTTTAAAAGGTAGCAGTATTTATGGTAGTTACTTTTTATGAAAAACAATGAAGCCAAACTTCAGGGAATTAGAGAATCATAAGTAACAATGGTTGAAGTTTTGGCTCTTCAGACCATAAACTTGAACTTCATTATCGTTAACAACTGTCTCACATTTTGGCATAATTGCTCACTCTCTGCAGAATCAGACCACAACACATTTTGCCTTTAAAAGAACTGTGCAAGCCACATACTTAGCAGGTATTTTCCTTGACATTACCATAAAATGATTTGGGTTAGAAGGGACCAGGTTATGGTGTAACTTTTTAATTGGGGTAGGACTTTTGAATAGGGTCCAGGATGGCAGGACTAGGAGTAATCGATGCAAATTGGAAGAGGGGAGATTTAGGCTTGATTTAAGAAAGATCTCTTCAGTGTAGGTTGTGAGATACTGGAACAGGTTGCCCTGAGAGGTTGTTGATGCCCCTTGCCTAGAAGTGTTTAAGGCCAGGCTGGATGAGGCTTTGAGCAACCTGGTGTAGTGGGAGGTGCCCCTGCCCATGGCAGGGGGATTGGAACTGGACGATCTTTAAGGTCACTTCCAATCCAAACCATTGCATGATTTATTCTGTTTCTATAAATGCTGGACATTACCAGGGATGAGGCATCTGCAGCTCAGCCTTAAAGATGTTCAAAGAAAGCACAGAATCATACAATATATAACATTACCCCATTTTTGTTTCCCATAAATAACACTGATTTTTCCCAAACTTCCACACGCTTGCCATCGTCCTCAGGGTTTTCTCTCTTTCTGACTTCAGCTATAGCGAGGTCCCATAAAGTATCACTAGTGGGGGGGAGAGAAAGAAGTGTCATTTAGAGAAAAAAGAATTAATATCTGAACATAATATCTGAAAATACGTTAAAGGGGTAAATTAAGGGTATTATGTATTATTGTTACTATGACTTCACATCACATGCCCTCCGAAGCAACTTAACAAAATCAGGGTAAGTAAAATTCCGCAGGTAACGAACTCCTAAAAGCATTCATGGCACAGCCGTGTGGCAGCAGGCTTTGTTTGGAGTACATTCAGAACCTATTTAAAAGCTTTTTAAACCGATTCAGGCAGTATTTTGCAGCGGCCCGGCCTGGCAGTCCCTGGAACAGGGAGCTCCCAGACCCCGGCTCCGGAGGGGCCGATCCGAGCTCTGGCCCTGCCCCCTGTCCCGGGGAAACACAGCTCCTAAACACAGTTCGGGGCAACCGGGGCTTCACTTTCTTGAGCTCCCCCAGGGACATCGGCGGCCTCCCCCTTCTCTCTGGGTCCCTAAAAGTAGCGACCAGCTTCTCGCACCCACGGCTAGGCGTCCGCCCCTCCAAATCCCTTCGCTTTCGGGGCGAAACAATTCCTTTTACACCTCCCTCCCTTCCTCCGCCGCGCCACGTCCTTCCTGGCCGCGGGCTCCTTCCCCACACGGCGGCAGAGACAAGGCTGCCCCAGCGCCCTTCAGGAAGCCCGAGCAAGATCCCCCCTTACCTGGCCTTGGCCATCGCGGCTCCTCGCGGCCCGGGCCGGGCTCGCCGTCGCCATGGGGACCGCGCAGGGCACACTGGAAGCTGTAGTTTCCGAGGGGGGCGGGCACTGAAATGTCCGGAGGTATCGCCCGGTGCTGGTGTTGCGATGGCGGTCTTCTCGCCTCAGCTCTCCACACAGTTTCTCAGGCCGCTGCGGGGGCTCTGCCTTCTCGGGGGCCGCCGCGCCCCTGAGGTAAATGAAGGCCCGGCCGCCATTCCACCGAGGGAATAACGGCACCCGGGAGTCCATGGAATTGCAGGGGTGGAAGAAACCTTCAAAGCCCATCTAGTCCAACCCCCCTGAAGTGAACAGGAACATTCTGCTCTAGATCTGGTTGCCCACAGCTTCGCCAAGCCTGGACTTGAGTTGTTGGTGGGACTTTTCTGGTGGCCCTTCTTCTTCACCCGCAGAAAGCGGCGCCCCGCCTGGTCACCAGAGAGAGCGCGGCTGGTGCATCGGGGTCTTTGAGGGGCCTGAACCCTCTTTAAGCGACAAAATGTTTCAGATGTGGATAAAGCAAGGGATAAACAGGTCATGAATGGCAGGAGGATTTAATTTTACCTCACTGTAATGTATCTCAGCTGGATAAACTCGTGATTACCAGGAGAAGTTTGTTCACAATGGAGGGAGCGGAGAGATTGTTGCCACCCTCTAGGAGTGAATTGCCATATAAGAAAATCAGTAAGTATTTTGAAGTCACCGAGGCATACAAATCAACTCATATATATGTAAGATGCTTCAACAAACAGGAGATGCCTACTCCCTGGAAGTATTTAAGGCCAGGCTGGATGAGGCATTGAGCAACCTGGTCTAGTGGGAGGTGTCCCTGCTCAGGGGGGTTGGAACTAGTTGATCTTTAAGGCCCCTTCCATCCCAAACCATTCTATGAGATGAGGCCAGATTATTTTGAATAAGATCTATAGAACTTATCCAAGCCTTATAAAGATCAACGGTTATACTAGAAAGTAGGACTTTAAAGGGTGCAGTAATACTGTGGGACAATCCAGTATAATGAAAGGGATATAGGAACAGCCAAGGGAACTGTGTCTCTTTAGCTTGGAGGAGACTGAGGGGTGACCTCATTAATGTCTATAAATATGTAAAAGGTGAGTGTCAGGAGGATGGAGCCAGACTCTTCTCAGTGACATCCAATGAGAGGACAATGGGCAATGGGTGCAAGCTGGAACAGGAGATTCCACAGAAATATAAGAAAAAACCTTTTCACAGTGAGGGTGACAGAACACTGGAACAGGCTGCCCAGAGAGGTTGTGGGGTCTTCTTCTCTGGAGTAATTCAAACCCTGCCTGGACATGTTCCTTTGTGACCTGGTCTGGGTGTTCCTGTTCTGGCAGGGGGATTGGTCTAGATGATCTCTTGAGGTCCCTTCCAATCCCTGATATCCTGTGATGTAGGTGCACCCAACATGGCAAGTCAAAAGTGTCCTGCATCAGGGAAGTGACCCAAAATCCAGGTCTCCAATTACTGCCGTGGCTGAACAGCTTCTTCACATTTTGAGCAACTGGAGACAGAAAAAGCAAACCCCTCTCTTAGCTGTTTAATAAACCCCCCAGGAAAATGGCCTCATATGTAATGATTAACTTGGAATTTTAACTGTTCGTTAACCAAAGAAGGCTTATGGAGACTTCTACAGACCCTAACTGATACTTGTTCTTTAAATAAGCATTTTTTCCAAAATTTATCTTGCATAATAACTCTGTTTCAGTTCCAGAAGCTTCCATGTAGTTATTTCTGTTTCTCTCTATATTTAATTCTGGGTTTTCTAAAGTTCTTGCTATCCCCTTGTGGGAACTGTGGTCTTGCTAATTGCAACCTAGAAAGAAAATTAATTATTATTGTACAGTGGCAAGTCATCCTAATACCTTTCTAAGTGCATTTCTTTCATCAATACAATTTTAACAATGTTTTTGCTATCTTGTTATATGAAGTCATTGCTGATCTGTAATCAGCAGTTAGAGGTGGAGATAACTCTGGCCAGAGATGATGTTGCTGTGCCAAGGAAAGCATTACTAAGGTAGGAATTGTCCTGGCACTATGATCTAGACATATCATAGGATCATAGAATGGTTTGAGTTGGAAGAGATATTAAAGATCACCTAGTTCCAACCACCCTGCCATGGGCAGGGACATCTCCCATTAGTTCAGGTAGCTCAATACCTCATCCAGCCTGGCCTTAAACACCTCCAGGGAGGGGACATCCACAACCTCTCAGGGCAACCTGTTCCAGTGTCTCACCATTGTAACAGCAAGTGTAACATGTTGAACAGCAAAGAAATTTACTCACTGGCAGAGAGGTGGTGAATCCTGAATATTCATGACTGGGAAGCACTGTGTAAGGCTGTACAATGAATAAGCTGTTCAGAAATGCAATGTGGAAATGCAGATTGGAGTTTTTTAAGATTCACCTTATTCATTTTCATTTCCTTTGCCTGAAGGAAAAGTGAAAAAAAAATCCTTTTTCTTCCTAATTCATTATTACTGAGTTAATAATCACCTTAGTTAAAATTAACTCAAACTAATGGATTGCACTAAGCTGTATAGACTATTAAAGCTCTACCTAAAGCTTTAAGTGGTGTGTTCTATGCACGGATGATTTTTTCCTTCAGGATATACCCTATTAGTTAGACAAGGAACTCCCAACACCAAATATCTGCCAGCCTTCTTTTATAGAGAAATATATGCCTCTATTTTAAATTTAGATATAAACATGAATCAAATTCAAATCTAAAATAACAACACTATTTTAGTGGATCATATTAAAAACTTTTTCTGCTATATTTCAGGGCTTGTTTGTTTTGGACGTGAGCAGCTTGCTTACTAATTCTGCTCCACAAAACCTGACAAGGTTAAGTGAAGTTCAAGTAATATATTAATTTACATTGCATTCCAAATACTGTTTTCAAGTCAATGTAATGGTTTTTACAGAAAGTTACCAGTGATCTTTCATGGTCAAGCTCAGATTCATAGAATGGTTTGGGTTGAAAGGGACTGTAAAGATCATCTAGTTCCAAACCTAGTCCTTCCATCACATACCCTATTCATCAACCACTTAAACTGATGTTAACTGACCACTAGTTCAAAGCAAGAGCAGATGTTCTGAAATCCATGACAGAAGGTGAAGTCCTTGTGCTAACATGTTAATCTCATCCTGAAAATATTTTTATAACCTAGGTTCTCCAAGCTTTGAGCATAGGAAACCGTTCCCAGAAGTTGCAGTTTGACAACTGACGTTGTAACGGCACTGCTGAAAATTAGAAGGTAAGAAAGGTCTAGTTCCTACTGGGGCTTTGCTAATGGATTAAGTAGCACGCTTTAAGACTGAGATGTGGATTATTTCTCATAAGGCTTAGGTGGACCTTGAAATGTTCATCTTTGGTTGTGTTGCTTATGTTGTGGGGAGCTATGTCTTCATGGAGAATGTCACCCTGACATTTGCATAGCTGTGTTTGGAAGCTGATCCATGATCATTAGCATAAGCACATTGATCCATTTGCACTAGTGCAGTTTTCAAAGTGCCAATTATGAAACATATATAAATCAGTGATTTTTTGTTGGCTATTTTCTCCATACTCAGACATAAATTATCTCTTAGAGTATGCTTCTGATCCATGTTGAGCTTGCAGTGATGGTTTCCTTGCACTGAAGTGAAAAAGTGAGGTCTGGAAGAAAATAATGGGTGTAATTTCTACATACTTGACCCTATGTAGCAATGATGTTGCAGCTGGAAAAGGCAACCAGAAAGTGCTCCTAGGTCTAGTAGTGCAGAGACAGCATTATGCCTTCAGAGTGCAGGAACATTATATTAATATTATTATATGAAAAGATACAAATGAAAAACAGGAAGTCCACCTTTAAAAAATATTATTCTGAAGCACTGTATATACATTATACACATTATACATGGATTTTATGTGACATATGTCTCCAATTTTAGACATGACAATTCAAGCAATGTCTTTCTGTGCTATTCTTCTGCTTTCAATCGTACTTCTTGCATCTGTATAATAATTATTATTATTATGGATTAAAGACGACTCTAGTTATGGGCGCTGGTTTAACAAAGCTAAAATAAATACAGTGCCTGTCCAATTCAGATTTTTCCAAAAGGCTGGGGCAGAGAGGGATTAGAAATTTACCAGACCAGGGCTGAAGATTTGCCAAGTAAAATAGCTGTACAACAAAGGCCAAGAGTGTATCATGAGAATAATTTTTAGATCTGTAATAGCTACATTATGTGCTTATGTTTCTTTTTAAGGAGAAACAATTATACAAATCAATGAATTTGTTCTTTTAGTCCCATGGTGCTTGTGTTGAAAACAGGGAGGCTGGAAGTGGAGAATATTCTGCTAGACTTTTTTTTTTTAAACAATTTCTTTTGAAAATGAAGGCTATACAACTCATATAATTTGGAAAAAACAGATGAAGAGTTGAAGGCTGTTTGCTCCCTGAGACAAATTATCTGGAAAAATACTAAAATCTATACAAGGCCACTTTTACCCATCATTACCAACTGACACTTCTATTTTTGAATTGTTGCCATGCACCGTAAGGCACAATCCTTAAATTTGCTCATCATCATTCCAGTTCAGGCCAGAGCTTTAATTAAAAGACCCCTCCATTGAAATGAATATAAACCTGTCCTGCTTTCTCTTGTTTCTGGACCTGCTCATGCTCTGTGCCTTGTACATCAAAAAGTTTTCAAAGTAGAAACTCTGTAATAAAGATGCATAATCCTTTCATAACAAAGTGGGACATTTAGTTGGTCTGTTGTTTGTAAGAAGTGGCTGACTCCCCATTTCCTTGAGTTTCTGTCCACTTTGAGGTGTCAGTAATGCTGGAGCAGAGAGGTGATGAGCAGCTCCTTTCAGCTGATGGAAGTTGTTGATGTAGCTGGCAATCAGTAGAGTGATCTCAAGAATCTATAACAGGAACATACAAAAACTCTTTGAAAAATACAGTGATGTGTTTTGACTGCTGAAAAAATAGCTAACGTTCTAGCAAGTGACAATCACCATCAGCTGCAAAAGTACTTTAGCAAATGAATTAATGATGGAGAGAGAGAGAGAGTGCCTACTAGAGCTTTTTTCTATTGCTACTAAAGGAATGTTATTCCCATCAGTGTGCTGGATACCTTGTCTGCCACAGTCTTAAATGATTCAAGCAGATGGTTTTTTACACTTGGAGAGAGACTGAGGTCCGAAAGATGTCGCTCTCGGAAAACACTTTCACGATGTGTTGCCTTAATTTTGCTAGAAAATACCTAGTGCTCAGAGAACTAAAGACACAGCATAGATAAAAGGAATAAAGACCACTGGGAGCTTTTTACCATGTTTTCTCTTTGCAATCCACACAACCTTGCCTATGAGGGCACAGGCTGAGGGAAAAGGATGTATTTTACTGTGCTTACTAATGAAGTGGCATGTTTTGACCCAAATTTATTTGTGGATTTTTGTATTCTGTTAAATGAATTGTTCTGAGTAACAGCTAAAATCTTTGCTTTTAGTAAGATATAGTTGATCTCAGCAGTGAAGGAGAGAATCTGGATTTAAAAACAAGTTTCTTTATCAAAGGGAAAAATCCTAGAACTGTTAAAAGTGATCTTGCAGAGCTTGTGTTATACAACTCCACTGGAGAACACAAACATACTCCCTTAAAAATTACCTCTAATCAAGCAAATAGACTCATTTTTAGGTACTGCACGTACTTCCTGTCTTTAATAGCTGCCTATGCCCTTCTATGAAAAAAATGGGAATATTATCAACAGGGACATAAAAACAAAGGGACCACATCAGTGTTGTCACTGTTAGTTTTTATATTTCTAATTGTTTTGCTCTAAAATCATCTTGCAAAAGTCCATCATCTGAGAATGCTATGTAGAAAGAAGGTGTTTCATCTTTCACATCTGTTATGCATTATCCACTAGAAAAAAAGTAGAAAAGTAGCAGAGGGTGGAACACTATTTGAAGGAAGATACCAACCTTTGGTTTTGTCATGGCAAAGAGATGTTTTTCAGTTGACTTGTCCTTTGTTTGAGCATTGTTAACAACCAACATAAAATCATCTTGATAGCCTCCAAAAGTCATCAGACTCTTGTATGTGTATGTAGCTGTTAATCTCTTAAAAAATCAAAACAAAACAAAACACAAAGATATAAGGACAATGCAGGAAAGACAAGTTAGGACAAATAAAGTTTAAAATAAAGTTATATGTATATATTTTTAAAAGCCTCTTATTTTTTTATAAGCCTCATATATATCTTGAAATGAATTGTAAATTTTGGGATAGCTTCATTCAGACCTTCACTGTGAGGAATTTCCATTAAAGGTTGTAACCCTACACCAGGCTTAGTGGCATTTGATGTCACACCAGAGGCACAGGAAGTCATCGAGAGGTACCAGGACAGGTTGGAAAGCTGGACCTGTGCAAACTTCATAAAGTTCAACAAGGACAAGTGCAGGGTGCTTCTCAGAGAAGGGCCACAAGGATGATCAGGGGGCTGGACCACCTTTCCTATAAGGACAGGTTGAGAGAGCTGGGGCTGTTCAGCCTGGAGAAGAGAGGGCTCCAGGGTGACCAGTGGCCTTCCAGTACCTGAAGGGGCTACAGGCAAGCTGGGGAGGGGCTACTTGCCACGGCACGGAGCAACAGGACGAGGGACAATGGTTTCAAACTAGAGCAGGGCAGGTTTACGTTAGACATTAGGACAAAGTTTTTTACCACGAGGGAGGTGAGACACTGGAAATAAATTAAATTGAAGAGTATGAGGCCTCCAAAAGGATTCAGTGCTAGGACATCTTGTGCAGTGATGTTGTTTTGCATGCACACAAAGTCTGTTATTTCTTTTTCACATCTCTGATAAACCTAAGTGCTTTGTGAGGCTCCTCTGCTTTCCATGCTTTTGTTCTCATGGTTCAGTGTTCAGCACTACACTAGTGGCTTTTGAGTCTATGACAAGCATTTTATTATTACAACTCATATTAATTTGCTGCAGATTAAAATTCAGATTAAAATTCATCATAAGACGGTATCTGTACAATAACTGACTTTAGATACTAAATTTCTTTTTGCCCTTATTTTGACATAGTGCTTTCTCTAACTGCTCCATGCAATAGGATTTCTGATACCCTTGATCCTTCCTAGTGAAAAACCAGATTATTTCCTGGAAACTAAGCATTTCTTCACTGGTGGATAAGGCCTGGTGCTGTTTAAACTGGAAGAGCTCTGTAGAAATGCCCCAGCTAGACTGGCAGAGTTTTCTGCAGTCTGATGCAAGCTCATTTTGCCTGTTCTCTAAAGAGACCTGCTTTTTGCTTTTTTTTTTTCTCCGCATGGTCTTTGTTTTATTATGTCTTTTAACTGCAAAGAAGGGTAATGAAAAGACTTGTATCAGTACAATGAAAAAAGTTGAGATTTTAATTTTCTGATATTCAGTATTAGCACTTGCAATACAGCACCATGCCATTCTGTTTCTTTGCAGGGAATAAATGAAAGCAGGCGTCTTCTCAGACATTGCTTTTTTTTTACACTGATTACAATGAGGCATTTTCTGTGAAAACTTTTATCAGGAATCAAAGAAAAATCAGAGCCTAAAATGACATAATTAAATAACACTGGGTTATATTACCTACTATTAAACAAAAATAATACAACGAAAATAACAATCTTTTAAAGCAACTGCTCTTTGCAGAGTGTGTGTATTATGAATAATAATGGAAAATGAAGCCTCAAGAAAAGAAAATTAATGTTATTGTAAGAAGTGTAACTATGGATCTCCTGACATCTGAATGATTAAAACATTAATATTTCATTGAAAGCTATAAAAACTCTATTTGATAAACAAAAATAAATTCTGTGCAAAGAATTCATTACTTATTTCTATTATTAGTGCCACTATAATGATGTTAACATTAAAGTGTTTTGAAAGGAGTGAATTTTTGCTTTAAGATAAAGACTAGATAACTTAGCATGGAAGGCTTTCTTATGTAGGATGCTGGTGAATGTCTCCACATATTCACTATTAAACTTTACTTTGACCAGAACTAAAAAAGCAATTTCACTTACCATAGAGCTGTAGTCTAGGATGCTTATGCCATCTTCATGTACAGCAAACCATATGAAGGACTTGTCAGCTAAAGGTGCTGCTAGAGGCTAAAAAGAGAAATGTTCTTCAATTACTAATTCAAAGTGAGGCAATGTGCAAGTAATTATTAACTCTCAGCTGTTACAGAGCTCTCCCCATTCACAGATTTTTTTCCAAGATTTACCGTGGGAGAGACCTGATGTAAAGCAACTGAAGTAACTGCTCAAAGCCATGGCACAACTATGGCCAGTAACCAGTTGTAGAACTCTAACCTAATAGTCTTCAAGCCTCTCCTGGTGCTTAGTTCAGTAAAATGTATAGTCTCATTAGTAACATTAAAAGAGTGAGGTGTTTTAAACTTTGTTCACTAATACATATAGAATCATAGAATAGTTTGGGTTGGAAGGGACCTTAAAGATCAGAGTGTTAATAAGCAATTACATATAGATATATGCTAGGATTACCTAATAGAACACAAGGGATGAGGTGATAATTATGGAATTCATGGAATCATAGAATGGTTTGGGTTGGAAGGAATCTTAAAGATCAACTAGTTCCAACCCCTCTGCCATGGGCAGGGACACCTCCTACTAGACCAGGTTGCTCAGTGCCTCATCCAGCATGGCCTTAAACACCTCCAGGGAGGGGTCATCCACAACCTCTCTGGGCAACCTGTTCCAGTGTCTCACCACAGCTGTTCAGCAGCCTTTATGTGAATTGAGAGAACTAAGATAATAGTGGTTTAAGAGAAATTGAGAGAAGACAGAATGGAAGGGAGTGCTTTTTGCAAGGTTCAGCTTCCATAGCCAGTTAATGATTCCTTTTCAAAGTTCTACTAGTTATTGGGCAAAAAAATCCCAGAACAAAAAGGTTATCTGAAACCTACATACATGAAATTGAAAAGATACCACCCAGATTTATAATGTAAAACAAGCAGTAAGTGAATTGGAAAGTCACTGTTATGGTATAATACTATGGCTATGACAGCAATATGTGGCTAAAATGATTTAGTAATTTAACTAGAGATTCAATCAGCACATGTGTAACACACTCCTTTTCAAGAAAAAGGTACTGCCATTTACAAATTATATTTAAAAAACACCCCCACCATTCAGACTCAGTAAAGTTTCTTACCTTTGCTGGAAACAATTTAGCACCAAAGAAAGACCATTTTCTGGCTACAGTGAGGTAAATGCGCACACAGTCTGCAGCACTGTGCCCCCGCAGAGACATCCATCTTGTAGACAGTCGCTGACAAAGCTGTCTGTTGAAATTAAATATGTAATTTAGTTATTGGAAGGAATTTAAATGATTACCCATAGTGAGTTTAATAAGCAAAAAATAATACATTTGTTAAAACTATAATTTAATACAGTATCAATTACACAGCATTAAATAAATACAAAAAGTTATTTCATATTTTTATGCACGTGACAATTGCAAAGTACAAGCACCTTCTAATTTTTGCAACATGTAGCAGTTGCAGCATAAAGGTAAAAAGCCTAGGACAGCTTTTAATGTATCTCTACAGGAAATCAATCTACCTCTATCAGCACTGAACAGCTATGCCAGTTGTCATTCCAAAAATCCATCCAGCTTAACACATTCCTTTACCTGTGGCCAGAAGCAGATGTAGAACATGGGGCTTATGACTACTCTTTGTTAATGCATCTGGGCACTGCCACCAAAAAGGGTGCTTCTGATGCATGATGCCTGTACACTGTCTCTTTTCTTTTGTGGCCCCATAGCAAGTTTGTTCAATAAAATGGTTCTACAGGAAACTAATCCTCAAAAAAACCTCACTCCAGAATACCTTCCTAGCACACTGGCCTCAGGCACAACTCAGCAGCCACAAGACTATTTAGATGCAGCCCAAGCAAAGGGAATGTGTAGTAAAGGGAGATGTTTCATGTGCAGTTTATTCTTGCTTGATGTTTACAAAGTCAAACTGCACCCTTAGCAAAAGAACAGAAAGTAGAGAGGGGAAGGTAGAGAGTGGTTTTTTCCCTACCAAAAATTTCCATCTCTGGCAATTGGTAGTTTAGGGACTACAATGAACAGGTTAACAGATGTTTGACTTAACCTCCACTGAGTTGATCTAATGTAGGACCTCTTATACCTTGTCCTTTGAAATGAGTTCTACAATTCTGCAACTTTGGCTGGAACTAGATGATCTTTGAGGTCCCTTCCAACCCAAACTATGCTATGATTCTAACTTTCTATTTGTTGTGTGTCTACTTTTGAATGCCCCTGTTATCTTGTGAGCATGTAATAATGTTAGTCTGTGCATAATAGCTTTAAACTTACTCAACCCTGTAGTGAAGAATGAGGAAAACATTTTTTTGATGTTTACTGGACTTCAAGATTGCACTATATTGATTTTGGATAATTTATTACACTATTCTGCTCTTCGTGTTAGTAGATGTTGGTTGAAATAACCTGCAGGTTATTAATTTTAAACTAAGTGCTACTGTTGTCCCAAAGTGGGGTTGATCTCCTTCTAAAATACATTCTTCCTTTAAAAGTACGTCACTATCTCAGTAGCAATTCCACTAAGTTAACATATTGCCAATTTGACTGGCTGCCAGAGATTGCACATTTGGAATAGCAAACACTGAGATCAGATCCTCATGTCCTTTACTTTCAGTAGCTCTTTAGACTGTGAACAGTATTTATTTAGATTTGCTGAATGAGAAAAAGAATAATTTCAAAATTGCTGTGTTTTGCAACACTGTAGTAGCTTGCAGAGCTTTTTCTGGAACGTGTCCTAAATGATGGTCCTCTGTTTAGATTAGAAATACGCAGAGGAAATGGGTTCTTCAATTTAGTAAGAAAATGAGTTTCAAACATGGGTTTAGGCAAATAGAATGCAACAGTAAGTCGTACATAATGACAATTTAAAACTTTCTCATTTCACTCCTAGATTTTTAGAGAATATGAGTCGCAAAATACATCTGACCTTAACTGTTCCTCTGAACAACCCTGCCTATATCTCTTAGGGTAGAATCTCTCCAAAACTTGTTTTAAGGTTTGATTGGACTTGGACTGGGAAGTGACTTGACCTGCTGGAGTTGAGAAAGGCCGTTCAAAATCTCCAATCTCTACCTGAGGGAAAGACCACAAAGAAAAACATTTTTGTTAATCCAAAGGCATTTTATATCTGGGTATTTCCTATTGTTTCCTGTCTAAAAAGTTTGTTGATCAATATTTTTTTCATTGATACAAAATTAATGCAAGTAATGCAAGTAATTTCATTTTTCTGATTTTATATTTACCATGGGAAAAAGATAAATATGAAGTATAAATTGTACAAATATAATACTTACTAGTTCTGCTCTGAGACTGCTAGATCTCCAGCTGCCAGAAGCCAGTTTAGATTTCTTAACAACATCAAATGACTTTCTCAATAACCTTCCCTCGAGCCTTTATTTTTTTTTTAAATAAAACAGATATAAAGAGCATGTCTAGTAAAGGAGTCTTGGGCTTTATTAAACAGCTGTTACCCAGGAGAAACTTGCAGAAAACACATAAGAAACAAAGAGTGAAGAAAAGGTACATGACTACATGACATTTAATCAGAGGGAGGCACTGGTGCCAACAGCAGCATTTCCACTGAAGTAGAGTGAGCCTTAAACTAAGATTCCGGCCCAATCTGTTTCCTCCACTGTCACCTGTAAAAGGTGGAGGTGACTCGACTGCCGTGCAGTCCTGGACTCCTTTCTTTATTCAGGTTTCTCATCTGTGAGCCATTAATGCACAAGGATTACCTGAGCTAAAAGAGCTGACAATTCCATTGCTAGTTCTTTGTTTACTGGGAAAAGTCCATTGACTATTTGATCATTTGTCTGATAAACCAGCAGCAGCTTCTCTCTCTCTGTCTCCCCATGGACCTGAACCGAAAAATAAAGCCTGCAGAAAAGACAGAAAGTTATTAAATAGAGGAGATAGGGAAATGCATTAGCCCAGAGGATTAGCATTATCTGCTCTGAATGTGACATGTTTATGTTGGCATCAAAACATATTAGCAGAGCAAAGCTTGTACTTCAACCAGTGGGCAAATACTTAATTTCATTCTACAGAGCTCAGTGTTGCCTTTTTTTAAATTATTTTTTATTTTATTTTTTTTCCTGGCATTCATGCTCACCTCTTCAGAACTGCAAAAATTAAGTGTGTTTATAAAAAACTTTTCCAGTTACACCCATTTACTGTTTTTGTTGCAAGCTTTGAGTCAGCCAGTATTCTTCACATGAAGAAACTGCAGAAATTAAAAGCAAATCTTGGGATGAAACAGAGATGTTGTAACTGTTAAACAAACCTATTTTTGTAAGTGAGGCGGACAGTCCTTGTGCCTTCGCATTTCCCAGGGTGCTGCTCTTTGGAGGCTTGTTCCCATTTTGAAATAATGTCACAGATCTAGAAGGAAAAGCAATGCAAAACTAACTTTGCCATCTTGAAAACACTTTTGAGTAGCAATTGTCAGAGAATCACAGAATATCAGAGATTAGAAGGGGCCTCAAGAGATCATCTAGTCCAATCCCCCTGCCAGAGCAGGAACACCCAGACCAGGTCACACAGGAAGGCATCCAGGTGGGGTTTGAATGTCTCCGGAGGAGACTCCACAACCTCTCTGGGCAGTCTGTTCCAGTGTTCCATTACCCTCACCATGTAAAAGTTTTTTCTTCTATTTCTGTGGAACCTACTACGTTCCAGCTTGTACCCATTTTCCCTTGTCCTGTCATTGGAGGTCACTGCAAAGAGCCTGGCCTCATCCTCTTGACACTCACACTTTACGTGTTTGTAAACATTAATGAGGTCCCCCTGGGCTTTGTGTCACCATTCCTTTATAAAAGAGCTTTCCTAGAAGCAGTAATGTGCACACATTCTAAAGTTACATTTACCAAGAAAATAAGTACATTTTTTATACATTTTGCTTTCCATGTGGTGTTTTTTCTGGTAGAGGGAGAGAGCTGATCGTGGTGACTCTGCCCATTTATCACTGGGGCTTGGTTTTACTGTACCCTGTAACTCAAGGCACAGCTGTGCAAAAGCAAAGACTACTAGAAATAATGAGACTGCTTGGTGGAAGCACAAAAATGTTATTATTTATTAGTTGCTAATGGGCTTGAAAAATGTATAACATTTTACTAAAGCACAGATAGTAATGCATTTTGACATTCTTTACTGCAAAGAATTTAGTCCTAGCAATAGATGAACTAAAACTCAGAATTCAGAGCAATGATAAACCACTGGAAATTTCCTGAACAGAACTCAGATTATTCTGTATTTAGATACAGAATTTAGATTTTTAATTCCCTAGAATCTCTACACCACTATCAATGACTTTCTTGACCTCAAATGATTATCTTTAGGAGCTATACCAGAAATCTTAACTGAAATCTCTAAGTGCATGTTGAACTCCCAACTGCTTTTTAAAGAACCAGGATTAGTAATAGCTTACATTTTCTTTCTTAACCCAGCTGTTACTTCCCTGAATCTTATCAGTCTCTTAGACAAAGCTTTCAAATATAGTACACTCAGTGAATTTCAGCAATTGAAAAATGTTTTTTTAAAGATCTTTTCTCTTAATGTTCTGAAGAAATAAACCTAAAGACGTTTTTCAGCCTCAAAATGTTTTCCTTTACATTGTCTGAAGTGAGGTGTGTAAAAGGAAGATATTTGGTTATTTTATATGCAGAACTCATTAGAGGTTTCTGTTTACCTTGATGTTTCCTTGAAGACAGTGCTCTATATCCTTGCCAGAGGGATCATCAGAAAAGAGTGCAAATCCTGACTGAGCTGGTTTTCTCATCCCTGTATCCTGATTCAGGGTGTTCAGAAATTCTTCCACGGTGGTAGAGGCATCAAATCCAACAACCTAAAGAATGAGCCAGAATGTATAACCCTCTCACCTCCTTAAATCTTAAGATTTTGAAATATAATACTTCTAGAATAACAGTAGGTATATAAGACCCATTCCATGCTCTGCATCACTGGAAATTAAAACTTACTGGAAATTAAACATTTCCATAAAGAACCAAGATTTCCACATTTAGTGGAGTTTTTCTTCATGCAAAAATTCACTTCCTTGCAGATTTTAACTTACTGCATTTTCATTATTAAATCAAAGTCACATTCCAAAGTCTGGCTTCCAAATTTAATACTTTTGAGATTGTTTTAATTGATTACACTGGTTTATTTGCACTTGCTTGAATTTCTGCTACAGAATTTCTGTAACAAAAAGCAGACTAGAATATGAGCTTTTTGTGACCAATACCACTTGAAAAAATGAAGAGAACTTTAATTTACTACACTTTTCAATAGGGTGGTGAAACAAATGAGAGCAATTAATCATTTTTTCATCATGTGCAACTTCAGAAGGATATCACATGGCAGATCTAAATTGGAAGATACAAAATATTTTACAAATGTTGTTACATAGATCAGTAATATATAAATTCTTCTAAGTTTATTCTTCCAAATCTGAAGTTTTGTCTGTTGAAGCATTGTTGCAAGAGATGACAAATGGCTTTTACGCAGATGCTGATGTTCACTTAAATCTGTTTTGAGGGTGTCTTCCTTTATTTGGCATGTGGAAGATCTTTATACTTTGGTAAAGAAATGTCTTGAAAATGGATCTTGGACTTCTCTTTAGGGGTTCTCAGTGGGGGGCATTAAAAACAATATCTGAGGAATCTAGTGTTGGAGATGAATACATGAATTTTCACTAACATTATAATTGCTTATTTGCTGATCCCACTGAAGTAATTTATATATTTAATTACAATTTCAATTTCAATACATTTTTGAGTAATAAATAGCAAATGACCAGTTACTCCTTTTCTTCTACAGACTTCAATTGTGAAACTTTTCAGGATGATTTAAATCCATGTAGTTTTTTATGGTTTACTGGCAGACCAGCAAGCAATTAAGAAACTTTGAGGGGGGAAAAAAAGCAGAGCTCTATCTTTGACCTGAAATTAAAAGTTTATTTGATATAGCTTTGATTTCATTTAAGAACTTGTTTTCTGTCTAGAAATACTGTGAATTGTTAAATAACTCCTTTCAGCCAGCTCTCACAGTTGGAAATACAAACCAGGATGTAAAGCAATACTTATAGAAGCCCGTGGAAAGTTTCCTTCAGATTTTGACTGATGAAGTCCCAAAAGAGTTAAGATTGAAGCTATGTTTGTTCTGTAACAAATACGGTTATTCTTCAGGACTGATAATGGGAATTACAGCTGTGCCTCTGAGCCTTCACTGAGATATTTAACTTTCATGATGTCTGGTGAAAGGAAGTGGAATCTGATACCTTTCCTTTTTCTTTAATCTAATTCATTCAGCCGGTGGTCAGGCTAAGAAAGAAAGAGAACTTCAGTATTTCTCACTCTTAAGATGTTTAAATATTTTTTCTTTCTTTTCAAGATTTTTCCTAAAACCTTTATTCTGCTGATCAAATCAGATCTCAAATACTTTGTGCCTGCCACTTTAAATGCTGGCACTGGATGAAACTTGAATTACATTTACCATAACACAGTCATGTTTCTGACACATTACTTCATGTATATGGTAATAGGAAGGGGTTAAGAGAGCTTAGATTTCATGGTCTGCCTGACATTACCTGATATATGCCATTCATGAAATGAACTGGGATACTAAAGGGCAGTGAATGGTGGTAGGGGTTTCTCAGAAGAGTGGAAAGGATTTCCATCCTGGAAGGTCTGGCTTCTCTGTCTCCGTTCTGCTGTGTGCGCTCTACACATCGCTGACAATATATTGCATATTTCCCAAATTCAGTCCTGTGGATAAAAAAAAATAGAAATAATGACAATTCCTGGGAAGGATAGTAAACTATGAGGATCTCTCTCTGGAGATGGCAGGGCACTTAGATTTCAATCTGTGAGATTTCAAACACAGCTTTCCATGTGGAATTATAAAGAACAGTCTACTGAGACCACAGGAATTGTGCTAAAGATGACTATGGCTCAAGAGTGTTTCGTGTTACTACCATATTTTGGTTTTCATGGTTTTGCAACATACAGTCAGAGCTCTGCTGCAAAGTGTTTTTCAAAGCAAAGAATAACTTTCCCTAGTGATGCATACAAGTGATGTACTGCATTTTAGTTGCAACATAGCATAATTCAGATTTATTTTAAAATACATCTCAGAATATCTGAGATATTAAATGAAAGATTGCAACTAAGTACTTCAGAAATCCTAGTAATAATATTCAGGCACACCTGGAATCAGCATTCTTCTTTAAATGAAGTTTAAGGAGCCAAAGGAATGGGTGCTGGGGCAGAAAGAGTCCAACGCAGAGAGCCAAGAGCTGCAAGCCCTGGACAAAAGGAAGACATTTAGTGTTTTGAACATCTTACAAAGTAAAACTTCCTGCTGGAGTTGCTGGCCAACAGTGCATCTTGCTGTGCCAAGTCAAGTAAAAGACAGCTGTAAATAGGAATGAAAAATCAAAACACAGATAAACAGCTGAGTAAATAAACATTGTCACCGTCACCTCAATAGAAGCCCAGGATGCTCTCCATTTATTTACCTGTATACAGCAAATTTCTTTCAGGGTTATAAAGGGGACAGCAGATCAGTGCATATAAAGTGCAGTTATTACACAGGGAAAAAAAATACTCAAGCAGTGAGGCCTAAGAAATCAGAAGAAGATTATACAATTTTAATTCAGCTTTTAATGAAGCACCTTATAAGACATTTTCCTCCATCAAAGAGATGGTAACTGGAAAAAACAATTGTTCAGTATTTGATTCTGTTTTTATTTCTCTGTATGTATCCATAGGGTTCAATTAATACAGACTGCTCTTATGTACTCTGGAAACACACAACATTGCAAGTGTTTTTTTCAGAATTCTATCTATGCATCATACTGAAATTTAGGAAATGAGGTTTCTCTATCTTGATTCCTCTGACTTCCTGGTATTAAACAGAAATTTGACAGCAGAGGCACAGATAATTCCTTTTCATCAAATTGCTGTACTTTGATGTAGGACAGCATTGGCTCTGTTTCAGGAAGACCCAGCAGCAGAGGCAAGTGTGTGAGACTACAGCATGAACTGAGAACTTAAAAAATTAGTGTGAGGTTGCAAACATTTTACTGAACATGTTAACCCCTAAAAATCATGGCACTGGATTATGATAGCAACAATTTATTTATCTGTATTAGATAGAAGGCCTTGCAAGTGGTATGAAAAGCACCAAAGAAGGCTCATGGTTAAATTCCAAAAGCAGTATGTAACTTCAGTGTGTCCTAACTGACATAAATCTTTGTGGATCTTTAGCAGTGCATGCATACCTGGCATAACCCAGATAAGGGCTATTTCTTAATAAAAAGTTTATCATGTTCTAAGTTCTATGTCAAGAGAACAACCTTAATATAGAACCTTAAAGGTCATCTAGTTCCACCCCTTGTGCCATGGGCAGGGACACCCCACTAGACCAGGTTGCTCAATGCCTTGTCCAGCCTGGCCTTAAACACTTCCAGGGAGGGGGAATCTACATAAGCACCGTTGTTCCAGCTGTTAATTGTATGCAAACTGTTGGCTTCCCTCTCAATTTCACTTAATTGCTACATATTTGGATACTGGTGAGCAGCTGGCAAAGAACAAAGTAAAGAATTTTAAGTATGTATTTATACTCTAGCATGCAGGGTGCATGAAGAATGGCATGACATACAAAAGTTGGCACCTATTAGAAACCCTGAAGATATCAAGAGATTTCACAGCATGGTACCTTGGCTTTTCTTCACAAAGAGACATCTGTCATGAGGTTTAAGCCCACCACGCTTCCTGATGCAGCATCTCTCTTAAGAAAGATGCAAAAGAGAATTAAGTTCCACACATGATGTCTTACTCAACACTTAATTTGAAGATAGCATACTGTATGTCCAGCCTTTAAAACCAGCACAGGCACAAACACGCTCTACTAACAGATACTTTGATGGAGGACAGCATCAGCTTTCTTCAGGAAGACCCAGCTGTGGGAAAGCTAATGAAAGATTGACAAGGAGGACTGTAAATGCATTCAAGTGACTTGCACCTGGGTTGCTTGGAAACACATCACACTAATTGTTGTTCCATCTTATGTGTTTGCAAGCAGAACATCTGCCCTGAGATAACATAAGTCTGCAATGGACTCGGGGACACCTAATCCAGCTGCTTGGGAATCCTGCCCTAATCTGAATCCTGATCTGAAGATCAGAACACAGTGAAAAATCCAGGCCTGCTTGAACCTTGAAATACTAGCATGAAGAGGGAGTCTGGGCTCTCTCTCTCCCTTACCATCTTGCTAATAAGGACTCATGCTGACCAATACTCTCTCATTGCACAGTGCCTGCATTCCCGGTGTGCATCCCTCTACTCAGAGATTCCCCTTCCTTGGAGATTCCCTGATCTGTGAGGTCTTGACATAAAACTTGTTCTTTGCCTTTCACCCATGGTTTTGTGGTTGTTTCAGTGTCGTGCTTGCAGTGAATCACACATCAGCAACAGTAAGATGTTAGCTCTCATTTTTATCTGATTTTAAGTAAGCAGATGCTACAGAAGAGTGGAGTCCCTTTACCATTCAAAACAATCTGGGTAGTTCCTCCACATCTGTTGAAATAATGACCATTAAAACAAATACTGGGTTACCTGTATTGGTCCTGCCTGGTTTTGTGGATGTCGACGTCTAGTCTGTTTAATAAGCTGACAGCAGATCTCATTTTGAAGTTCAGGATGTGTGAGGCAGATCTGCAAAGCACTTTGGGCCAAAGACACATGGTAATCAATGGCAGGAGAGTCAACGGCAGCATTTATAAACAACTGGCAGGTCTAGATACAAAATAATAAGTAAGTGAGTTTACACACAAAAAGGTCAAGCAAATCTTTTACATACTCTGTAGAACAAAAGCATGCTATGAAGTCACAATTAGTTTACCAGCAGACCAAAGAAACTCTGCTGGCAAAAAAGGGGTCAAAAGGGGCAAAAATGGAAAAAGCTAGCCAGAGAGACTTAAGATAAAAAACACATTTTAAAAAACACACTCTTTTCTTGGTATCTAACGGAATGGACTTGAGCAGAGTTGCAACAGTTGTGGCAAACAAGCTTACATGCATGCTGAACATCACTTACCCCTCTCTGCAGGACTTTAAAATGCAAAGTGTACAGCTCTCAGTGGCAGACAGTGTAAAATACATGTACAAGTAGTGAGCATGACTCAGCACAGTGTACACAGACAAGTAAATTATAACCCAGAGCCATTTCTTTTACATCTTGGCTTTCACTTGTATTTCTACTGTGGTTAAGCATAAGCTTTTGTATATCCTGTACTGTCTTAGAAAGGCCAGGTGTGAAGTGTTGTGTCATATAAGAATGTGTGTGTATCACTCACTGCATCTACTCTGTGTAACAGCTGATAAATTTTCAAGGCATGTAAGCAAAATACAAGAAATGGATGGAAGCCGAATCTATTTCTATTCTCTCTTAAAATACAGATGCACAGGACCAATGGAATGACTGAAACATAACTTGATCTATTTGTAAATCAGTTCCTTACCTGGCTTTTAAAGTCATTTATACAAAATTTCTTCAATACCTGAAGGGGGGCTACAGAAAGGCAGGAGTAGGACTTTTTAATAGGATATGTGATGGAAAGAACAGGAGTAACAGATGTAAACTGGAAAAGGGGAGATTCAGGCTAGATTTAAGAAAGAAATTCTTTACACTGGAGCAGGTTGCCCAGAGAGGTTGTGGATGCCCACTCTCTGGAGAAGTTCAAGGTCAGGCTGGACAAGGCACTGAGCAGCCTGATCCTAGTGGGAGGTGTGCCTGCCTAAGGCAGGGGGTTTGGAACTAGATAATCTTTAAGGTCCCTTCCAACCCAAACTATTCTATGATGATCTCTTTTTTTGTTTGTTTTTGGCAAGTGTCTCTGATTTGAATTAAGTCTGAAATATATTTCAAAGAGTGATTTCTAAATACGCATCAATTTATTTGTGATAGAGAAGTACATTTCCTTTTAAATTTTCATGCTGCAGGATTTTAGAAAATAAAACAGATGTACTTCCTTAAAGTGCTTGAAGTATTCCAGAGAACAAGTTGCAAAATTTGCCTGCAAGTGGCTGTGACTGATCATAAGGTGCTTGTCTTGAATTCCTTTCTAGATCCGAACCATTACCTCAAAATTCTCCAGATAGCTGATACTTCTGGGAATTTGATCTAAGTTGTCTGAAGAATTTTCATTCAGGCAAACTCCATACTATCCAACTTGAAATTTTATTTCACAATGTACACAGTGAGGAACAGTGGGAGTTTTGTCTCTGAAACAGACTACCCTGGCTATTAGTCGATGTGATGTAGTTTTACTTGAATGAGGGCAGGAGAGCAGAGAAAGGTCAGTGGCATTGCAGTGTAGATGCCATCCCTCTCATAGATATCAACGACCTATCTGGTCTCTAACTGGGAAAGATGAGGGAACTATCTGTGGCACAGCAGTTATTAAACATTTTTGTGTCTCTTAATCATAAGGCCTTTCCACTACTACTTTGAGGAACATACGTATAATTTTAAAGGTGTATAAAAATCTTTAAAAGTAAATTCAAAAAAACTACTGTGAAATACTTTCAGTAATTTTACTCATTATCTGCTAGAATACCTAATCATTCTCTTCTTCCTATGATGCAACACTTTCTTATTTAAAAGAGCAGTAGAATTTCAATTTCAAATGAAGTATGCCTTGCTTAATCTTTGCTATAATTCTGCTTTTTTAAATTACTTCCATCTGAGTTAAATCTATCTAAAACTAAACTTCTGCCTGCCATTTTTCATTCTTGAACTCTATTGAAAAAACAGTATTTTGGATACAATTCTGTGAACAGAGTCACATCCATGCTATTAGATTCTCTGGAGCTTTGTGATAAAATTATCATCCATGATGCCCATGGCTTTTTCTAACTTGCACTTTATCAACATCTTCTGTAGAAAGGCCAAAAGTTGAATCCTAATAAAGTAAAAGTGGTCATTATATGTTGAAACTGATAGTTTTTGTTGAGATTCTATGGGACCATTCCCCTGCTGTATATCAATTATCTCCACCTCCTGCTTTCATGTTCTTGTCTGTTAAAATTCTTCGGCTAAGAGTTAAAAGAGATGGTGAGTTAATAAAAAAGGCATCCACTGTGGTTTTACCTTAAATAATTTAATTGCTTCCGTTTGCAGGGCTTCTGATGGCAATGTTGTAAGAGGGGAAGCAATTCCTTCTTTGCTGTGGCAAAGGGTGGGATGTCTCCAAATCTGAGAAGCTGAATGGATACAATATATAGGTTTTGCAATTAATTCAGCTTGTAAATACATCCAGTAAATTAAGTATTAGTAGATTAGTATGTTGAAACTAAACAAAACTTACTGGTATCGCCTTCCATGTTTAATAATTTGCAAATAAGTTGTTCAAATTCAGATCCAACATTTACATTGGTACTTCCAGCTGCAACTGTCAGATGATAAAGCCACGTGTCCTGAAGTAGAAAAAAACCAGCAGTTGACTCATTCTGTGACAGAAAGAGCTGCTTCATCAGGATTTTGTTCTCAACTTAAAATATTACCACACACTTCTGTTGAAGCTCTATTAAGAAAGCAAGACCTTGTCCATGCTTATTATCTCAAACTCCAAACCGGATGACTTGTAGGTCCCCCACCTCCTCCTCTTTAAGAAATATTCACATTGCAGCACCATACTAATCAGTCATATTAACTGAAACTCAATTTAAAAGTCCCTTTATTACCTTCTCGTGCTTGGATCCTATAAGAAGATATGTGGGTCCTTGATCTTTGGGGTGGATAACAACAGTGTAATGTGTTGATAATAAACTGCGACCACTGGCCTCATAATCTTCATCAGAATCACAGGATCTATCAACTTCTTCAACCTTTGCCTCAAAAAGCTTGATTTGACCAAGAGGAAACTAAAAACAAACATCAAAAGTAAACATCAAATACTTGCTTTGGTGTACAATGGAAAAATATGAACTACCATCACTACTTATTTGTATCTATTAATTTTCAGTACTGCCAAGGAATGTCAGACAAGCCAGCTGCTGCAGAAGCAGAAGTAGAATGGTGTGTGTTAAATTCTGAAAGTAAGATTTAAAGAAATTCTTCTCCAAGTCTGCTTCTGTATCTGGTTAATTTAATAGATGTCTCTTAGAGAAACAGAAGTAATTCTTCATAGTTTCCAGACCTGGTTCCAAGAAAAAATTCCCCAGGTCAAAGGATCATACAGAATGTCAGCGACTGGAAGGGACCTCAAGAGATCATCTAATCCAATCCTTCTGCTGGAGCAGGAACACCCAGATAAGATCATACAAGAAGGCATCCAGGCAGGTTTTGCATGTCTCCAGAGAAGAAGACCCCACAACGTCTCTGGGCAGCCTGTGCCACTGTTCTGTCACCCTCAATCTAAAAAGTTTCTACTTATGTTTCTGTGGAACCTCCTCTGTTCCAGTTTGCATACACTACCATTTGTCCTACCATTGGATGTAGATGAGAAGAGCCTGGCTTCATCCTCCTGACACTCAACCTTTATATATTTATAAACATGAATGAGGTCACCCTTCAGTCTCCTCTTCTCCAAGCTAAAGAGACCCAGCTCCCTCAGCCTTTCCTCATAAGGGAGATGCTCCAATCCCTTCATCATCTCTGTGTCTCTGTGCTGGACTCTCTCAAGCAGTTCTCTGTCCTTCTGGAACTGAGGGCCCCAGAACTGGACACAATATTCCAGATGTGGTCTTACCAGGGCAGAGTAAGTCAAACCTTCTACTTTAATTATAACCTTGCTATTTCAGAGGACAGAGGTGTATAGTTGGTGTATCTGTTTTATTCATGCCATAAATTCATAAAGGTGATTTTTTTTTTGTGTAGTAGACCTCAGTTGATTTCATTCTGCAGTCTGATAGATCACAGCACTTGAGTCTCAAGTTGTATTATGTAGTTATGATCATTTATCAGGAAATATTTTATATGAAAAGCCATTAATTTATGCAAAGCTCCTTCCCACAGCACCACTGCTCTTTGTCTAGCCTTTCAGACATCAGGATGTTCACAAAAGTGTCACTGAATGGCAGAAGCCTTGGCTACCAATTCTGTGTTGTGATGTCTAGCAATGCTCAATGACTCATCAGAAAAAAAGGGATGTTTGTGTTCCTTTGATAAAAGGACATTTGGGCACTACAGTAATTAGCATCTTATTTCTGTCCCAGTCAATTGTAAGTTGTCTTGAAAAGTATATGAGGCTTCTCAACAATGCTGTTTTGAAAATACTGGAGAGTCACGGTCAAGTTTGACTCAATTTAGAGTGGGCTTTTGAATAAAACATCACACAATGGTGGCTCTTTATGCCAGTGCTCTCACTAATAAGGATGCATGTGCTAGTTTATATTTTCTGTGGTGCTTCTGAAGCTTTCAACTTTTCAAACATAACGAGACACTGATAATCAAGAGTTGCTGTTACAGAAATAGTCAAGACTGATTAACTCACTGAGTTTAACTAAAACACAGTTGGCTGATTTTTTAATTTGTATGGCATTTGGAAAGGAGGTCACTCAAATGGACTCCATTTACTGTATGAACCACTGTAGATTGTGAAATTTGTTTTCGCATAGACAAATTCAGCAAAAGTTTTCAATTAGCAAATTGTTGAACATTAGAAAAACTAGCTTTGGGAATCTTTTTGTATGTAATCTGCTTTAAAAAAGCCAAATTCTTATTTTATTACAAGCTAGCAAATTAATTTCAATTTAACTTCAAAAGGGCAGCAAAACTTGTTCCAAATGTGAAGGAAATATTCACAAGAATCCAGCAAAATTCTTAAATGCTTTTAAAGGGCATGCTAAAACCTGAAAATTTTCAATGGTAAAAATGTGTAAATTCAAAACACAGAGATTTCTCCACAGGAGAAAAAGGAAGTTAATTTTAATGTATCTGTAGGATTAATTCAACATTAATACTCTAGTAATTTGATTCCACAGTCCAATATTACTTTTAAAGAATAAATCAAATAAATAAAAAGTTTTGATGTTACTGCTATCCTATTCATCTAGAATTTAAGCATTCTCTAGACTACTGGCTATTAGATAGGAATGTTACATACTGAGAATTTGTGAAATCTAAATATCTGTTAATCATGATAAAATTAGCATATCCTACCCAGGCTAATAAAGCTCTAACTTCCAGTTTAAAATCTACTTCAGTGTGCTGCCTCCCACTCACTGAGGAAACAAGTAAAGGGACCTACCTTGTCTTCTTGGTTACGGAAATAATACAGAGTTTTTCCAACTAGGTTGCACCAAACTCGTTTGGAATATCCATGTTTCACCTGAAATTATAGAACATTAGGAACAAGCCCAGCTAGAGAAATACAGGCTGCATTTCATCATCTCAGCACTTTGGAGATTGTTGGGAATAAATTCCTCAGATCAAATTTCTTTCTACATTCTTAGACAAATAATCAAAACTGCATTAATCCATTAGGTGTGTAAGTATTAAAGCATTAGATGTTTGTTTAAACCCAATAAGGCCAGTGTGAGTTTTTCATTTGGCTTTGGATGAGGCCTAAAGTAATGGAAGCTAAGAAAATGGAAGAATGGCAAAATTCTTTTTATTCTTATCTTGATATGATCTGTCCCACTGAGTAATATAGGGGGGAAAAAAGCACTCCACTGAAATAAGGTAGGTCAGTTAGCTACTGAAATACGTGCTGGACTGGGATGTCACTAAAATGCAAATGGAGAACTAAACACAGGAAGGTCCACCAACCAGATTAAAATCATTGCCTAAAGTAGGTGTGCTGGTAGCCCTTCTAGACTGTTACCATTGTAAAACACTGGGAAAGCAAATACATGTGTGTTTGGCTTCTATTTATTTTATTGCAGGGCCATTTTCACCTAGATATGATTCTTAAAAAATATGGGACAAAGCACGTTGAGGGAAGAAGAAGGTTCCTACCTTTGTAAGTAATCCTTTCATGGTTGGCTTGATTTCGGGCTGTATGAAAAGTGGGCTGGAAGCCTGTATTTTAAGAACATTTTGTAGTACTTTGATCCATTCTTCTAAGATGTTGGGAGAATCTGCAGTCAGGTAGTATGTTCGTTTCTCTGTGGTCAGCTGCGGAGTAACAGAAGAGTCTTGAACTTTTATTACATTATATATTTGACTCCATGGTGTGAGGATTGCAACAATATACTACCCACTGTAGTTTCACAACTTCGAGGGGTTTATTTTCTCCAAAGTGTTTTTCATTAACAAAACATTCTGTGGTCAGGCAGAGCAGAAAAACCCTCTCTAAGGCTTTAGCTGAAAAGTTCTGGGAGAGCAGAGCTGAGAAAACTCAGTTTATCTCCTTTCAGACAAACAACTGCTCTCAACCCTAACAGCTGGCCCCCAAATTACTCAATTTAATTCTAGTATGTCATGATCTGACCTTTGTGGCAATACAAACAAGATGACATATAAACAATCTAGGCATTTATATATATTTTCAGTAACTAAAATGATCCTTTGGTTTTAAACAAAGGCCACTGATTAATTAGGTCCACATTTCGACCTACAGCACAACAGGGACTGGAAAAAGGGGTAGGTTTTGGAGAAGCAGGGGATAAATACCCACTGTATCACAGATGAGAAAAGCAAGTACCTGAATTGTTTGTTTTCCATCACCCCTTTCAATGTGGCTGGATGCATTTAGCTCTATTTGACCTTGAGGTTTTCGAATGACATCACTCTGTATGGAAAGAATGGAGAAAGACTATTTTAAATCTACCAACAAATTGCAATAAATAATTGTAGGACTCATTTAAACATTAATCTTGATAACTACTTCCCAGTTAGACATTGAGTACCCTCTACACCTCTTGAGGAATGGAGTCCTGAATCACTCGCTAACATCTCAGACAACAGGAATGCATTCTTTCCCTTCTAGCAACCCTAGCAGTAAGAGCAATGTAATAATTAATAGCAGAAGTCTGAGTACTTACTGGAGATTTGTAGTACAGTAATTCACCTCCTTTCAGCACAAACCACCGGCGTTTCCAGGTCTTTACTTTACCACCCATTTTCAAAAGATATCCAGATTTTTCCAAAGGTTCCTGATTATTTAGAAGTTAAATAAAATATAGTCAGGTACACATATATACTGATACCCTTCAAAGATGTGTAAAAATACACACACATATACATATATATATTAATGACTTAAAAGCATGCTAAATAATAATTACAGTATTTGATGAGACTTTTAATCCAACAACAAAGTTTTTACAAGCATCAAATAAAACAAATGTCATGCATGTAGGATAACTGATTAATATCCCTACTTACAGTTATAGTACATGGAGAGTAAGTGTTTTGCCCAGAACTATACAAAAGAATGAAGAATATGATGATTTCTGATTTTATTTTCTCATATTTTACACTAAACAAGGAGCAAAATGAATGCAACATAAATATGTGGTTTTTGCTAACTCTGGGGCCTAACCTACACAGTAGCTGTAGAGCACTGAAATTCAGATTTCTGCACGTATTTTTAGTGTGAACACCTGCAGAACAGAGTTCCCACCTTTGCTCTGTGAGGGAAGATTAAATGAAATTATCTTCATCACCAGATAGCTAATTCACTTGTATGTCAAGATACTATTTACTAACGCAGACCATTAAAAGACTCCTAGAGCTGAACCAATACCTCATTTGACCTACAGAAAGGCTGGGGAAGAACATTTTAATAGGGTGCAGGATGGCAGGACTAGGAGTAATGGATGCAAATTGGAAGAGGGGAGATTTAAACTGGAGATAAAAAAGAAGTTCTTTACTGTGGAGGGAGTGAGACAGTGGAACAGGTTACCCAGAGAGGTTGTGGATGCCACCTCAATCCTTGGAGGTGTTTTAGGCCAGGCTGGATGAGGCACTGAGCAGCCTAGTGTAGTTGGAGGTGCCCCTGCCCATGGCAGAGGGGCTGGAACTAGATGATCTTTAAAGTCCCTTCCAACCCAACCATTATAAGATTCTAGAATGATTTAGTTTCAATCTGATACCAGGTCTGGCTCCAAGAAAGGAAAATCTTAAGTGCTTTGAGTTGTACACCTATTTCCATTCATTATATGGAAAGCTCAGTTACCCTTCAGTTTCCTTTAGCTTTTATAGATGGATTTCCTTCCATCCTTATACATGGTGAACTTGTTGTTGGTATATTTTCTATCTGTACTCATAAGGCAGTCTGTGAGTCAGCAAGACTAAATACAGAGATTTTAACATAGAAATTTAGTAGCAGTCTCTGAATATAAATACACACACAGCACCACAGGATTCTTCACAGAAAGAACTTCAGTACTCACATTTCATCCATTATCACTAGAGGAGGAAGAGGTCTTAGGAAGTTTCTGCTCTGGCTCTGAATAGTCAGTATCCACTGAATATGCATCTGGAGGAATGGCATAATCACTTTCTGAGGTCACAGAAGACAGAGACACGCCTGTGTTAAAAGAAGAAAGTTGGTTATTTCCTTTTATTACATTAGAAAAAAAAGAGGTCAGAATATCCACACAGAAAGAATATCATAAAATCATAGAACGGTTTGGGTTAAAAGGGACCTTAAAGATCATCTAGTTCCATCCCTTGTGCCATGGGCAGGGACAACCCCCACTAGACCAGGTTGCTCAGTGCCTCGTCCAGTCTGGCCTTAAACACCTCCAGGGAGGGGGCATCCACAACCTCTCTGGGCAACCTCTTCCAGTGTCTCACTACCCTTACAGTAAATAACTTCTGAGTAGAATATGCAGGCAAACACAAGTATCAACATAAAACCATCAGGAACTGAGCATTTTTTGAAATACCAGCAGCTATTAGCAAGAGGCCAATAATTCTGCTTTCTTTTCTTCATAATTAAACAGTTTAAGTTAATTGTGAAAGAAACAGCAAATAAATGTCATCTGTATTTTCACCCTTTGTTGCATTACTACAGCCTTTTCAAGGAAGGAGTTTAGTGCCATGAATCATACTCCTTCTCTGGAAACCAAATAGAGGCTCTTTAATTAAGTTAAGCAACTTTCCCTTTCTGCTTTCTATTACTTGCTGCAGTGTCTGTATTTGTCATACTACTCCTTGTGCTTCTCAGTGCTAATGTACCTGAGCAATGCTTAGGATCTGCTATGTGCTGAAGTTGTAGATGGCTGTCTTTATTTTACAAATTTTATGAACTTTTACACTCAGGTATTGTAAAATTCTGAATTCAATATTTGAAGCATTTTTTTAGAGCTTATTAGCATTGATTCTTAATAAATGCATCCTGCTTCCAATTCTAGGTAATAAAACTCCTCCCTTATTCATCACAGAAATAACTTTTCGAACACTTGATCATGTCCTCTTGTAAGGACGAGTGTTCTACTCTGTAAGGTAGAAGATCTCCAAGATCGAAATCAAGATGCTTTGTTTCTTTAATTTCCAAACTAATTGGCCAATTCTGTTTTTTACAAAAACCGTTTCCATTCATTGCTTTGGTAAGCCACCTGGACTTCCATAGTGGTCACTTTGCAAGCAGGATTTTTCATAATAAATATACAGCAAGGTAATTATGTGTCTAAATTTGTGACTGCCTGGATTTTTAAAGTCTCAACAAAGGCATGTACATATGGGTTTTGTGGTTAAGAAATGTTTCCATTCCATGCACAAAACAAAGCAGGGGCTGCTTTATGAGAAATAACCATGAATAAAAGGAACAGTTCCCTTTTGCAGTGATGGATATAAATTGTAGGTGAAAGCAGCTATTAAATGAGCTAATTCACTTTTCCTGTTGTGCAAGCATGTAACATGAGATGCGTCTGCAGCCACTGCACTGGTTTTCCCTCAGCAAGATGGAGCTGCTGGGAAGTAGGAACTGTAAGTCCTGTTCACACTGAGGTTGCAAAACCATCCCTACATCACTGGAAACAGGACTTGGCACCACGTGTGACTGGCACTGGAAAGCTCCCAGTGGACCAGTGGGTCTGTTTACTCGCCCAAGTGTAACTGAGTGGAGCTCCTGCTAACTGGCATTTGAACATGTCCAGCAGAAGGGTACTGAAAAATGTTGCTTTGCCTTTGTTAAGCAGGATCTTAACGCTTTGCCTCACTGTAATTTTAGAGTGACTTGCTTAACCCAGTGAAGAAATATTCACAGGTATGTGACACTGTCACCTCATGAGGAAGCATTCAGGGCCCTCAGTTCAAAAAAGGACAGGGAACTTCCTGAGAGAGTCCAGCACAGAGCCATGAAGATGGTTAGGGGACTGGAGCATCTCCCTTCTGAGGAAAGGCTAAGGGAGCTGGGTCTCTTTAGAGAAGACTGAGACTTGACCTCATTCATGTTTATAAATATATAAAGGGTGAGTGTCAGAATAGAGCGAGGCTCTTCTAAGTGACCTCCAATGACAGGACTTGGGGCAATGGCTGCAAACTGGAACATAGGAGGTTCCACGGAAATATGAGAAAAAAACTTTTTCACAGTGAGGGTGACAGAACAGTGCCCAGAGAGGTTGTGGGGTCTCCTTCTCTGGAGACATTCAAACCCCACCTGATCTGGGTGTTCCTGCTCTAGCAAGGGGATTGGATTAGGAGGACTAGAAACAATGGATATAAATTAGAGGGGGATAGATTNCCCTTCCAATACCTGACACTCTATGATTCTGTGATTGTATCTTTCAAAGATATGAAGATTATTATTTTTATTCTTCAGACAGAAAATGCACAATTACCTAGAGCTTTGAGAACTGTCTTCCACCAATGTCAGAGAATTACTAGTGTTTTAACTAAATCTTTGCACAGAACTTTGAGACAATCACTGTAAAAATGGAAGAAGTCCTCTTCTGCATGAATTGGTAAAACCAAATACTCTGCTGTCTGTGCTGTTTAAGGAAGAAAGTGATGTTTAAAGAGATAGTGTCAATTGCCTAGTTTTCCAGACCTGTTTGAAGGTTTTAACTACCTCGTTTCATAGCCCGAGGACTACTTGGACCACTTCTGCTTCGAGAATCAGACTCAGAAGTCCTGGAGCTGGATCGAGAGCTGTCTTCTTCCTCAGATCCTGATGACTCATCTATAAATGGGCTGCTGCTTATTTGAGTTGCTTTCTGCAGAAATCAACACAACATTCTTTTGATACCTCTTATAGAGGGTATCAGTCATTTCCCTCATACTGTGGCAGAGCTCTGCTGGCTCTGTAACATTCAAAGCTGTTCTTACTCAAGTTGTGAGTTTTGGCACACAAATACTAGCAGAAAACTGAATTCCCTCTGCGTACTCAGCCACCCCCACACTTAAAAAACAGAAACCTGTGGTAGCTCAAGGCATGGGTCTTTCCGAATCACAAAAGGCTGCCAGGAAACAAACAATGCTGTGTTACTGCTGGCTGTCTGACTGTGCACAGCTTTGGCACTGACACAAGGACATTTCTACACATACACACGCTTTTAATTATGGCACTGAACACCATGTGGTTCTGTTTAATAATTAAAGAGTCTTTGGAAAAAAAAAATCAGCAAGGAATCTAAGAAGAACTGACCTGGGCTAGTAACATTTTATAAGCAGCAGTAATTTTTTTTTTCCAGCTATTTGACATTTCCATTACTTTGGGGGTTCTGTGATCTCTAAACATCATCTTATGACTTATTTGGCATGGGAGCATCAAATGTGAAACAGCAAGTTCCAGGATGTGAGGCTTAATGGTATTTTTAAATTTCCTTTAAACAGTAATACAGTTACCCCTTTCAAAGTGGTGTAGACAGGAGTGGTCATATTCTTATAGATCAGAGATGTATATAACCCGGATATGGAGCATGAAGTTAATGAAGCAGCACCTAAAAAAGCAACATAGTTTAGAAATTACCTTTCTGATTTATACCTCACTTAACCAAATTCAAATAATTTTTTCGCATTGGATAACTGCTATAAAAAGCAAACTTACTCCTGTTCTGGATGTGACATTTATAGGTTTTTGAAATTTACCATGGTTTTTAGAAGTGTAAACAAATCGTCATCATGACCACTAACCCTTTCAAAACTGGAAGCATGACTTCTCTTGGTGCCTGGTTCAGAATCATTAAAATGAATTACAAAGAAAACTGGAGTGAAAAAAGTATAAACTCAGTACAAAGCTAAGAGGCAAGGTATTACAAGACAAAGGGAAGATAATCAATGATACTGTAGGTATTAAATAGCAGATATCTGCATGTTTGTAAAAATGTTTTAGAAGAACCTGAGATATTTGGTCCTTGCTTACAAATGAGTGTGAGAATAGCAAACAGCTTAAACCACTTACTTTTGTTAAGAGAATCCACAGCAAAAGCTTCAGACATCCTTAAGCCAGATTTGGCTACTGCATAAATTCTGCTTTCCTACGGATGGAAATGGATTTGATGGTAGATAATTAAAACTCAACAATCACTTTTCTTCTGCTTGGACTTCCCATAGCCTCCCAGTCTTTGTGTTAAGGCAATAACTTGATTAAATTGCTGGTAAGATGCTTTCATCAGTGGCAGATAAAAAATGCATCCTTGTTTTATATGCCATACTCATCACATCCATATTCTTTTTCAACATTATTCTCACATAATTCTTGCCCTATGTGTGACTTGTTTTTAAGAATACTATTATCAGGGCCAAAGCAGCTATAGTGTGAATATTTTTTAATCAAATGTTGTGTGTTAAGAACAAAGAAATGCCATTAGGAGGCAACTTTTTGGACATTTTGTGTTAAAAGGCCACAAGAAGAAAATACATAATGAAAAGAACATGCACTAAAATATATACATAGAGAAGCAATCACATTAATGCATTATTCATCTCTGAATCATCAATAGATCTCTGACTGTGGAACTGCAGAATCAGTGAGTCAACGCAGTTGGTTTGGCATTTTGAGTAACATGCACTAATACCTATGTTAATTCTCTGAATAAAGGCTTTAAAATTTTACTTGGAAACGTGATCAGTAATTTCTGCAAACTGGAATTGTCTAGATTGTGAGTGGTACAATGGCACTGACCCTATCACTATGGTCAGTTGGTGTTAAGATTAATAAATAAATGCAGTAATAAGCATTACCTCCTTTGATACAACCAAAAGGACAATTTTAGCTTAGATGTGACATGAAAAAACTTGATCCAATCTACAAAACAGTGCCTGTGCTTTTCAACACCATAAATACTATGCTTCAAATCACAATGGCTTCTGAGTTTGTTCTCTTTGTTCCCATTAAGGTAACACTCCATCTTGTAAGACAATGAGATAGAGGCAGCAACAATTGTAGGAGAGAGATGTGAAAATGAATCACTTTCATCAGTAGGAAAAATATCTATAATTACACTTACCCAGGAAGGAAATCGATGTAATGGAGGGGTTGGAGGTTTGTTGCTAGCACTCTTTTTTGTTGTATCACAAGGTTCTTGTGTTTCACCACTTTGTGCTTCGGTGCAGTCATATGTAAACACTCCTTCATCACAGCCAATCTCCATTTTCTCTAAAATACCAGTATCTTCTCCATCCACCAGATCAATGTCTGTTTCCTGAGGTCTCCAGGGTCGTATCATGCTTATGGCATTTCTATTTCTACCAAACATTCTGTCAGAATTCAGCTGGGGCTGGCTTAGATGTTTCTTTGCTAATGCTGAATTTATACTAAAGACATTAGGAGTCCGTAACTTTGGAGGTGGCAAATTTGAGGGAGAATCTGATGGTGTGCCTTGAGAACTCAAAGAAGTTGCTAGAATTGGGTGTTTGGGGATAAGAGCAGGTGTTAAAATTGGACTCGGAGTATTTGCCTCACTGGATGAAGATGAATAATCCAGCCTCTGAGACTGAAATTTCTTATTCAGTTCATCTGAAGAGCTATCTTGGTCTTTCTTTTCGTTTGTGAAGTCAGAGTTGCACTTACCTCCGGGATTGTTCTGGCCTTTTCTTTGGGAGATTTGCTGCCAGGAGTATAACTTCTTGTGCTGAGTCCTCTGAACACTAAAACTCTCATCTTCAAACAAAGAACTACTGTCATCAGATGCTGTCAAATACATTTCACTTCCTATTCTGCTGTACCTTGCATTCTCTTCAGATGTGTGGCTTGAAAGAGTTGATGCACACCTGGATTTCAAACCTTTATTGTCTCCTCCATCCTCATCTGAGCTCCAGTCACTCCCAGTAGTGCAGGAGTTCTTTGACATGTCACTGTCTATATCTTTGGATGAGCAGCTTGTTCGAATGTTTTTCTTCTGCTCTGATCCAGGAGAACTTTGTGACAATGACTTCTGACCTTTGTTGGTCTCCTGTGCTGGACCAGCAAAGGTAGTTTCCAGGATATCCTTCTCTGAAGGAAAAATATAATGAACACCAGAAAATTATTTTAGCAAACTTGACTTACTAAGGGATACTGTCATCATGCCTGCAAATAGTAAGTAGGAAAAAATTTCAAATACGTAAGCACATTTACATTTTTTAATATTGTAAATAATATACCTGAAGAAAAACATAAATGTTTGAATGCAACTGAAGTTGCAATGACAGTTCCAGAAAAGTGTAACAGATAGTACTCAAAGTGCTTGCCAAACTGAAAATGGTAATAAAAGTAAAGATAAGCAGAGTGGAGCCGTACTATAAAGTAAACCACACATGTATGAAAACAAACAAAACCCCAAAGACTTCAGAGGACATATATATTTAGCTACTTCATTCAGTCTAAGGAAAATGAAAGTTTCATAAAAGCTTGTCAGAAAAGGTTTACATTAACAGCTCAAGTATTCCAAGCATCTCTACAGTGTTTATAAACTGAGATTTCTTCTGCAAGCTATTATTGTATTCCCAGTGGTGAATGCTTAAGATATACAAGAGAAGGTGATGAAAAATGCTTAGGCAGATACTGTATTAAAAATAGCTTTGCTTCTGCTGTTCACTTTTACCTCGTTTTGCAAGAGAGAGCTATAGTTTGCAACATGTTAGAGAAGCCTACCTGCTCCTCCTGAGTTAGAAAAGATGCAAGAACTTGGGATGCAGACACTTGAGGAACATAATGTTAAATAGCTCTATGAAGTTAAAGATAAGCCAAAGAGTTTCATTTAGTCCATGTTTAAGTTAATGAAATCACCAAGGTTCACCTGCTTCCGTCTAGGCAAGCCTAAGGTTCTACTACTTATGCTCTCCCTTGAAAAAAAGATTCTTACTTCAGTTCCTTATCTTAGAAAATGGAAATAATAATACATGCCCACCTTTATAATGATCTCCATGTAACATAAATTCACAAAATATTATTAAGAAGTTCTATTTATTAGTAGTATATAATTATGAATAAATAAATAATAAAAATAAAAATAATTGATAGATAATATTATTAATAAGATCTGCTTGGCTCTGGTGAGACAGAACTGGAGTTACTGTGTCCAGTTCTGGAGCCCTCAAGATCAGAAGGCCATTGAGCTGTTGGAGCAAGTCCAGAGGAGAGCCACAAAGATGATCAGAGGGCTGGAGCAGCTCCCTTCTGAGGACAGGCTGCAGGAATTGGGGTTGTTCAGCCTGGAGAAGNGGTGGTGAGACATTGGAACAGGCTGCCCAAAGGGTTTGGGGATGCCCCCTCCCTGGAGGTGTTTAAGGCCAGACTGGATGAGGCACTGAGCATCCTGGTATACTAGGAGGTATCCCTGCCCATGGCAGGGAGTTTGGAACTAGATGATCTTTAAGGTCCCTTCCAAGCCAAATCATTCCATGATTCTATTTCTATCTCTGATCTTCCAGAACTCTAATTGCAATTTTGGGTACCATTGGGAAAGAATGACAGTACTGGTGACTAAGTACCTGTTGTGTTTGTGTCATCAGCATAGTCTGACTCTTCATGTGAAGCCTTGCTTATTTCTTCAAGCTTAGGAGATGGTTGAGGACTTCTTGCTCTATTTGAGAAGCATCCAAAAGTCAAACTACTTAGTCGCTGACACTCCGCAGGTTTTTGTGTTGTGGTAACAGATTTCTTGCCTGTAGCTTCTGAAGAATCATAATTCAGAAATCTTATGTTAATGTGGTACAAAAAGCTATTCTACTTTTCAATGTTCAAAGGGTTTTTTTGAAGATAACTTAAATCTTGTAAAAGGATAATTTTAAAAAAATTTAAAAAGAAATAAAATCTAGCCCCCAACTCAGAATAAACTCAGAGCTGTGTTTCTAGTTCTTAAGGACCAACTTTTTAATATAAAAAGAAAAACAGATCTCCCTTAAAAAATTCAGAACAGCAAGATATAAAACATGCACTTATTAGAGAATGAAAACCTACTGGAAATACCTGATGTTATTCTGCTGTGACTGAAATTAAACCTATGGATTGGTCTAGAATACATGATATAGGGAAAGCAATAGAATAATAGCATTAAAATATATATAGCCCTTCTCTTCAGGTAAAAATATTAAGAGAAACTGTACTAGGTGCTACAGCAAATGTAAGGAGCAAGTTACCAAGCTTAGGAGGTACAGATGGAGGACTTCCAAGAGAAGGTGAAAACATAAAATGGGAATTTGAAATCTGACCCTAGGAACAGATTGTCCTGGCAGATCCAGGAACAAAGGCCCTTATCCATACATGTAAACTATTTAAAACAGTACCTCATGGTCATAATTTAGAGCTTATTACCAGCATGGACACTGTAAACAGTAACAAGTCTCTTAATATTTTTGAGCTTATCAACATTGTATTGAAAACCAGCTGACAAGTGTTTTGTGCCTCAAAAAGCCTTTGAATAGATCTCTCAGAAGAGTGTGTCTGCTAAGTGCTGAAATATTTAGAAGAGCTACTGATTAAAAATCCCAAAGAAACAAACCAATCCAGGTTCCTTCTTATTGTGTATAGAGTATGTATGTATTTTGTAGATACTTATATTTTCATATACTGTGTATATTACCTGCATGCACATATATGCATACACACACACATTCAAATGTCTATGTGCATACACAGAGA
Source organism: Turnix velox (assembly GCA_013400935.1). Classification (NCBI taxonomy): domain Eukaryota; kingdom Metazoa; phylum Chordata; class Aves; order Charadriiformes; family Turnicidae; genus Turnix; species Turnix velox. The sequence goes on from VZTY01030967.1 coordinate 69,619, forward strand.
AATGAGATGCATTATCACAAAATGAGGGTGAGGTAACAAGCTAACACTATTTTGAGGTGACAGAAAATTGTCAGGTCAAATAAGTACAGAGAGGACTGTGAGAACCTTCATATATAATAAAGAAATTTGATGAGCAGGCAATACAGTGGGAAATAAAATTCAATTTTGACTAATGAAATATAGTGCCCTTTGGAGGGGATATTCTTCTTTCCTATCTCTGCATTTTACAATTTTTAAATTAACTATATTCACTTAGAGAGGAACCTGGTGATACTGTGACTTAATTAAGGTTTTGGATCACTGTGGTTAGTCAAATGCAGTAATTAAAAAAATCTGTTCAGAATTTTGATTCCCAGCTTAGCATCAACTAGTAAAAGCAGACTTAACAGTGCAAGATTATAAAGAGGTGAAAGCAAAGATCTGAAATAAATCCAGTCAAATCTTACTATATAACAGAACTTCTTACATATGAGATACTTGTTGACCCAACAAAAAACAGTTGTGGCTTGTCTCCATGTCTTTTTAATATAAATTATATTATTTTTAGCCCAACCAATACACTCAGATGTTAATTCATGCTAAGTGAAATCTTTGTTATACCACAGACTATTTCAATTATGTGGATGTACATAACAGGGAACAAAAAGAAATACGCAATATATAAAGAGGTTTTAAAAAGATTTTTATGTTTACCTTGCAGTTTAGATTGTACTGTTTTCATCTCTTTGGTTTGCTTTTGGTTGATCAAGCGAAGGTTCTGATTTTCCACCTCTAACTAGAAGCACATAAATGTCATCTCATCCATAGGTGAAAGAATTTTTAAAGTCATAACCTGGATTTTCTCTTACTTTCTACCTGTCTAAGGATGAAGTTAGCTCAAATGGTAAGCTTCTCTCTGCTACAGCTCTTAATGCCAGACTAAACACTTGCTTATTCTCAACAATGAAATTCCCTGCAATGCTTGTCTCAACTTCTGTTAAAATGATTCCCCCAACTAAGCAAACTTAGGACCGCTTTAAAATCTTATTAATTTAGAAAAAAGAAATCTTCTATGGTATTTTTAATAAAAGCAGAGGGTTAGAATTGCAAACATTTGTGCCACTTGTCAAACAGAAAGAGAAGCCAAGGAATTATAGGAAATGGTAGCGCTGATGCCTTCTACCATTCCAAAAATGAGAGAAAATAGATAACAAAAAACTTTATACAGAGCAGAAGGTCCTATTTTTCAAGAAAATACCCCAACAACCCATTGATGTATCTCACTAGCAGTAGTTAAAGGATGTTGGTTCAAACCCATGCTCTGAATTAGACAAAGAGAAGATGTGAATCTCAGCATGTCACATCACACAGAGGGTAGCCAGCTACAACACTTCTCACTGGTTGACACCCCTGGGAAACCAGCTTGAGATTCTCCAGGTTCAAACCAAGTAAATAGTTTAAGTTGTATTTGATTTCCTCTGAATTGATTCAAGGTAATTTTAGCATTTTTATTTCATTATTTCAAAATCTCCCCTGGCAGATGAACAGTAAGATGAATTCAAGTGAATAAACTTTGATTAAGGTTTATAATCACAGAATGGTTTGGGTTGGAAGGGACCTTAAAGATCATCTAGTTCCAACCCTCCTGACACAGGCAGGGACACCTCCCACTAGACCAGGTTGCTCAATGCCTCATCCAGCCTGGCCTTAAACACCTCCAAGAAGGGGGCATATTTTTCTACTTTAAAAATAGTAACTTAATTGGTTTTCAACTCGAATGAGTATAATTTCCAGTTAACCACAATATAATAGTACTTTTAGGGGCCAGTTTTAATTCTATTCACATAAGGAGGAGAAAGCACAGTTGCACACCAAAACTTAGGCAGGGCAAAAACATGGTTATCTCAGCCCAACAGATAAACAAGGCAGACAACTGGTCTCTTTTCAGAGCAGCCCCAGTGCGACTGAAACTATTCATGACTAAAAATGCTCTGGGTATTGGAAAATAAAAAAAAAATTATCAGGTCCTTCTTCCTGTCAGTTCCTGGCAGACTTGTTTAGCATTCTGGGAATTGTTCACACTTTGGGCACCTGTTTGAGCCAACTCAGTTTGCCAGCTCTTGTCTCTCAGTTAGAGGAGATATGAAGGCCTTCCAGAGAGATATTTTGGGCCCACTCTCTATAAGGAAGACACAGAGGTACCAGCTGACCACATTAGACAGTGAAATTCGAGTGATGCTCTGCTCTGTGCTGTTGCTTCCATTCTTTTTTCAAGCAAGTAACTACATAGATCACTGAAACTAATAGGCATTTTCTTTCTCACTGTGGCACAAAATCCTTTAACAGCCAAAAATCCTAAGGGATACCCAGTCATGCCAATCTATTATCTGCATAGGTATTGTAGCAAAAGTTATACCTCATGGAGCTTGACTGTCACCCATTCTTTTATTTTAGCTGCTTTTTCTTCTATGATTTTTGCTTCTTGTAGTCTTAATTGTTTCTGAAATAAAAATGGATATTGGTATATTTTATTATCTGTCTGAGTAGTATCTTCAGAAACAAACTGAAAAATTGTTTGAAGTAATTCAGTCTCCTGGGATTTTAAAAAATAATTATCACTAGGCACTTCACAGAGGCTGCTGTCCCTCTTTCCTCGGGGAAAAAAAGAAAGCACCAGAGGACACATAGAAGAGGGAGAACTTTCCTCCCCTATTAAAAGTTAGATGCTCTCTCAAAGGAAGCCAAAGCATAATTTTCAAGTGAATGAACTTTGAATATGTCTAATAATGATACGTGATGATATAGTTCCAATGGGAATCTCTTTCATTAAAAACCAGAAATAACTGCAGAACTTTTTTGTTCTCTGTTTAATTTTTATTTTCCCTTTTTATAATTAAGAATGGAAGTGATGCTCAGAACTTCTAACCTGTTCTTCAAGTTGTTGCTCCAATTTTTGTATTATGTCATTTTTATCTTGTAACAGGATCTCCAGATCTTGACATCTCTTATACAACCTGGTTTCTGATTCACTCGTTTGAACATTAGCTGCTTTTAATTTCTCCTCCATGACTTGTACCTGTTTGGAAGTTCAAACGTAAGAAACATAATTCTCCAAATCAAACGTAGTAATTTAATCACAAACTGGACTGTTAAAGTCACCCTCACACTTAAAGGTTCAAGATGTTCTGAAGGCTGTTTGAGAAGTACTTACATGGTGTGTTATTTCTCTCTATGCATCTAATAACAACAGGACTGGCAGAACACTGATAGACCTTACACCAAAATTATTAGATGAGAGACTTCTAGGTTTATAACACACAAGCTGTAAGAAACACCAACATGAGAATAATGAAATTCATAAACAGGGAGCTGTTAGGCTTAATAGACNATTCAAACACAAGTCTTTAAGAGACATAATACTCAAAGGTAGTCACTTAATCACAAAATGGACTGTTAAAGTTGCCCTCACACTTAAAGGTTCAATATGACCCTGCAAAGTTCTGAAGGCTGTTTAAGAAGTAGTTCCATGATTTGTTATTTCTGTGTATCTAATACCAATAGGACTGGCAAAACAGTGATAGACCTTACACTAATTTTACTAGTATTAGTGAGAGACTTCTAGGTTCTAACATACAAGCTATAAGAAACATCACTATGAGAATAATGCAATTCATAAATAGGGAGCTGTTAGGCTTAATAGACAATGTTTTATTAAATAAACAATTGCATGGTGTCAAAAACCCCAGAAAATTCTCAGAAGCACTAAAAAAGGCTAAGAAGTACTTGGCTTGTAGTGGGGAACATTTTCTAACTCCAAATTAGGACATGAACATTTTTATTCTTACAATTTCAGTTTCTATCTGTCTCACAGTAAGATATGAAGGATTTTTAGGGAACAACAGAGATGTGTTCATATAATGTCTGCCATTTGGAATCAAAAGGCAACTCTGGATAAATATTTAGCCAAAATCTCATTCTTTAGATGATGTGTCTCATTCAAGAAAATCAAACAACATAGTAAGCCTATTTAGAGGCTATATTGGATAGCCTCGTTGTATTTTCTTACAGATTTTACAAAATACATCCATGTTTCCTCTCCCTTTTGTTTTCATGTGGATCATATATCATGGATTCATGATGCATCAATGAAGGAGCTCATGACATGTATCTATCCTTGATTTCATCTGTTAATTTTGGCTTTATGGAGCTGAACTAGATACTGAGAACATCCTTGACAAGATAGATTGATAGATGTAAAAATAAACTGTCTTCTCCCTTCTGAGCAATTTTAAAGAAAAAAGCAATTTTCTCCATTTCCTTCATTACAGTAAGATGCACATAACTAGTAGAGATATTTTTCAATTTATATATATGTATATATATACCTGCTGAAAAGCTCTCTCTGCTTGACGGTCGGCATCTAGAACTTGCTTTTCAAGTTGCTGCATCTGTAGATATATAAAACCACACAGTGAAATGGCCATGCCTTCTGCTTGATGCCAGAAATACCACAGTGAAACATATTCTCATGGTTTGTTTTTGAAAAAGAAGATAAGAGCATAAAAATACATAGATGAAAAAACAGCATGTCAGTTGTGTTGTTCTTCTGCACAACAGTGTGAGTGCTGGATAATACATTGCACTGATGACCAATGTTCCTTCCATGTTTCTGCACTGGAACTGCACAGTGCACCTCTTGGTAGGAATACCAACTGCTGCACAGCACCAGGAACACAGTAATGTGTTCATGGAGACTACAATTACTTGTCTAAAGCTGTTCACAGAATCATAGAATAGTTTGGGTTGGAAGGGACCTTAAAGATCATCTAGTTCCAACCTCCCTGCCAAAGGCAGGGACACCTCCCACTAGATCAGGCTGCTCAGGCCTTAAACACCTCCAGAGAGGGGGCATCCACAACCTCTCTGGGCAACCTGTTCCAGTGTTTCACTACCCTCACTGTAAAGAATTTCTTTCTTATATCTAGCCTGAATCTACCTCCTTCCAATTTGAATCCATTATTTCTAGTCCTCCCATCACATTCCTTATTAAAAAGTCCTACCCAGCCTTTCTGTAGCTCCCTTCAGGTATTGGTAAGCCACTATGAGGTCCCCCCCGAGCCTTCTCTTCACTAAGCTGAACAACCCCAATTCTTTCATCCTGTCTTTATAAGGCAGTTGCACCAGCCCTTTGATCATCTTCGTGGCCTTCCTGTGCTGCAAAGGAGCTAAGACAATAACTACCAAGAAAAAGAGCATTCACAGTTTAAAAACAGAAGAACAAGGTTTTATTTTTGCTCCTTTTAGATTCACCTATTTCAAGAAGATATGCAAAGAAGCTTTGTGTGATCTCACAATATAGATACGTCAGTCAACTTCCTGGCAACAACTAAATGGGAGATTTTATTAGGAAAATTTGTAATAGGCCTTTGATTTATTTTATGAGACTCCTGTTAAAAAAAAAAGGAATCTATATTATTCATTAAGAATGGAAGACCATAGTTACCAAACAATAGCACTTCTATTACAGTTAAACTGGCCAACATTTCAATAATTTGATGCCACATAACATTTACCAAGCCCTGATTTTCCCGTTATTTACAGTCTACACAAGTACATTTTGCAGTACCTATTATAACAGTAATGACTTTTAAACTACATCATTTTCACCCCATCATAATAAACAATCTCTCATCAATCCACAAAATGTTTTGTTCTGAAAAATTATATCTATACTCTGACTGCTTTGCTACTCTACAGGCCTATGAAGTTACAGAGAAAAAAATGATTGCTTTAGTATACTCCGAAAGTTATTAAACTTGTTAGGCAAAAGATTGGAAAGGGAAGGATTTCTCTTCATCAAGAAAACTTAACCTTAAATCTTCTTCTTAAGTTAGTGACGAGTTTCACAACAATTATCTCAGCATTACTGAGAGAAAAAGGAGAGAAAAAAGGTGGAAATATGATTTGACTACTAGCTAGTAGTTAAAATCATAAGTCATGCTTTGAACTCATCAGGAATGAAATGCAATGCTAAATTTTCTTTAGCCAATGCCTATGGAGACAATTTCAGACTATCCTGAAATAAACCTACCAATGGAAGTGGTAGATAACTGTAGCCACATTCACATTTGGAGGCAAAAGTCATTGTGCTTTCCTGACTTTATAAAGAAAGCAATTTGAAAAACAGAAATGGCTGTTGAATTAGACTTCTGTCCCACCAGCTTCTTTCTGTATACATCTAAGCAAGAAACCACCATGACTGAAATTAAATGGTAGAGATCAGCTGTTGGGATAGACATTTCTTGAATGAACTACAACCTGTGAAGTATCAACAGACATCAAGTTGGCTTCTGAGGAGAATCGTGGGAGGGCCAAATTGTCATTGAGAACATCTGCCATGTGAAGTATATTTAAGCTTCATTTTCTACACTGTCTCCAGTGAGATAATTTAAAATTATGTCAAAGAATCATAGAATGGTTTGGGTTGGAAGGGACCTTAAAGATCATCTAGTTCCAACCCCCTTGCCACAGACAGGGACACCTCCCACTAGACCAGGTTGCTCAGTGTCCCAGTTCAACAAACCTCTTGTAAGGAATATTCTTGTCCAGCACATCTATGATTGCTTCCAGCTCTTTCCAAAATTCATTAAGGATTCAGAAGCACCATAACTGGTGCTGGTTCTTTTATATAAAGAATAAAAGTTTTAGGACCATGAACAAAAAATACAAGCTTACAGTGTGAAGAACAGTATCAACACAGGTACAGAAGAGCAGAGTGGCACTTTAACCAGCACTTTCCTCTTCTCTTAAGTGCACAAATCCTATTACAATTTTCAGAAAATGTGTTAGTGCAGGCTGCATCAATTATCTGAATTATGGAAAACAGCACCTATTGTTAGAAACAGATTTGTTTTTTAAACTTAGTAAGGAAATAACCACTCTACATCTGACACTCATCAAACTGAGCTATTTTTGTTCAAACGATGAACAGAAAAATGCCACATGTGAACAAATACTAAATGCTTTGAAGAAACATGGCAGCAATAAAAGCAAAGAGGTGTCCTGCCTTGGAGGTCTGGACATTGAAGCACAACACACTCACTGAGAAATTTTTACAATATAAGCGCATATCATACAGGGAGTAATGGATGCAAATTGGAAGATGGTAGATTTAGACTGGATCTAAGAAAGAAGTTCTTTACTGTGAGGGTGGTGAGACAATGGAGCAGATTGCCCAGAGAGGTAGTGGATGCCCCCTCCCTGGAGGTGTTTGGGTTGGAAGGGACCTTAAAGATCATCTAGTTCCAATCCCCTTGCATTGGGCAGGGACACCTCCCACTAGACCAGGTTGCTCAATCCCTCATCCAGCCTGGCCTTAAAAACTTCCCCTTTTGGTTCTATATTCCTATGCTGAAACTCAAATATTTCAACAAAATCTCTACATTTCCTTATAGTACATTTGTACATCTTAAAAGCAAGTTGAAGTTTGTTTTGAGGACTATCATTTTTCTTGATTTAAAATGTGCTGTGCCCAATCTAGACATGCATAGAGCCTTGTATACATTTGGTAGTTAAAGGCAAGGGTAAAACTCTTTTGGAACCATGAGTTACTCTTTTTACAGATAAAGGTCTCTCTTCTGGTGGTTTAGCTTAGGAAAATATTCCTCCTACTTCTGTAACCCATTTATTAAAAAGCTGACTGGGCATGTTCCATTCATAATTTCAAACAGTATTCCTTCCGTCTTGAGACTTATATCCCTTCTATGTATTATGCATCTTCTTTAAACTACAAGAAACTTTAAAGTATCAACCTTACACAATTAAGACATGTGGAGAAAAAAACTAAAGAACAGAGATTCTTAAAAAATAAACAGTAAGATCAGGAAGTAACTATGCCTCAGGTGAGATATACTTTACTTTACTTTTTATATTTTTTGCTCAAAGGCAATACAATAATTAAAAAGCCTTGTCTTTACAAATCAGTTTTGCATTGTAACTAACTAATAGAAATTAATCTCGTCTCATGAATGAAGTGATGCTTCACATCTACCAATACTTATAAAATTAAACATGCCTTCAGTAAAAAATGAAATGGAATATTTTGGCGCAAAAGCGTCTCCCTACAACAAGATGAAATCTATAAAAATAACTCTCAACAATTTAATGTGGATTTATTCATCTAAATGAAGAATTGTGTTCTGAATTCAATCTTCTTTTTGCCATAGATCTCCCTGAGAGGGCTAATCTTAGGATCACAGGGTTGAAAGGGACCTTCCAAGGCCATCTAGTTCAACCCTCTGTAGTGAGCAGGGACATCCTGCACTAGATCAGGTTGCTCAGAGCCTCAGCAGCCCCAGCCTTGAATGTCTCCAGGGATGGGGCCTCCACCACCTCTCTGGTCTACCTGGTCCAGTATCTCACCATCCTCATGGTGAAGAACTTTTCCTAATGTCTAACCTGCTCTGCTCTAGTTTCAAACCACTGCCCCTCATCCTATTTATCAGCCTCCATGACATGAGACCAGTTTTACCACTGACTTTCAGTCTACCTTTTTTCAAGTTCTTTTCAATATTTAAAGATTATTTTAAGAGTAATTGATTAGCTCAGAATTTTTTCCCAATGCTGTTCAAATGTGTGAAGAGCACATATGAAAAAGCAATCTTTGACATTTCAGCTGAGTTCATTGTTGTAAAATTGATAATTTCTTCTGGAAACAATATAAATTTAAAATATGAAACAGAAAAGCCCAGGGAGGGAACTCTTCCAGAATTAGTAGTCTAGGATAGCTGCCAGCAAATATCCAGACTTAAAGAAGTTAAATTCACCAGTGGGACTTGGGGAGGCAGTGCAATGAAGGTCAAACCAGCAGCATGTAATGTTGGCTCAGTAATTATCCTTTTCCCAGAGATAGTCATAGGACTTTCCTAAGCCTGCTAAAACACTAGGAACGTTCACTCTTTCAGGCTGTCTCCTTTTCCAACTTGCATCTTGTCAAGTTGTAGAGACACAATCAACTACAGATTATGTAGACAGTCACTCTAGCATAAATAATATTTAAAATTTTGAATCATAGAATGGTTTGGGTTGGAAGGGACCTTAAAGATCATTTAGTTCCAACCCCCCTGCCATGGGCAGAGACACCTCACAGTAGATCAGGTTGCTCTATGTCTCATCCAGCCTGGCCTTAAACACCTCCAGAAAGAGGGCAACCATAATTTTTCTGGGCAACCTGTTCCAGTGCCTCATCACCCTCACAGTAAAATTCTTTCTTATGTACAGCCTAAAAAGAAAGAGGTGAAGACAGTGTTTAGCAAGATAGCAAGATGGAAGAACATACCAGAGCACTTTAGAAGACAAGACCAAAAAGAAGTCTCCACACAGTGTGTAAAATGAAGTTTATCAACAACTGGTTGTTCATCTGCATTAAAAGGCAGCTGCCTGCTTTGTTCTGCTTTTTGTTCTGCAATTGTGGAAATTCTGCTACTCTTGTCTTGCCAAATAGTGAGTTCTGATCAGAGCCACATCATGACCATCTGATAGATGATGGATGGCTTCAGAATCAAAGGTACCACTGACCTGCCAAAGTTAAAAGATTGGTCTGAAGCTGAATTTGCTGTGAAATCAAAGTGCATAGGACACCTAGGAAACAAAAGTGGCGCAAGAGCAAGAGATTCCAGAAATATATGCAAGGCAGATTAACGATTCTATATTTAAAGGCAGAAAATATAGAGTGAAAATTAAAGCCTAAATCCTCAGTGCAAGAAGAGTTTCTTCTATGAGAAACAGACAAAAAGCATCTCTCAGCTCCTACAAGTGATATACTTAAATATAACTGCTTACTACCACAGCATCCACAACTTCCAGCAACTTCTCCATCTCAGGTGAGTTGGAATACTATGGAGGCCTTAATCTCCCTCCTGCACCACCAGAGGGAAGGCATTCATCCTTTGGCCTCACAGCAAGGGCCGTGTTCTTTCGTGTCATAACCCAGCCTGGCCTCTACAGGAACAGCTGATTTATTGCTTCCTGAGTTTTCTTTTTTATTTTTCCTCTTTTTTCCATCTTCACCCTCCCAAGAAAGAATGTAGATTTAAAATCATAGAATGGTTTGGGTTGAAAGGGACCTTAAAGATTATCTAGTTCCAACCCTCCTGCCATGGGCAGGGACACCTCCCAGTAGATTGGGTTGCTCAGTGCCTCATCCAGCCTGACCTTAAACACCTGCAGGGAGGGGGCATCCACAACCTCTCTGGGCAACCTGTTCCAGTGTCTCACCAGCCTCACAGGAAAGAACTTCTTTCTTAGATCCAGCCTAAATCTCCCTTCTTCCAATTTGCATCCATTATTCTTAGTCCTGCCATCCTGTACCCTCACTTTCTTCTACTTATATCCTTCTAATTGCAACTGAATTGTTTTCTGTAACATGAAGTTTATTTAAGTATGAAAAATAATCTTAAATTAAGTGAATTTGTAAGTAAGTACCATGATATTTTACTGCTTTTTACTTTACCCTTCATAAACTTTCAAATGCTAATGGAAATACTCATTCTACTTTTTAAACAGCTTTCACATTGGCAATCACTGCACAGGTCAATTGCCTTCTCCTCTGAAAATATTAATCTTGCCACAGGTTACAAAACATACAGAATCTGCTTCATTTTAAATTGTGAGATGGCATATTATAAATATGCCTGCCAAATAAATCAAAATCCATGGCTGGTGGTTTGTAAGACTAAAATCAAGAACATGTATATATATCTGAAATAGTATCTAGTATAAAAATCAGTTTTCATAATCTGTACAGAATGTAAAAATAATATTCCATTAGTCATGTACACACAGTTTCCAGCTGGACATGCACACAGAGAATATCTAAATGGGTTAAAAGTAATGAAATCAACATGTATATCACAACTGTCCTCTCTCTTAATCAGTCCTATTTGTTGCAAATCATTCAAAATAGAAAATGACAACTCTCAGCACTGAAGGAAACAAACCTGAAGAAACACGGGTGAATGAACAGCCCATAATGCAACATTTGGGTCAGGGCCATATTCAGTTCTTAGGGGATCAGATGAAAAAGAAGTTCAGTGGAGACACTCCAAGAGGGTATATAACATAGCTATGTGCTACTTCTACTAAAGTGATTTTTTAGTGGTAGGAAAAATGTTAACTTGACGTTGCACACATTTTAGGTGAAAAATGCACTTCCTATGGCAAGAATGGGGATCACCAACTTTTCCTATGAGATGAAATATAAATTGGAAGAGGGGGAATTCCGGCTAGATATAAGAAAGAAATTCTTTATGGTGACGGTGGTGAAACATTGGAACAGGTTGCCCAGAGGGGTTGTGGATTCCCCCTCTGGAGGTGTTTAAGGCCAGGCTGGACAAGGCACTGAGCAACCTGGTCTAGTGGGAGGTGTCCCTGCCCAAGGCAGGTGGTTGGAACTAGATGATCTTTAAGGACCCTTCCAACACAAACCATTCTGTGATTTTATGAAATGCTGAACTTTCAGTGGAATTCAATCTTTTATTCAGCTAAGGTTTATTCAGTGAACTTTTCAAATGCAAGCTGCACTAAAATCAATGCTTCTGCTTAAAACTCAGTTCCACAGCCATCCTAAATTTGGCGTACTAGGGATACTTTCTGCATCATTCCTTAAATTCCTGTAAATACCTCTCCCACTTAGAGCAGCAGCTTCTGCTCAAAATTCCAACAAGGTCTCTTTCTTTGCATGTTAAATATATAAATATAGACTCTTGGCAAAATGAAAGCAAATAAAGAAACCAAACAAATAAACAACTGTGAATGAATTATTTTTCTGAAAAAGTTATATATTCCTTTGCTCCTTTCTCTTCTTCTCATTGGGTTCAATACAAAATTAAAGTTCTAGCAGCCACACTGCCGAAATGCACTAATAATGCAAATTTCTCCAACTCCCTGACCCTGAGATTCAAGTATGAGCATCTATTTGACTTACAAAACATAGTAAATAGTTTGTTTTTCTATATTAGAAGATGTCTGTTAGAAGAACAGTATACTCTTGACTTCTAATGGGAGATGTCCCTGCCCAGGGCGTTGGAAATAGATGATTTTTATGGTCCCTTCTGACCCAAAGCATTCTATGACTCTGTGATTCTCATGTTGATCATTAATTTATTTGCAGGGGCACTATTAAATAATACAGCTTTGCAAAGTGTTTAATTCATGTTGTGTAAGAAAAGTATCTCAATTAATCCACTGCCCTAATGCATTTAAGGGAAAAAGCCTAATGACACTTTTGGGTAAGTCATACACAGAGTGTAATAAGATGTAAACCCCTTTTCCTGATTCACTGTCTTGAGGAGATACCTCTCAAATGAAAGCAGAGAAGGAAGACTGGAGAATCAGCACCCACTCATTTCTCTCACCTTCCTGTAGAGACCACCTGTCACAGTATCATTCTCTCTCTCTGTTCTCTAAAATAATTGCATAGTTTAATATCCAGGAGGGTTTTATGTCTGTCAATGCCACAGGATTGTGATTTCTGTTGCTGTTTTGAAATAGAATGCTGTCTGGTGCTGTTGTTCAGTGTTAAACATTTCAGAGCATAGAGATGATAGTAAACAAAACCACAAATAAAGGTCTGTGCTAATAAAGAGTAAGAAATATGTGTGTGTTTGGCACTTTCATTCTACCTCAGGTAACAAATCTAGAAAGACTGACATCAGCTGTATTCTCCTCTTGTCACTAATATCAGGATGCCCATCAAGTGTTGCCTGATTAACTCTTCAACATTAACTTTGTTCTTTCACAAATACATTTTTAGGTAACAATTCCATGCAGTTTAACAGCAAACTAGTACAAGCCTATCTTTCCCTTTACAAATACTGAGAATAGTTTGGAATAATTAGGAATTTAAAAAAATATGTGAAAAACAGCAACTGAACTGCTACAAAGGAAACCACCATACAAATAAATACCCAACTGAATAAACTGAATACTGTGGGATCTGTGTCCTTCAGTAGAAAATATTTCTCCCATTTTTACCTCCAGTAATCACTTTGCTTATTCAAAACTTTCTGAGAAAGCTAAAACAAGAGGGCAGTAAAATGACAAGTTTTTAGATCTATTTTAGAGATACATTTCACACAGATGAAGAATATAAATAATTTTCCTTTGAATGCTTTGTTTCAGGCATAGTGTTGAAGTCCTTCTTATAGAATAATAGAACGGTTTGGGCTGGAAGGGACCTTAAAGATCATCTGGTTCCAGCCCCCCAGCCATGGGCAGGGACACCTTTCACTAGACCAGGTTGCTCAATGCCTCATTCACCTCCAGGGAGGGTGCATCCACAACCTCTCTGAGCAACCTCTTCCTGTGTCTCACCAGCCTCAGAGGAAAGAACTTCTTTCT
>VZTY01030967.1:93855-138028 GCA_013400935.1 Turnix velox
GTTTCCTTGTAGAAAAAACAGGTACTTGCACCTTGGAACAATCACTGGTTAGCCTTTTCTCTTCTGAGGTAAACCAAAGTCAAAACACCATGAAATATTTGCCTCTTGAATGTGGACTTCAAATACTAGTGACTAGGTGTGGGGTGGAGATGTGTGTGGTTTGTGGTTTTTAATGTCTGTAATTCACTTTAATGCAAGAAAACAAGTTCTAAGGTTCTACTTGTCTTATTAAACAATAACCTCATTTGTTTCGAAGGGTTGTGAACACTGTATTGGAAAACATTTACTCTAAATTTACTCTAAAGCATGGTGGCTAATGCAAAAAAAGTGCCACCAGCTCCCTTTCAGAGATAATCAAGCCTGCAACTAGGATGTAACATTTTGGGGTTGTAAGACTTTCCTGTATATGTGTTGAAGGTGTTTAAGGCCAGGCTGGATGAGGCACTGAGCAGCCTCGTCTAGTGGGAGGTGTCCCTCCCTGTGGCAGGGGAGTTGGAAATTGATGATTTTTAAGGTCCCTTCCAAACCAAGCTGTTCTATGAGTCCATGCAGAATGTGATTTTCACATGCTGGATCAAAACCTTACCCTCATCATGCTAAACAGCTTTTTCCAGTCCTCTCTCACATAAATAAACATTGCAACCCTTTAGGTGTTTCAGACTGGTATGTTTGTCTACAATTGGAAAATACGTTGCAGACAATGTCATGTGATTTCAAAATCTTAGATTAAATAATGTCTTTTCTAAGTTCATTTTTACATAGATTCTTCAAAAGGGCGACACATATATTTGAGGCGTGCAATAAAGTTCCCATGACATTGTTTCTACCAGTTGCAATTACAAAACTCTGATGTAAATCTCAGAATGTCAGGGATTGGAAGGGACCTGAAGAGATCATCTATTCTCCCTGCCAGGGCAGGACCACCCAGATCAGGTCACATGGGGAACACATCCAGGTGGGGTTTGAATGTCTCCAGAGAAGGAGACCCCACACCCTCTCTGAGCAGTCTGGGCCACTCTTCTGTCACCCTCACCGTGAAAAAGTTTTTTCTCACATGTATGTGGAACCTCCTGTGTTTCATCTTGCACCCATTGCCCCTTGTCCTATCATTGGATGTCCCTGAGAAGAAACTGGATCCATCCTCCTGATACTGAATGAAGTCATCCCTCAGTCTCCTCCAAGCTAAAGAGACCCAGCTCCCTCAGCCTTTCCTCAGAAGGGAGATGCTCCAATCCCTTCATCATCTTTGTGGCTCTAATCTTCAGGTGCTGTTGAAATTAGTTTTAAATTATCTTTTCCTTTCTTGGCAAAAATCAGCTTTAATCCACAAATAAAACCTTTAGAGTTTTACTTAAGTAGAGGAGAGGAAAAAGATCATTCCTGTTCCATTAATGTTGTTACTGTGACACGTCCTTCAAGGCTACAGATTGTGTTTCAGTGATAGAAAAATGACATCTTATCTAAATAGCCCCTAGTATTTCTGCATTGGTACCACTGAATGGAAGAATCTGTGACTACTTCAGTTACCAATAAAGGCTGTTTCTATATAATAAAAATATGGTTTATGAGGTCCACAGCTTTCCTTTAAAACCACAACCTCTTTTTAATTGTTTGGCGCCACTGAGTGGTAAAATCGTATATTGCTCTAAATAAGTAATTTCNTAATCTTCATGTGCTGATGAAATTATCTTTTCCTGTCTTGACAAAAATCAGCTTTAATTCACAAATAAAACCTTTAAGAGTTTTATTTAAGCAGAGGAGAGGAAAGGAAAAAGATCATTCCTGTTCCANAATAGAAAATATTCTATTTGCTGGGTATAGGAATAGCTCCAGAAGATTACAGTTTACACCTTAAACATTAAAGTTTCTGGAGACTGGTTTATCAGAACGGTGATGTCTGTAAATCCAGTGTTTAGAAGAAAACTGCTGAATTGCAGAAGGATGCTGAGACATTTCAGTAAAGATGACTGCACCCAGTCAGAGCAGGGGTCATCTGACCTGTTGTCCAGTCACTTGTCATCCTCAGCTAGTGCCAGGGAATTTAAATGTCATTACATTAGAATGTCCCAGTCTCCAGTTCCTTTGTGCTTCAGAGACTTTGTGAACCGGAAGTTTTGTGTTTTCAAACTTCTTATGCCTTTTTTTTCCCCTTTTATTTTTTCCCCATGAGTTTGTCCAGCTGCTTTTTAAGAAATGTCATTTTCAAGGTCCAGAATGTCCTAGGATGATGAAATCTGTGGTTTAAATGATTAATTTAATTTTGGATGTGCCATCTTCTTGTTATATTTGATGCTTCTTAATTTTTGCAAAGACAAGGAAAAATAAGAAATTTATATTGAATTCCATTTCAGTAGTTTCTCTTTGAGAGTGAAGCTACCACTTTCTTTAATGGTTTCACAGAGAAGCCCCTCTCTACCTGTGGCCAGTCTTCTTAGCCTACCTCATGCTTCTGGCAGTCCTACTCTATGAAAAATAAGAAACTATTCTAGGAAAACATGAAAAATATGCCTACAGCTACACTGTGATGCTTTCTAGTTTGATATTTATTCTCTCTCTAGTGGTTTTTAAAACTGCAATTGCTTTTTTGGTCTCTGCAAATCTCTGTCACACAGCAGAGCCCCACCACTAGTAATTCAAAGGACTGATATTCCTTAACATTAGATATTATAAAAACAGAGTGACTTACCTTTCCTTAAACCTACTAACTCATGGCTGTTGAGCTGCTCAGAGCTTGTAAGTGAGCAAGTTCTAAACAAGCAATTTTGAGTACTGGAAACTTGGTGCTCTTGAAGAACAGAATAATTGAAGTGTGTGGATCTCACATGTCACTTCATTTCTCAAGATGCTTCTTTGCTTTACAATTGCACAAAGAAGTGTGGATGCTTCAGGTGCTACCTGACAGCTCCCTGGCACTGATGTCTCCTCTAATTGGAAAAATACTGGGGAAAGTCAAGCTCTTTTGGAAGGCAGAAAGTTGCTGGGAAGTTAGCCCTAGAACTGATGAAAATGAGCTGGAGTACATATAGCTGGAACCCTAAAAAGGGTTCCCCTCAAAATTGGGAAGCTGTAGGAAGAGGATCCCACCAAATGTAAAACGTGCAGGTATTTAAGTGGAATTGAATTGTGGAAGGTATCCCTGCCTGTGGCAGGGGGGTTTGGAACAAGACGGTCCCTTCCAACCCAAACCATTCAATGACTTCATGATGTTACCTAGTCCCAGCTGACAGTGCCCAGAAAGAACCATAGAATGGTTTGGGTTGGAANCATCTTCCAATTTATATTTCATCTCATAGGAAAAGTTGGTGATCCTCATTCTTACCATAATGAGTGCATTTTTCACCTAAAATGTGTGCAACATCAAGTTAACATTTTTCTTATCACTCAAAAATCACTTTAGTAGAAGTAGAACATAGCTATGTTACATACCCTCTGAGGCTGCCTCTGCTGAACTTCTTTTTCATTTGCTCCCCTAAGAACTGAACATGGCACTGTCCCAAATGTTACATTATGGGCTGTTCATTCACCTGTGTTTCTCCAGGTTTATTTCCTTCAGTGCTGAGACCTGCCATTTTCTATGTTGAATGATTTGCAACAAATAGAACTGATTAAGAAAGAGTTTAGTTGTCATGTACATGTTGACTTGTTTGCTTTTAACCTGTTTGGATTTTTAGACTAGATACTATTTCAGCTATATTCCAAAGCATAACACCACCTCTCTGGGCAACCTGTTTCCGTGTCTCACCACCCTCATGGGGAAGAGGTTTTTCCTAATGTCTAACCTAAAACTATCCTGCTCTAGTTTCAAACCATTGTCCCTCATCCTGTGGCTCCATGTCCTGGTAAACAGCCCCTCCCCAGCTTTCCTGTAGCCCCTTCAGGCTGTGAGGTCTTCACGGAGCCTTTTCCAGGCTGAATAGCCCCAGTTCTCATCCTGTCTTCACAGGAGCATGGCTTTTCGTATTTTCCACTAAACCCAGGGTTTAGAAGAAGCTTCAGCCTTTATCCGGAGGCAGTAGGCACCACACCACGGCGTTGGCCAGCAGCGGGGCAAACATAAGCCATCGCCATCCTCAGACGCGTGGAGGTTACCACCCATTTTCCCCACAGTTACAATAAGCTGCCATGCAAAGACAGTCCATTTTTAGTGCGATATATCTATCTCTTAGCTGAGAAGCATTTTATTTTCCAAAACCAGCCATCCTTCCCTCCACGGGAGCCACCTGACAGCCCGCCCCGGTAGCACCCGGCGGGAGACGGCGGAGGGCCGGGCCGGGAGGCGGGGCGGTCCGTCAGTGGGCGGGGCAGAGGGAAGGAAGCGGCGGTGCTGGCGGGTGAGTCTCCCCGCGAGTGAGGGGCGGGCAAGGCCTGTCCGGTCTTTCCTTTCCCTTGTGCTATCGCCCACCGCTTCCATGGAGGCGATTTGCCATTACCGCCCAGGGGGGGATAGGCTCCGGGGGTTGCTCCTCTGCCGGAGGCTGTGCGGCCTGGCATGGCCCAGTCTGAGGGCTCGGCGGCGCGGTGGGAGCTGCCATGTGTAACCGGGTTATTGGTGCCGTTTCTATCGGTCATGGAGAGCGAAAGGCTCTGGGCCGGCGTTGTCTTACGTTAAGGTGGTGACAGTCCCTTCCTGGGGCCACCCAGAGGTTGCCCGTAGGGGCTGTGGTGTTGGTCACCCCGCCTGAGGTAACCATTCACCGGCACCACGCTGGCGAACGCCATGGTGGGGTGGCTGCTCCCTCAGGGAAAAGGCTGAGGCCTCTTTAAAAACCTGATTTTATGAGAAGGCGAAAGTAGTCACGCTTTCTTGTCACTGACAGGAGGGACATCAAATCACCTAATGGTTTGGGTTGGAACGGACTGTCTTGTTCCATCCTCACCTCTCCCCGGCCACGGGCAGGGACAGCTTCCACTAGCTCAGGCGGATTTCAGCAGTGTGTGTGAATGTGTGGAGGGAGGATGCAAAGAAGATGGAGACAGGTTCTTTTCAGTGGTACCCGGTGCCAGGATGGGAGGCCACGGGCACGCACTCAAATGCAGGATGGTCCCAGTAGTATGAGGGTTGAAGGCAGGGTTTGTCTAGAGAAACTGTGGTGTCCCCATCCTTGGGAGTCCTCAGAGGCCACTTGGCCGTGGAACTGGGTAACTCTCTCCAGCTGGCCCTGCTTGTCTAGGGTTATGGAGCAGAGGACCCTCTACAATAAAAATAATTGTCAGATGATATTATTAATAAGATCTACTTGGCTCTGGTGAGACATTAAACTGGAGTTACTGTGTCCAGTTCTGGAGCCCTCAACATAAGGACACTGAGCTGTTGGAGCAGGTCCAGAGGAGGGCCACAAAGATGATGAGAGGGCTGGAGCACCTCCCTTCTGAGGACAGGCTGAAGAAGTTAGGGTTGTTCAGCTTGTAGAAGAGAAGGCTCAGGAGAGACCTCACAGTAGCTTATCAATACCTGAAGAGGGCTACAGAAAGGCTGGGGTAGGACATTTTACCAGGGTACAGGATGGCAGGACTAGGAGTAACGGATGCAAATTGGAAGAGGGTAGATTTAGGTTGGATCTAAGAAAGAAGTTTCCTGTGAGAGTAATGAGACACTGGGACAGGTTGCGCAGTGAGGTTGTGGATGCCCCATCAATCCCTGGAGGTGTTTAAGGCCAGGCTGGATGAGGCACTGAGCAACCTGGTCTAGTGGGAGGTGTCCCTGCCTATAGCAGGGGGGTTGAAACTAGATGATCTTTAAGGTCCCTTCCAGCCCAAACTATTCTATGAGCTGTTGAAACTGGAGTGATTGCATGCTGAAGTGCCACTACCTTGAAAAAGAAATATGACTTGCTATTTGTAACATCTGTTGTCGCAAAAGCAGAACTGGTTGATGTTTTAAAATAAACAAATCTGCTTTGCTACATTGTTTTAACTTTTTCATTGATACAAGGTGAATGAGTTTTGAACAGCGAATGAAACGTTTTGAGGTGTTATTTCCATGCTGCTGTATGATATTTGCAAACGGTGATCCAGGGGCAACTGCTGCAGACTATATAACAAGTGCAGTAAAACCTCTGGTGAGACAGTTTGTCATTCATCAAGTAAATCCTTTTTGCTATGAGTTCTGTTTTGTGCCGTGAAGTCTAGGTGAATTTTGGATAAGATGCTGAAATAGTTGAAGTTAATTAAATTAAAGGCAGCTATAATCTTGACAAAAAAATTGCATGGGTAATGCAGCAAGCATTGAAAAGACCACTATGATTGGAATTTTTTGTAATTATGTTTCTAAAATTATTTGACATGTCATTTTGGGGGGTTTTGCTTCTGTTTTTGTGCAGGTATCTCTTAATCATCGAAAATGGTTTTAAAGAAGAAGAAGGAAATTCAAGTAGATGCATTCTTTCTTGATCAGCAGCAGCTCGACAAACTTCAGAGTAAGTGGGGTGTTGTTTTCTGAGCTAACATCTGTAATTTCTTTTCCTATTAATTTAATGTGAGTAGCAACTTCATTGAGCAAGTACAAATTGTTTTGTTTGGAGGTTTTTTTCTCAAAATTGTTATATTTCTAGTTGTTTTGTTTGGTGGATTTTATGTATGTTTTCTCTTTAGTGATTTGTTTTCATTTTGTGATTACAATGACTTCTTACCCTGGCATAATTAAAAGAGTCATTAGTGATCCGTGTCTTTTGTTTGAAAGCTCTTTGTTTTGATTTATTATTGATCTGAAGGTGGTAGAAGATCCTACATATGATCCCACTTGTAGGCCTGTAATTCAGTGTATTCAGAAGTAAAAGCTTTTATTTAGGGAGTAATGCGGAACTTCAAGGAATCACAGAATGATTGAGGTTGGAAGTGATCTCTGGAAGTCATCTTGAGTGTTTTTTTCCTAAGTTTTATGTTTTCTGTAGTTAGCTTCTGCAGTTCTTCATTGTTGTGGGGTTTAGTTGGGCTTTTTTGGGGTGAGTTGGTTTTTTTTATTTTGTTTGATGAGATGAGCTTCCAGTTATCTTACAAAAAAAAAAAGAAACTTAACCAAAAAGGGTGTTACAAGATTTTAATGCAGAAATGAAGTGCTCCTTGCCTTCTAGTCAGCAGTGGTGAGGCCACACCTGGAGTGCTGTTTCCAGTTCCAGGCTTCCCAGTACAAGATAGACATGAACCTACTGGAGGGAGTGCAGAGAAGGGCCACTAAGGTCATGAATGGCCTGGAGCATCCCTCCTATGATGAAAAGACAAGGTCTTTTCAGCCTGGTGAAGAGAAGACTCAGGGGCATATTATCAATGTGTTAAAAAAAGAATTTTAAAAATCTGAAGGTAGCACATAAAGATGATAGAACCAGGCTTTCTTCTGTGTTGACTAATGATGGAGCAGGAGGCACAAAATGAAACTGTCAGGTTCCCTCTGAACATCAGGAAACCCTTTTCTAATGTGAGGGTTGTGAAGCACTGGTGAAGGTTTCCTAGGGAAGTTGGGGAGTCTCCATCCTTGGAGCAATTCATAAACCATCTGTCTTGCTCTAGTTGCTTCTACTTGAGGAGTGAGGCTGGACCACATGATCTCCAGAGGTTCCTTACAACTTAAACCATGCTGTGATTCTGTGAAACTGTTCTTCATACTGATGACGAGGCATGCTGTTATGTTATGGTAAAAATCTGTATTTCATTTGTTCAAAAATAATATTGCTGTTAAGGTATTGTAAGGTGACTTAAGGGATAGTGATACCATGAAGCTTACAGGATTAGGTGAAAGCTGTGAGAATTAAGAAGTGATTTCATATTATAAATTGTGTTGTTTATATGAGTTATTGTAATTACTTTCTAAGAAGAGCCTGTTATTCCAAATGCAGTGTTTTCAAAGGCTGAAGAGCAAAACCTGGCATTTCTGCTTCTGCGCTGTGCACAGCTGAGAGATGGCATCCAGCAGATTCAGTGCATTAAACAAGTAAGGCTTCACTGTTGTTAACATGGATTTTGAAAACTGTTATGTTCATTGTGTGGGAAATACAGTTCTAAAATAATCATTATAATGTTTTAAACATTGCTGGAACCAGATAAAAAGCAGTTGTTACTGTTGTATGTGCATTAAGTAGAAATGTAGTTTTAGTACTTAATTAAGCAATTACTGAATCGTTTACTGAAAATTATTGAAGTCAAGCAGTATCAATTTTCCTAGTTTATTTTTGATACTAGAGGTGTTCTTGAAACATTATTGAACACCTGAAACTCAGTGGGATGTGGTAAAGAGGGTACAGTTTTAAACCATATACTTGGATGAGAGGGAATTCTGTCAATCTTAATAATCACAATACATCCAGCCTCTTTACTAATTGTGTTTTCTGTTGATTATAGATTATACCATTGGTGAAGAAGATGGATCAGAACTCCACTTGTGATCCCATGGTTAAAGCTTGTTTGGATATTTTGGGACAGACATATTTTTCCCTTAGTGTGAAGAATCCCTTGAAAAAAGTATTAGCAAGGTAAAAAAATAAGAATACTAAGGCTTTTCTTAAATGTGCTCCTTACCTAGAAGTCAGTAATTTATTGTGCACTACAAATTGGTGTAGTTTAATTACAGAAAATTTGTAAAATTTGTACAGAATATGTACTGTTTTTCTTGCTTAGTCAAAAATCTTAATTATGAGTAACTGAATATATAATTGAATAAATAACTTCAAAGTGAAGTATTATTTTGATCTGTTTCATTTCTCAAAAGACAACATAGCACATAATCAGCATTTTTAATTTTAAAATCCAGGAATTAGTGTAGATGTTTGAAATAAATTAAACAAAGCTCAGCTTTGACAATGTCATGAGTAGACTGTTAAGAGCAATCATAACCAAACTATGGTTTCATATGCTGATTTTATTTGCAAGTAAATTTTTCTTTAGCAAAATTACTGTTGCATTTCTGTAATGAATTTATTGCAGTCTTAACATTTTTAAGATGCAGTGCTTAGCTCTCTTCATTTCTGTGTCTGAAAACATTAGTTATCCCACTGAGAGATGGAAGGCTTCCACCCTGTATGGAAACCTAGTCAGGTTTTCTAGTTTCAAACTTAGAGAGGGCATGTGTCTTTTAAAGCAGAATCTGTTTTCATACAGGAAACAACATTTGCCTGCTATTTAAGCTTCAGCTGACATTGACTTCAGTCAAATGAGCATTTAACATCCCAGTATAAGCTGACTGATCATGTTGTTTCTTACTGTTGCAGTTCACTAAATGGTCTTCCTGAACACTTTATGACTTCAGCTGTGCAAAGCTTTGTGTGCTGCCTCAGGGAAGAACTGAAAACCACAGATGTGTATTTGTACAGAAAAGTACTAGACAACCTTGCTTCCTGTATGGAGGACTTCAGCTTGGGTAGGATGACATTGAATATATTGTCTTTTGGTTTAACTTGCTCAATATTGGATTGTGGTGAGGCACTTAGGAGGAATATTTTACTTTATGTAAAATAAAACCGTTAAAATATATCTTCTTTCCTTTAGGTAGAGCAAGTATTAAGAACCTGTTTGAAGAAGGTAAGATTATAGTTAAGAAAGTTTCACTATAGGTTACCTGGGGGGAGGGTTATGTGTGAAGAAGTAGCAGAGGTAGGCATATAGGTCTATTAAATCTCATTTCCTTCTGGTTAATATTTCATAACTAGTACCCTCACATGGTACTTTTTTGTCAAGGATTTATTGGGTCAATCTGGCTTTATCAAGCAGTCCTAGATAAAAATCAGAAAAGGTACCTGTGAGTGATTCTTAAAGGACTGGGGGAGTTGATGCTACTTCCTGTGAAGTGTTTTCTATCCTTTTCTTTATGATGAAGTAGGGGAGGTAACATGGAGCTGCTAGTTTTGGCTATAGCAAGCTGAAGCCTGGTGTGGCAAGAATTTTGTTTGGCCATAGTTTGGCAGAAGTCTGATCTGCTGCTAATGTGCAATAACCTGACACACTTTGCTCACAGCTTCCAGGTAACATCCACAGCTTCCTGTGGACATTTAGTGCTCTTTGTAATTTCTGGTTTTCACTGAGAAAACAAATCTCAGAACCTCAAAGGAGTAGGCCAAGTGGGTTGGAAACTCTCACATTGTATTGAATTGTCATAAACCAACTTGAGATTTTGCTTTTTTTGGGTCTGCACTGAAATGTCATTTTAATTTGTTTATGGAGTAGAAGAATCACCATTATATAGATAAGTGTCTTTTGAGTCTGGGTATGATGTGTATGTGTGATTGCTTTGCTGTAATTTTTTCTGTTCTATTTCTCTTTTAAATAAATTCATACTGTAATTATTTTCACTAGTCCTTCAGTTCCTGCAGAAGTCTCTACTTGACATACAGGAAGAAAACAGGCAAGTAAATTCAATATAAGCTGTATTTTACCTGTTTTTATTTCACTCTTGCAAAACAATCTGGTGTGGTTTGGAATATCACATTGATGAAAGATGGGGATGTCATTTTACAATTATACGTGTTTTAAATTAAAAAAAAAAAAGCTGCTGGTGAGTTTCTGTTCTTTTGTGCTGATTGGATGATATAAAATAAGAGAGGAAAGGAAGAAAATTAAAGGCGGTAACTGATATTTTCTTTGAGTTACTACTTTTAAGTAAGGCCTTTCAGTTGTGGTTTGCTATCTGAATTTTGACTGAACACTGTAATTAATAGATACACTTATTAAAATTCAGATAGAATAATACTCTTTCCCTTTCTATGGGTGTTTAGTGCAGTATTGATGTTCTGTTTAGTCTGTCACAGCACTTGTCATTTAATATCTTGACGCTTTCCAGCATTGCATAAAGTGTGGTCTCTCTTCATGTACCCAGAGAAGAAAGGTTTTTAGTGTAGGATTTTGTACATTAGAAGTTTCCATGTTATCTGTCTCCATACTAGAAGAAAGTTGATTCATAGGAACATGCTTTGCACATGGAGGAACTGCTTGAAAAATGAGGAAGGAGCAGTATTGTTTTTTGTTGATCTTTTTGGGAAATTTCTGGAACAGTTCAGTTATGCAGAATCGAATGAATGAAGATTTGTCACAGGAACCTGCAGGAACTATAGTAGAATTTGTCATTATGTTTGTTAATTTTAAAATGCTGCTCTTGAGTCTGCATCTTGTTTTCCTGTAGTTACTTATCTGGTCAACTCAAACAATAAATTATTTTTTAACATTATTTCTATCTGAAGTTGGCAGAAAGTAGTTTTTTAGGAATGGTGAAGAATAATTTTAATTTCCCTCTTGTGTGCATGTCTGTCTGGCTTTGTTTCCACAGAAAGAATCATGAAAATCATATTGTTCAGACTCAGCTCCTGCATGATTTACTGGTGGCTATTAAAGTCTCAATGATGCTTGTACAGAAATTACAAGAAAATATCCAGGGGAGTCTTTGGAAACATGAGGAGTCTCCCATTTGGCAAAGTATGTGTAGTTTACTCAACAGCTCCACAAACTTTCTAATGGATGGTAAGTTTAGTAACATCCAAACATTAAACACCAAATATTTTCATTAAGTCTCTCTTTTTAGTAGTAAACACAACCTCTGTGTTTAAAAATTTAGTTTAGCTTGAATGGAAATTGAAATGCTGAGTTAATGGGAGATGGGACAGTAGTAAGTCTTTCAACGAGCTATGATTTGTGGATTGTAACTTTGGAGCCTGCAGTTTGACTTTTACCCATATAAAAGGTAAATGCTATGAAACTAACAGAAATACTTTAGAGACTTACTGACTCTCCAAAAATTTACGTATCTATGCTATTAGAACTATTTATTGGTGAACTATAACTAATAGTGTTTACTACTTATACAGATGTTTTTCCACAATAGAATTTAATATGAATGTCAGCAGGCTCTGCCACAGCTGTTCTTGTCCTACTGGATAATTCTGTATTTTCTATGTCTTAAAAGGTATTATTTCTTTCCTGTTACACTACAGCATAAATTTGCTAATATTTTGTATCAAGGTAATCACTACAGGTTTGTTATTATATAACTGCAAGTAGTCAAAGAAAATTTGATACCATCTTTGTAGTTTTGCTGCATAGTTCTTGCACAGATGTTTGCTGCACTCCAGTGCAAATTACCTTTCTCTGCCTCGTAGGGACTCTCCTGCAGACTGTTCAAACTACCTCAGGACTTGCTGTTGTTCTGTTTATTAAAGCTATGTATGAGCCAGCTGAAGAATTACCTGCCTTGGTAAGTCTATAAAGATTGTGAAGTGTTGTTGTGTCATTAATCAGTGCTACCAGTGTTGTCCTGGGGTCTGGCTGGTACAGGTAACAGGGCTTGTTAACTTGTGTATTGCTCTTTTGTTGGAGTGTAAATCCTTTAGCCTTTCCTGTTGTATGAAATAATAAGGCTAAGGTTTTAAATTCAAGAAAAACAATGTACAAGAAATCTGTTCAAATCTAAGATTCTCAGTTGTACACAGAACAGCATTTCTGCTGTGCTGATATACTATAATAGGGTTTTTTTCTATTGCAGGTCAGCCACTTGCTTCTTGGGTCTATGAAACAGGCAGATGTGCCAGCATGGTTTGTGAGCAACTGTGGGGCTCTATGTACAGACAAACTCCCTGACTCTGTCCTCCTCTTCCTTTGCCATGGAGCACTGGCTATGCTGGAGTGGAAGAATGGCAGCATGGGTGAAAACGGAGAAAAACTATTATTAAATATTTCATCAGTCTTGTTGTCTTTGAGTTCAGAGTAAGCCTATATTTTTATTTCTGTGGTTTCATGTTTGTGAGGAGAGGGTTGAACACTTTACTTCTATTTTTGCATGGCTTACGTGGTGTTGGTGGATTATCTTTTTGATGTTTTCAATATAATGATATTTGTTTCAGCCACAGATCATGTCATCTTTTCAATATATTCAAAATAAGTTTGGAAAATATAATGTATTGATATTTCATAGATAATTCTAAGTTACAGTTTTCTCTTGCCCACTGAAATGTGTGAGTGTTTTTCCTTTACATAAGTTGGATTCGTTTATGAACTAGGTGGTGGTAGGTTGTGACAGAATCATTTCTGATGTAAACAGATAAACTTTAGTTTCAGGACATCACTTATGCTTTTAAAAGTAGAGAAGAAAAAAACACATACCAATTAGTGGAATACTTGAAGTAAGATGAGCTTAAATTTTATTTTTTTTTCTGGACATACCAGCAATATGAGATAAGAGATTAAAATGTGAAGTCAGTTGAACCTTTGTGCCTGCCTTGGAGGTCAGTTTTGTGTTTTCTGGTTTTGTATGTGTAGTACTCAGCTTTTATGGTTGTATATGGCAATTGAAAGTCTTCCTTATATTTTCAAGAAGCCCACAGTAGCACAATACAGTTGAAATTTTAACACATTGATATCAGTTTTTAATTTTGTTTCTAAAATAGGAAGTGTTGTGGGTTGCTGAGTTTCTTTTCACCTTACGTAGGGATTGTAGCTGTGACTAGTTAACAGCATGTTGTGTAACTAACCATACTTGTCACAGTATCCAACTCGTCATTTCCGTTTTGTGTTAGTACCTTTCTTCAATCATTAATGGCACCCAAAAATGTTTTTGAAAAGTGCCAAATACAAATAATGTACTTTTTTTGTTTCTTCTGTTTCGAAGGTTAAAGGAATCCAGTATGGTAACATCTTTGTCCAGAATCCTTGCTATTTGGACCATTTCAGCACAGGCTGCCCTTGTTTCTGCCTCCCCAGATCTAAAACTAAAACTTAATGGGAACTCAAACATAATTGGGAAGCTGCTGGAGTACATTTATGCACACTGGGAGCACCCTATGGATGCTGTTAGACACCAAACCAAGCTGATATTCAAGAATCTTCTCCAGATACACCGAACTGCCATTGCTGGATGCAATGAAAGATCAGACCCATTCCTTGCAAGCTTGATTAAATATTTGCTGAGCTTGGAATGGCACGTTAAAGGGAAATACGCTTCTCTTGGCTGTCTTGTGGAGTGTGTGGGCACTGAAAATATGCTCCAGTTGGACAGAACAATTCCAGTACAAATCTTGGACGTGATGAATGATCAGTCTCTTGCACCTTATGCTAGTGATCTCCTGGAAACCATGTTCACTAATCACAAAGCCCATTTCATTTCAAGTTCTCGAGAAACCCCCTGGATTGACCAATGGCATGACATCTGGGTTTCTCCTCTTCTTGTAATATTATGTGAAGGAAACCATGACCAAACTACTTATATAATAGATTACTATTTACCAAAATTGCTCAGATGTAGCCCTGACAGTCTGAGCTACATGATTAAAATTCTTCATGCTTCTGCAGATGCTAACCTAGGTAAGAAAAATTATATTTGCAATTATTACTGGTTTGTCCTTTTTTTTTTTTTTTTTTAAAGCTCAGAATTATTATTTCTGATATACTATCATAACTAATTTGGGAGAAAAATTCCAGATGGTGATTAATGCTGTTAGTTTTTCAAGATAGAATCCATAATAATTGTTTGCATACTTCATGCCATGAGTGAAATAATTAGTGTTCCATGTTACATACTTGTATATTTTCTTTTTTTTCTGTTTTAATCTTATTTCTTACACTTGCAGGTCCAGTTACAGGGACATAGAGATTAGAGGGTTTTTGCAAATATTTGGTTATGAGATTAATGATTCTCTTGTAGTTGTAATTTTAAAATAAGGTCTTATGAGACTTTGCAAGTCTTTTTTCAATGACGTGTTCAAGATGAAGGTGTCCCTGCCCATGGCAGGGGGTTGAAACTAGATGTTCTTTAAGGTCCCTTCCAACCCAAACCATTCTATGAAGCTTTCTGGGACCCAGGCAATTTAGAGCTAATCTATGACTAATTGCCTTTTGACAATTGTGGGGTAAGAAATAGAAGTGGGATGGTGGTCATTTGCTGGAGTTTCTGACAAGCAGTGCAGTTAGTGCAATGTTTATGTTAATCAAACTATTTATTTATATATTTTCGTTTTCCTTAGGCTCTCACAGTACCAGAGGAGCTCTTGGAGCATTAATGGCATGCCTGAGAGCAGCCAGGGCTCATGGACACCTGGAACTTTCAACTATCATGAGCAGTGGTCTTGTGTCTACTGAATGTATAAAACAGGGTCTAGTTCATCAGCACAATCAGGTAAAGGGGTATCATTTTATGTGTGTTTGTCTTTAAATTAGAATAATTGAGTTGATCCCAAATACTTTTTGAGCATTGTTTTAAACCAAAGACAGCATCAGAGGTGCCTGTAACTCTTTTGCTATTGACATCTGAATGTTTTCCAGGTTTGCATTGATGCTTTAGGCTTGCTGTGTGAGACCCATCGTAGCACAGAAATTGTGTCTGTGGAAGAAATGCAGCTCATTCAGTTTTTCCTGATGTACAACTTGAACAGCCAGTCTCCTTCTGTAAGGCAACAGATAGGCTTTCTACTGAGAAAGGTAATTTCACACTATTAATAGTATCTAATGTGACTGTTACATTAGCTATACAGTATTTAAAAACCATTTTACAGGATGTGTTATGAAGTTACTAATCTAAAAGACTCCAGTCCAGCAGGTCCAGAGGAGGACTACAAAGATGATCAAAGAGGTGGAACAACTTCCTTATGAAAACAGGCTGAAGGACTTGGGGTTGTTCAGCTTGGTGAAGAGAAAGCTCAGGGCAGACCTCATAGTAGCTTATCAATACCTGAAGGGGACCTACAGAAAGGCTGGGGTAGGACTGTTCAATAGGATATGTGATGGCAGGACTAGGAATAATGGATGTAAATTGAAAGAGGGTAGATTCAGGTTAGATATAAGAGAGAAATTCTTTAGGGTGGTGAGACACTGGAACAGGTTTCCCAGAGTGGTTGTGGATACCTCCTCTCTGGAGGTGTTTAAGGCTGGGCTGGAGAAGGCACTGAGCAGCCTGATCTAGTGGGAGGTGGAGATTGGAACTAAATGATCTTTAAGGTCCCTTCCAACCAGAACTATTCTATGATGCTATCAGGTTGCTTGTTAGGCAATTGAATGGTGAGAAGTCATCACAGGCAAGGGTGGCTTAAAAAATCAATA
The DNA here is from genome assembly GCA_013400935.1 of Turnix velox. NCBI lineage: Eukaryota > Metazoa > Chordata > Aves > Charadriiformes > Turnicidae > Turnix > Turnix velox. The sequence continues at coordinate 109,855 of VZTY01030967.1, forward strand.
GGCTGATATTTACTGATTGCAAAGCAATATGGTACTGAGTAAGCAATGGAAGTTACATTGCCATTGTTGTGGCCTAAGAGTGTACTTACATAGACTTTATAGAATTATAGGCTATATTGAGTTGGACAGAGACATCCTGCACTAGATCAGGTTGCTCAGAGCCTCATCCAGCCTGGCCTTGAATCTCTCCAGGGATGGGGCCTCTACCACCTCCCTGGACAACCTGTTCCAGTGCCTCACTACCCTTAGGACTTAACAGACCTCAAGCAAATTCACAGCCTCAGTAGAGAAGGTAGAAAAATATTAAGGGAACAGCATGAAATGTGCTACTTCAGTCTTCAGGGACTGTGTCAACATTGTGAAAGTTGCCAAGATCACCTGTAGTTCATGGTAGAATAAGGGTAAAATGAGGAAACCATGTGTGTATAAAGAATGTTTTGGAAGATGCTAGGGGCTAAAGGATGCAATGTGGAAGGAGAAAATAATTTGAGATGGGGAAAAAATGAGGGAACAGTTTGACAGAAACAAAAGAGAAGTATGAATCTTTCCATTCTTACTTGGTGCAGTCTGAAAAATGTGAGATGGAAAAGAAAAACTGTGTTACAAGAAGTGTAATAAGAAAGGAAATTGTACTGGTGGGTAATAAAAAGAGCCGGGGGAGAGCTCCTGGGATGGGTCAAGCTCTGTAAGAGACACTGAAGCTATATAAATTGTGTGCATTAATTGAGGGGTTTTTAGAGGAACATATGTTTTTAGAGGAACAGATGTTCCACAGAGAATGAGGAGGTGGGAGAAGAAGAATGGAAGAAGGTGTTGGAAGTGTGGAGGCAGTGGGTAAAGCTTGGCCACTTAAGAGATCTGGGGAGTTTTGGAGTGAAAGATTTGTTCAGTGCAATAAACTGAAAATCACCCTTTCCCTTAACTGTAAGTGATTCTAGTGATTCTTCTCTTACCTATGTTTTGCTTGTGTTTTCAAAGTTATTTTGTAGGATACAAGAAAGTTCCCAGGTGCTTTATAAATTGGAGCAAAATAAAACCAAGCAGGAGTTACTTGAGAACTCAACTGAAAGACATCCTTTGTGGATTTTGCAGCAATATAAAGTAAGTTAAACTGCTAGAGCTACAGATATAGGAGGTGATATAAGATTTCTGAAAGATAGTTCTTGAGAATACCTCTGAGCAAGCCAGGCTATGTCTGTGCTGGGAATTAGTGCAGTGCAGAAGGAAGAAACCTTTAAAGCAGAACAGTGCTAAGGACCTTGTCCAGCCTGTATGTATTTAAGCAAGTAAAAATTTTGGCTGAATGTACTGCTGTCTCAAACTTAATGCCCATTAGTGCCTGGAGGGTGTCTTTAAGGTTAATTTTGTCCAAAATAAAACAAAGGTTATTTTCTGAGAGGTTGCTCCATCATGTGAACTGAAATGACTGGAGAAGTATCCCCAACTCAAGAATTTGCAGGTAAATGCATGTCAGTTTAATAGCAAGTTTTAGATAAAGTGAGCTTCTGGGGCTTCAACAGGAAATATGTTAAACTTCTGCCTTTTTCTAGCTCTCTCATGGCAGGGATTCAGCAAGTAGACTTCATATTAAGGCTTCTTTTTCTCCTTTTTTATAGAATCATAGAATGATTCTCTAAAAGGTCCCTTGGACCTTAAAGATCATCTAGTTGCAACCCCTCTGCCTTAGTCAGGGACACTTCTCTCTAGACCAGGTTGCTTAGTGCCTCATTTTCCTATTTGAGGGTTCATATAATTGGTTTCTTTTTGTTAAACTGTTCCTTCTTGAGTTCTGCTTTATTTTTTCAACTATGTCAAGATTTTGATGCAATCAACTTATTTTTGTGGGAGTGGGGCAGGAAAACCTTCTTTTTTAAGAATAAATGAATGCCCAGCCTTCACTTCACTGTAGTGCAGAACATAATGTGTGAAGCAGAATGTCACAAAGTAATTTATCTAGACTGTTGTTTCTAGAACAGCAAGTAAACTATCAAACTATTTTTTGGGATTTTCAGGATTTCATGTCATCTGTATGTGACAGACTTTTTGAAGTGCTGTTCCCTGGTTCATCGCACCCAACCCGATTTTCTGCACTAAGTATTTTAGGATCAATAGCAGAAATCTTTTCAAAAGGTGAGAAGCCTAATTTATAGACTATAGGAATGGGAGGTTTGAAAGAAGATTCTTTTAATGGCAGCTAGCTAATTTCTGTAATTAATTTCTGTGGCATTTTCTGTGTTGGCTATTAAATTCTATTGGAAAATTGAAGTATATGCAAATTCTTATGGCCTGTTGAATATCTCTCATAGATTGTGATTTTCTTGCATAGCCTGTTTTTAAATTAATCTGTTACTTTGCAAAAAACTTCTAGATAAGTTTCAATATTTTTGAGAATTTTACTCCATTTTCCTGTTCTAACATCTTGATAATATGGGATTTTAAACTTGAGACTATAAACAATTCCTGTTTGAAAAAGCTTGTATATCCCCATCATATTATTATACTAAATAATGAACAACTTGGACAATTTGGTTTTGAGTTACTATTATTTTAAATTTCCTTCACATTGTTAAGAGAACTCCAAGAAGTGTTGGAGCCTTGGTACTAAAAACCTTGGAAAATTTTGTTTCAGGATCATATGTCACAGATAAAAGTATATTTTCAGTCTTAAATTATGACCTTTTGTTTGAAAAGGGAAGTGTAAGGCAAAAGTTGATTTTGTGAGTGAAGAAAATATGCCTTCTTGGTAAATCTTTTCTCAAAAAACCCTGATTAATCATGAACTGTTTATTATTAAGTGTTTAGGGTATGTTGTTGCTGCTTTTTTGTTCTGATTTGTGCTGGAATAGGATACAATTGTTCACATCTTAATTTCTACCTCTTTACAGCATTGGGTCAGTTGCCAGAAGTCATGATTCTCTTAAATCTAAATAAAAAGCATGAAATTACAATGGCTTCCATTTTAGAAAATTGTTCCTGTGATAACAAATCCCCAAAACCAAACCCACAAAATACACAGAATCTTTGAATCTTGTTTGAGAGGAGGAATAATTTTCTAGTATCATGTATTTCCAGGAAAATTAAGAAAAGCTAAAATGATAGTTATTTTCAATGCTGATTACGATGTGAATAAACAAGATTCTGGTTTTGGCAATAAGTTCCTTTCTTTTTTACTGAGGGTCACTTTTTGCAGATGTTGACTTTTTTTTCCTACAGTAAAGATGGTGTTTTAAGACCTATAAAGACAAGTAAAATTACAAAGTAAAAACTAAAGTAATGCTCTAGCTTAAACTATATTTTAATGCATTATTTTAGTATGTCTAAGCAAAAATGTGAATACAGTGCTTATTCTGTAAATGATCACAGTGATATCATCTAAAACATTGATTTCTTTGAACAGACCAGTCACAGGTTTTTCGGTTGGATGAGGAGATTGATTCTACTCGTGTCCAAACTTTGATCCAGTGTTTTGCCAGTACTTTTGAGGAAATAAAAGTTTTGGCATTTAGGCTTTTGATGAAAATTCGTGATGTGGCTTTCAATTTCCAGGTATGTAATCAATTAAAAATGTTTTAAATGGGAGTCATTTCATAGAAGACTAGTGTTCTATATTATAATAGGTACTTGGGTCAGGTATGAAGCATGGTTCCTGGAAACTAGAAGTTGGTCCAAGTTGCCTGCAGTAGTGTTTATCTCTAGCATTGTCTGTATGTTTTTATACAGCTTTCTGCCCTTGCCTAAGGAGGTTTGTCTCACTAATTGATAAAGGAGGCTGAGAATAGCATGACTATTAACTGTCAGAGACACAGTTAATGCAGGCTCTTTTACTTAGCTGTGACTTTCCTTTATAAATGGTTGAATTATAGAATCTTAGAATGATTTGGGTTGGAAGGGACCTTAAAGATCATCTAGTTCCAACCCTTCTGCCATGGCTAGGGACACCTCCCACTAGATCAGGTTGCTCATCCACCCTGGCCTTAAACACTTCCAGAGAGGGGGTATCCACAACCTCTCTGGGCAACCTGTTCCAGTGTTTCACCACCCTCACCATGAAGAATTTCTTTCTTATAATGACATGTATTTTCTGGGGTGGTTTTTATTTTGGTTTTTTGTTTTCTTTTTTTTTTTCCAGGATTCTGAAAATATAAATCTCCTATTCCAAGTAGCAATGGATCTTAGCACAAGTACCAAGCCATATGACTGTGTCACTGCTTCATATTTGTTGAACTTTTTGATACATTACAAAGGACTCCAGCATACTTGTTTAGAAAAATGGGTGGAGTGTAACCTCCAGATGGATGAAGATACATCAATAAGTACAGTGGAAAAGAACACTTTAGCAGGTAAGCTTTTGGAGAAGTGAACCTCCATGTGAGATCTTAATCTTGTCCTGTTTGTGTTAAGGCTATCAAATTGCTTAGAGGATTACCTTTGTTACTAGTTTGATCAGAGGGAGAGTGACATTGAGACCCTTGTAACCAGTCTGCTGAACCTGTACATAAGATGTGTAGGAAAAGAACCTTTGCTTCCTCTGAGAGCTCATTCACCAAGAGCAAAGGTAGCTGTGGTTCATCTATGTCATGTTCCAGTGCTTGGTGTTTGCAGTGCTGCCCCTTGGAGCTCTCTTCACTTTAAACCACTTCCACGTGTGGTTTGCAGTCCTCCACATAACATTTCTGTACTAAGTGGCCTTTGTTCACGTGTGGGCTGTTTTTCTGTGGTTTAGTGCCTCTGGATGAAAGCTGAGAGGCTCTGCATCTGGCAGACTTGGCAAATTCATTCAATGGGCTTCCTCCAACATTTCTAATTTGCAATAAAATAAAATCTTTAAATTCACTAGTTGCAGAAAAGCATTAAAGATACTATAGTAAAGTAACTATTACTTGAGGGTTTTTTCATGCCATTACTGGTTTCTCTAGAGATGTCTATTCCTTTCTTCATATTCAGTGAAATCATTATTTTGAGACATAGTTGTGATTATATTAAATGAAGTGTTTTATGTCTCATTATTATAGAATATCACAGTCTTAAAAAAATAATTACACAGATAAACTGTGGATAATTCATTCTGATCTGGCAGGGGGATTGGATTAGATGATCTCTTGAGGTCCCTTCCTGGTACTCTGTGATTCTGTGATTATGATATTGAGATGCTGCACAGTATAAATATTAAAATATCTTTGAAAATCAGGCATTTTAGTGGCTAACATAAGGTTTTAGTGTTCTGCTGAACTGTTGGTTGTATTAACCTGGCTCTGAGGGTGTACTCTGACTTCCAGTGTGTGGTTGGTAAATTCTTTTCACTGTTTGCTTCATGAGCTGTGGGATTGTCCCTGAGCAAAGGATCTCGGCTGTGCTTTTTACAGCTGCAGTTCCATTTGGATAGACAGGCCACATGGAGTATAATGAAGTGTAGGTAATTGAAAATCAACAATAACTTTTGTTCAAATGATGAAAGAGTTGAAAGTGTAAACAAGGAAATTTGTGTTTTCCATTGAATTGGTGTGTTCGAGTTTTGTTCCTATTTCCTTTACTAGCAGCCTTCTTTCATAGGTAATACTGTGTATATATGTATGTATGTGTAATGCAAATCTGTACTTTAAAAATTTTTAGTCATCAAGCTTCTGTTGGTGAATGTTGAAGAAGAAATACTTCAAGCTAAGAAGTCCCTGCTTCAAGCAGCAGCGTCATTCCCAATGTATGGGAGAGTGCATTGTATAACGGGGGCTTTGCAGCTCTTACCATTTAAGTAAGTAAAAGACCATATTAGATGCTAAGTTGTAACTGTTGTTAAGCACAGTGGAAGAGCTGTGCATATACTATTACTTGTAATGAAATCCAGTCCTTCTAGAACTCTTTCTGGCTGCCTCACTGTTTAGCTAGCCGTGGGATACTTCCTTTGTATGTGTTAAATTCAGTCTTAGGACTTTTCAAACCATATGCTATTTATAGTTTTCATAAATACTGTTGCAGAAGTGTTTGTCATTTCAGTTTTTTCTTTTAGACATGAAATTAGTTTTAATCCATCTTGGTTGTGACTATTTTTTTTTTAAAGTAATTTGACATTGAGAGCTGAATGGAAGGAAATGGTGGCCAGGCTCATTCTGATGTCATACAAACTCTCTGCTGTAGTATCACCGGTAGTGCAGAGCTCATCACCAGAGGGTCTTATTCCAATGGATAGTGATTCAGGTAAGGAAATAAACAAAGTCCTAAAATAATTCTATTAAAATTCTGAAAATTCTATTTACATTAGAACAAGTCAGATCTAGAACTAGCACCCCTCTCTTCAAGGTTCTCATTTAATGTCATTATTTTAAGCCAGTTTTTAAACTTCTCATATTGTCTCCCACAAAAATTTTGCAGATTATGCTGTTGCATCTAGTTCAAAACAGCTGACTCTGAAGTCTAGTTTTCTTTTTCCCTGAATGCTCATAATCATCATAGTTTTATGCTTGTTTTTCAATGCAGCTTAATAGCTTTCTTTTGTTCTTGTATCCCCAAAATGAATTACATTTCCTTAAAGAACTGGAGGTAAAAAACCAAAAATATTTTAAATATTTTCTCGTTTAATGTGTAGAGAGTGCAGATCGTCTGCAGATGATTCTGCATGAGATACAGCCACAGGACACCAATGATTACTTTATGCAAGCAAAACTTTTGAAAGAACACTGTGAAGTTGAGTCTGAAAAGCTGTCTGACCACAGACCAATGGAAAATATTTGCACAGAAACAAGAGGTAAAACCCAATGCTGTATTAGTAATTAAACCAAGATATGCTTTATAGGCCAGGCATTTTACATGAGGGATCAAAATTGGAAGTTCCTTGCTCTGTAAGTTTCAGTTCTTCAATAAATCTGTCAGAAGCTAGTTATTCATGGGCATAATTTTAAAGGCTAATTCACTGTGTTTCTGGAAGATTGTGGTTAATCACTCTTAGGGCACAAGTGAAAATGAGATGTTTTGATATTGGCATGGGCTCTGTTTCCTTAACTGCGCTGGTCAGATAATCTTTAACACCTTTTCTGTCAAGCAACACTTTTAATACCTTTCTTGTTGAAAAGTGTTACACAGTGTAATTTGTCTCCCCAGTGGACACGAGTGGAGTGGGAAATATGTTCATGAAATAAAACTTGCTGCATGAAATTACATAAGCAGACTTTTGAAACAGTGCAGTAGTAAAATGTTAGATAGTATTTGTATACATTAATGAATAGCTGCTATGAGATTGAACCTTACAGTGATAAAAAAAATTGTAAACTCTGACATGTTTAGTGTACACCAGAGTAAATTTATGGAATATCTGTACATTTTTAATACTTTCTGCAAGCTTTTAAAAACTTAAATATTTGAACTTTCCTTCCTCTTCTGTTGTTTTTTCTGATGTTTAAAATAGTTTTGATTGGGCCATATGTTTTGTTTCATGAAAAGAATTCTGTAAACATGAGCAAGTGGCACATTAGCCACCAGATGGGGATGTTGTATTAGAAATTTGATGCCTTTGCCAGGCTTCTCCCTCTGGGGGGCACCTGGATTAAAAACCAGTTAGAGACAGTGATGGATTGATGATTGATGTGAAGCTTGATGCAACCTGGCTCCAAAGTTGTAGGCATCTGTATATAGTTCAATGTGCCAGTTATTACCAAAAGACCTCTACTCTTTGAAATAGCAATTTCCTGGTAAAATGGTACACTGCTTCCTTTTCCAAGTTGAATAAAGTATACTGAGTGTTTAGGAATGGAAGCAATTAGAGTCAGCAAAATTCTGTATCTTTTGGGTGAGAAAAGTTAGAATTTTTTTGCATAGCTAATTATGTTTTGGAAGAAGATGGGGCTAAATGAAGTTTAAATTATAAGTAAACCTCGAATGGCACTTCTAAATTTGATTTTTATTTTCAAGGTAAAGAAAGTCAGACGTGTGATGTCACAGCTCAAATGGTTCTTGTGTGTTGCTGGAGAAGCATGAAGGAAGTATCTCTGCTCTTAGGGACACTGTGTAAACTTTTGCCTTCAGAGGCTACTCCTGAAACTTCAGATGGGTTGATTACTGTACAACAGGTAGAGCATTAATTTTATATTATAAACCTTCACTTTCTTTTAGGGTGATGGTGGTGGGAAAGTCAGTTTTCAGAAAACTGGTTTTTATTAAATCCATGTTCTGTGTGGAATTTTTTTATTGCCACATTCTCATGGTTTTCTTGTTTTCTTACACTTGGTTAACAGTCTGCTTATTGCTAAAATGATGTTCAGAAGGAATAACTATGGTAGTAGAAGATAAGGTTATAAATACATAACTACCTAAAGGGATATTTGTTCTGTTTGTATTGTGTTTTTGGACTAGATGGCCTTTGAGGTTACCTTCCAACTCAATGATGTGTAGTGTGTTCAGAGATTCCTGCTTGCCTCTGTCCCCCTCTGTCTCTCTCTCGGTACCTACTGGGCATTACTAAAACTGCTAGAAGTCTTCTGGACTGACTTCATATTCAGAGTTTAATTTTGAACTCTAGATATTAGGATTTTACTTAATTCTTTTCATTAATTGAACTTCAGCAATTCTGAAAGTCAGACCTACCAACTAGCTGTAGTCTTGTCTTCTGCAGGAGTCTGAATAATTTGAGTGTAATGTGACTCTCTCTTTCCTCTTTTTTTTTTTTTCATTATTTAAGAGATCAGAAATGTTGATGTGCCATGTGGGTCCCTTGTAGGGGGAGTGTAGTGTTTACAAGAAATCAGATTACCACAGGCATTTATTTGGGAAATATTTTGTGTTTATTAAATTTCTGATTTTAATTGATGACCTTTTCATTTCCATATGGTTTCAACAAAACCAGTCTCTTCGTGGAAGATGGAAAACTAAGGCATACTGCTTTTTAACCTCTTTTTTTCNTACACCAGAGTAAATTTATGGAATATCTGTACATTTTTAATACTTTCTGCAAGCTTTAAAAACTTAAATATTTGAACTTCCCTTCCTCTTCTGTTGTTTTTTCTGATGTTTAAAATAGTTTTGATTGGGCCATATGTTTTGTTTCATGAAAAGAATTCTGTAAACATGAGCAAGTGGCACATTAGCCACCAGATGGGGATGTTGTATTAGAAATTTGATGCCTTTGCCAGGCTTCTCCCTCTGGGGGGCACCTGGATTAAAAACCAGTTAGAGACAGTGATGGATTGATGATTGATGTGAAGCTTGATGCAACCTGGCTCCAAAGTTGTAGGCATCTGTATATAGTTCAATGTGCCAGTTATTACCAAAAGACCTCTACTCTTTGAAATAGCAATTTCCTGGTAAAATGGTACACTGCTTCCTTTTCCAAGTTGAATAAAGTATACTGAGTGTTTAGGAATGGAAGCAATTAAAGTCAGCAAAATTCTGTATCTTTTGGGTGAGAAAAGTTAGAATTTTTTTGCATAGCTAATTATGTTTTGGAAGAAGATGGGGCTAAATGAAGTTTAAATTATAAGTAAACCTCGAATGGCACTTCTAAATTTGATTTTTATTTTCAAGGTAAAGAAAGTCAGACGTGTGATGTCACAGCTCAAATGGTTCTTGTGTGTTGCTGGAGAAGCATGAAGGAAGTATCTCTGCTCTTAGGGACACTGTGTAAACTTTTGCCTTCAGAGGCTACTCCTGAAACTTCAGATGGGTTGATTACTGTACAACAGGTAGAGCATTAATTTTATATTATAAACCTTCACTTTCTTTTAGGATGATGGTGGTGGGCAAGTCAGTTTTCAGAAAACTGGTTTTTATTAAATCCATGTTCTGTGTGGAATTTTTTTATTGCCACATTCTCATGGTTTTCTTGTTTTCTTACACTTGGTTAACAGTCTGCTTATTGCTAAAATGATGTTCAGAAGGAATAACTATGGTAGTAGAAGATAAGGTTATAAATACATAACAACCTAAAGGGATATTTGTTCTGTTTGTATTGTGTTTTTGGACTAGATGGCCTTTGAGGTTCCCTTCCAACTCAATGATGTGTAGTGTGTTCAGAGATTCCTGCTTGCCTCTGTCCCCCTCTGTCTCTCTCTCGGTACCTACTGGGCATTACTAAAACTGCTAGAAGTCTTCTGGACTGACTTCATATTCAGAGTTTAATTTTGAACTCTAGATATTAGGATTTTACTTAATTCTTTTCATTAATTGAACTTCAGCAATTCTGAAAGTCAGACCTACCAACTAGCTGTAGTCTTGTCTTCTGCAGGAGTCTGAATAATTTGAGTGTAATATGACACTCTCTTTCCTCTATTTTTTTTTTTTTTCATTATTTAAGAGATCAGAAATGTTGATGTGCCATGTGGGTCCCTTGTAGGGGGAGTGTAGTGTTTACAAGAAATCAGATTACCACAGGCATTTATTTGGGAAATATTTTGTGTTTATTAAATTTCTGATTTTAATTGATGACCTTTTCATTTCCATATGGTTTCAACAAAACCAGTCTCTTCGTGGAAGATGGAAAACTAAGGCATACTGCTTTTTAACCTCTTTTTTTCCAGCAGAAAATACTTACAGTTATGAAACTTAAGAGAAAACTAAGTATCTTAAAATGATAATAGTATAATATAGTATACTATATTTCTTATAGTATGAGAAATAAGATCTAATGTCATGGTGCTATGGAAATAATGTTTCTATCTTTGTTCTTGCATCCTCTCTATGATTCACATTTTCAACAGATTAACAGTTGTGCTTGTTGGAGAGTAGATGAGAGATTCACATTCATTCACATTATATTCCTTAATCTACTCCCAAGTCAAAAAGGAATTGATATTTTAGAATGAGTCAGCTCCAATTGTAGCAACCCTAACTTTATGTAGAAAGCCCTCATTAGTAGTTGCCCTTTCAGAAATGCTACATATTAAGCAAGGTACCTGCTTTTCCAATAGATGCCTCATTAGGTTCTTTATACTTCTGAGCTCTTCTTGGAAAACAGGATATTCCATTTTGAAGAATGCTCATTAATGAGAGAAGTCAGTTTAAAATCCTGAGTTGCTTGAAAGGAAATACAATTTGGCTGAATGATTAACAAATATTACTGGGAAAAGTGTGGACATTTTCTCTGCACCCTTTGTGACTGTTGTACTTAAATCCCCTTTATTTTTTTTTAATTATGAATTACCAGAAATCTCAATTCTAAAACTGCTGTAGGTAAAGGCTTCTATTAAATCCTTTTCAGTGCTGGAAAATAGGAGAACTGGATTTTGTTACCTTATGAATGTAAAGCTTTTCCTTCAAGTTGTCCATTCTTTTGCTTTATTTTTCTGTGAATACTTAAAGAGACTTAAGAACACAGAGAGGAGGAAACATGGGAGGAACTTTGATCTTATTGCTTTGAGTAAGGGCTGAGTAATTGTTGAGAAATGTTTGGAAGCACAATTCAGCCATTCTTGGAAGGTGTCACTGTGGTCTTTGAATACAACATTTTCTGCTCGATGGTGTGTGAGTAGAGGAATCTGAAAATCACAGAATCACAGAATATCAAGGATTGAAAGGGACCTCAAAGTATCATCTTTGAACTTCTAGTCTTTGAAGCTTAAGCCATTTTATAATGGCTGGTTTACCTTTAAAAACAGACATAGGAAACAGTATATCTGGAGGAATGTCTATTCAAATACATACTAATTCTACCTTTCATTTTCCATTTGACCCTTAAAGTCCAGAGGTGGCAGCTTCAAGGCTTGCCTGTTAAGGCCATCAATACAACCAGTATCACATCCTGGTAACCACCACATAATCACAAGAGCAAACCTGTTGATTTTGTTATATCACTTGCAAGTCATAAGATCAAGATCACGCTCCAAGCCTGAAGGAACTTCTATCTCATCTTCAAACTCCTGTTTATCTTGCTTTTAAAGACTGTTTTAGGAGATAAGCTTGCCAGGACTGTGTACTAAAGTGAATGTGAACTAATATAAGTAGTCTTAGCAGTGTCCTCGTACCAGGGGTTCTGCTTGTGATAACCAAATAGTCAGAGAGCTGATCTGAGCCCATGTGGTGGAACTCTGAAGTTCACAGAAGAGTTTTCATGAATCTCAGTATTTGATACTTATTTGTGCCACCACCTGAGTGCCTCTCTCAGGCTCCCATTGCTGCTTTACAATTTGTTCTATTCAAGGAAAAATTGGAAATAAATTTTTAAAAAACCCTAAAACCACCAAAAAAACATCTCTTCCCAGTTCTTGGTGTAATTAGTATATCTCCTCTGGAGTTCAGTATGGTTGGCAGCAGTTCACTGAGTACTCATTGTTTCTAACTGTGAGATGCTTTTACAGTTCTTTGTGGGTTTAAAGCCATCCTCTCCTAAAAGTTTTTAAAAAATACTGTATTGAATGTAGGACCCTATTTTAGTGGCATCTTAATGCTGGGAAAATAAGATACAGAGGACCAAATTAACCAGCCATTTCTCAGAGCATCTTTGGGGCTTCTTGTACAGAAATTTATGTTAAATACAGAGATTTTTCATGTCAGCAGAGACCTTGGTCATGTAAATTGTTGATTTTTACATTAGTAAAACCAACTGGTAGTCTAGTATTTTGACCAAGGTGATCAAATGTACCTAAGATATTTGCTCCCCACTCCATATTAAATATTTTAAATGGAAATGGGATGTTATTTCCTGTGCAAACAACTTCCAGCTATTCTTACGGTTGTTGTGGATTTTCGTGATCTTGAAGAAAATGTGAATTCCTTAATTTATTCTCTACCTGAGATACAAAAGTACTGGTTTTAAGACACAAGGAAGCTGGACATTTATGGATGACACGATGCTGTTAGATAAGAATCCATGCTGATGTGCTTGCTTTGTCATTTGTGAGGTCTGAGTAATGGCAGTGTTTTTATATCCATCCCTTATAGGTTAACTTATAGGTTACCTATAAGTGGAAGTTGATATATCAGAGTTCATTTTGAAGTAAGCTTCTAGTGAATTTGGCTGTTGCAGAAAGATGAAAAATACAACTAATAAAGTTGAGAGTTAGCTGACCCTAAAGAAAAAAAAATCCACATGAATTATTCTAAAAACAGAAGGGTGATGGTGGAACAGGGCAGTAATTTGATTTGCATGTGTATGGTTTTCTGGGTTTGGTTTTATTTGTGCACCTGGACAGCTGGTTTGTCTGTGGGTCAGTCCCTTCTGAAAAAAGGGTATTTTTTCCTACTTTTGAGCTAAAGAGCTGAAACTCTATAGATCCATAAACTCGCTTAAAATCCACTCAGAGAAATAACTGTTTTACCTCAAATATGTCCAGTTATTGCATTTCTCACATTAGGTGGGTTTTAGACCTTGAAAGGTTGTAAAAACTGGAGAAAAAATATAAAAGTGTGTCTTCCTGTAGAATGTGGTTGTGTGGAATTACAAACTTTCTAACAGTTTTAAAACTTAGGTATGGTGGTACAGCTCTAGAAAATAACTGTTGGTGAAAGTTCAGTTTTCTAGCAATTAGATTTTTGAAAACTTTAAAATGTACTTCTCTATATATACATACAGCATGTTTTTTACTTTAAAATTGTAGTAGCTAGAGGTGATAATGCAGGATCCTAGAACCTTACAAATAGCTAAGGTAGATTTGTTTCTGTTTGGCACAATTCTTAAAGTTTTGCTGCTTTATCTTTCTCAAATTTTTGGATGTGTATGTTTCTGCTGTTATGATTTAATAGATATTTTGTTAGGAATTTTAACAGTGAAGGCAAAAAAGAAAGATTCTAAGAGTTTGTTTCATTTGTCCCTTTCTTATTATCTGAGTGTTCCTCTTGCACAAAAAGCTAACTTTTTCTCCTTTCTTTTTTGGCTTTTTTAAAGGACATAAAACTGTCCTTTTAACATGAAAAATAGAGTATAGTATTTGCTATCCTAAAGTAAGTTCTTTGGTTTCTTTTTTAATGGTAGTCTTCTAGTTACTTTTTGCATTTTGCCAGTAACCTTTGCAACCAGGTGAAAGATTACTGCTTTCAATTGCAGAAGTATCTTGCATATGTAAATGAACTGTCTGAATATAATTTCAAATCGTTTTTCTTTTTTTTTTTTTTTTTAGGTTAAAGATATTGGGGATTACTTCAAACATCATCTGCTGCAATCAAGGCACAGGGGTGCATTTGAATTGGCATATGCTGGCTTTGTGCAACTTACAGAAATGCTTTCCAGGTATAGCATGTGTTTTTTTTAATAATAGCAGTTTTGCCAGACTGTGGCATTGATCCTGAAACTGGTTGTGCAAGCAGATCCTTGATTTCTTGTGGATTGTATTTGGGTTTGGTGTCAGCACGGATATGAAATCATCTGTGAATTGGACTATGGCTCTTATGGCTGGAGGTGGTTTCTAGGCATTGGAAGACAACACAGATGTTTAATGTTTGCTGCACTTTTCTCTATGTCTGGCTTGTTAGTTTGATGAACAGCTCTCACAAGCTCTTGGTAGAAGTACATTGAGCTGTTGGAGTGGGTTCAGAGGAGAGCCACAAAGATGATGAGAGGGCTGGAGCACTTTCCTTATGAGGACAGGCTGAAGGAATTGAGGTTGTTCAGCCTGGAGATGAGAATGCTCAGGGGGGACTTCAGTACCTGAAGGGAGCCTACAGAAAGGGCAGGACTTTTTAATAGGGTACAGTGTGGCANCCATTCTATGATTCTGTAAGTAGGAGTGCAGAATTCTTCCCCTCCTTCCCTGGCCTTTTGTGAAAATGAATGCCAGACTTGTTGTTTCTGCCAGGATGTTTTCCTGGAAACTTTTATTACTTGTCACTTAGTTGTGTATTCTGAAATGTGGAAGGCTACCTGGCAGTACATTACAAAATGCGATATGCAATCTTGCTGTTTTGTTTTTTTTCTTTCCCTTTTGTAATTTTATACTTTCCTAGAAAAACGAAATGAGCAGAATTGTCCTGAGGTCTGGGCCAGAGCTTTGGAATTTCCATTACATGCTTAGTTACATATTTCAAGCATTGGTAATGTTTCTTTGTGATTTATAGTGATTATATCAGAGCTGATTGTATTTAAAATTAAGGAGAAAGGAGTTTGATACGTGGACAGCCAATGATTCTTTGATTTGGCTCTCCTGGGATATGAGCGGTATCTTGGAACTCTCCAAAATGGGCGAGTTAATTCTCTTCAAGGAATGAATGCAATTGCCCTGAAGGTCTGTTGAGCATCCCAGAGTCTTTCTATTTCCCCTGCCTTGAGGGGCTCCACTCTGCAAGTAAATCCAAACTGTCCTACCTCTCTGTATAACTGCCAGGCTCACAGGCAGTCCAGGAGCATGTGTAGCAAAATCTATCTTAACTTACTGGTGCATCCAGAAATACCAGAGGAGAAAGCCTTTTTCTGGGGCAGCTTATAGTATTGGGCAGCTTAAACCTGGTACTTTGTTGAATTGAACTCAAGAACTTCAGAAACATCTCTGACACTTTAATTCTTTCATTCTCTAAGACCCAGTGAAAATATCAGATTATGCCAAATGCTTTTCCCTTGCTTTTATGAAGGACTCTACATGGTACTTTGTTTTTATGACAGAACTTTTTCTTAAAACTGACTATGGTGGAATATTTATCATTGAGCTCACTTTTAGCTACACAGCCCTTAAATACCAGTCTTTATAAAAACCAAGAGTAGACTCCTTTCTACACAGAGAAATGGTATTTGGGCCTGCCTGAGTTAGTGGTGAAAGAAAAATCTTTCCTCCACAGAGATTCCTTATGAACCTGATGAAATTTGACCTCTGCCTTGACATTTGCAGGCAAATTGCTGAGTCTGCTCAAAGCATGTAAAGTTACCATTCTTCTTCTTCCTTCTTCATATTCCTTCTGGGAGTGTAATGCAGCCTTTTTCGTGCCTGCTGAATACTGTCTGCAGCTGCACCTTCAGAAAACCATGCAGTTATAAAAGAAGCATAATTTATACCAATGAAATAAGCAATATTATTTAAAAGAAATATATTCTTCTGTCGTAAGCACTGAGAAATTACAAATGCTTATTTGTTCTGATAGTGGGGTGGGTAGAGAAAGTATCTGGAAGGCCCTGGGCATCTGTTTTAAACTTGAATCTCTTGTATGCTTACAAATACCCCAAATACACTATATTGAAAGAGAAGATACAATGTTAAGACACAACTCAGTTCAAAGACATGTTGGTTTTTGACACTCTTCATGTTCATCTCCCTCCACCCCCTCCATTTCTTTTCCTGTTTAGTGAGAGACAGAGGGATAATGATATTGTCCCTCTGAATTTTTGAGGCCACCCAAAGTTCTTTCTGCTCTGCTTTACTGCTTGGGAAACCTCAGAATAGCACCTTTCTCTGTGTGCCCATGAGTTCTGGAAAATTTTGCTTAATTTAGAGAAGATGCTAAGAAAAAGGAGGATGCAAATGGAAGGACTTCATAGTTCCAGAGAATTTGCTCTTGAAAGTAGACACTTTGTTAGGTGGCTTATACATTGAATAATAATGTACTTCTAAGGCTAGATTCTTGTCTCCTTGTTTGTCCAAGAAGTGCCAGGGACAGCATGGAAACTAGCTTCATAAATAGTCATGTTACTTATATGAAAAAAAAAAAAGCAGCTACAGGTTTATTGGGAGATAAAAAAGGGTTGAAAGAAAACCCCTTTTTCACCAGATAGGGTCTGATTAAATCAATTGGAAACACTGAATATACTCATGCAGAAAATGCTTCTGGTCATGTAAGGTTTATGCCACAAACCACTGACATTCAAGATCAACCCTTTGTTCTTGGGCAGGAGAAAATACTGCTGAAGGGGATGAGGAGAAGGGTTTTGGATTAGCCAGGCTTTTTGTACTCACTGGTGCTGGCCATAGAAAGAAGCTTGGGGCGTGTATGAAACTATTAGAATCAGCAGATGCACAGGCAGAAATTTGTGGAAAAACACTTTTTGAAGTCTTTCTGAAGTTATTATGTATCAATTTACCATATTATGTTTTAATTATCAACACTATTTGTTTGATTTGGTAAAAATGATTACTGTTTATTCTGGAAATGACATTTGAGCTTGAGACCACCATTTTTACACTGTAGAGCTTCATTATTCTTATGGTGTAGGGCCACCTGCTTCTTAAGACAATATTCTTCTTGCCAGACCATAAGGAGATGGAGCTGCCAAATTTGGGGGAGTAGTCATCTCCACTGCGAAGTCAATAGTTTCTAATGTTTCTAATTTTAAAGCAATAAGTCTGTAGCCTTATTTATTAAAAAAAAAAAAAGGAAGTGCCTTGGTGGGTGACTGAACCAGGTAGAATTACTCGTGGCAAGATCAAAGCACTACAGTTTTAAGGGAGTCTGAAGTTTGTTGGATTTCAGTATATTTTGCCTCTTTCTACTACTGCTGAAAGGGGGGAAACCCTTCTGTTTACTTAAGAATAAACCATTCAGC
This sequence comes from Turnix velox, assembly GCA_013400935.1. Taxonomy (NCBI): domain Eukaryota; kingdom Metazoa; phylum Chordata; class Aves; order Charadriiformes; family Turnicidae; genus Turnix; species Turnix velox. The sequence goes on from VZTY01030967.1 coordinate 127,229, forward strand.
AAGCTTGATGTTTTACTTTGAGTTCTTCTGCCCCACAGCAGATGTGAATGTGTCTTGTGGGATATTTGTTTTAATACTAAGATAACATACAGAAGAGAGATGAGCACTGTTCTTTGCATGAGTAAACCAAGACATTTAAATTCTGCTTAGCTAAGGAGGTAAGACCAGCCACAGACATGACCAGAAGTAGAAGTAGTAACTTTGCAGAACATGTTGATGTGGATGAAGAGAAATGTGAGGTAGAGTCTCATTGCTGAGACCCACAGAGGAGAAGTTTTGTGTGGTCTCAACCCTGGAATTGTATCCTCCTTAGGTACCCAAAAGAAGCAAGAACAGGAGCATGTACTGCAAGAAGCTAGTTACCAGCAAGAGAAAAAAATCAGAAAGAGAACACACTGTTAATTTTCAAATTAATTTGATTGCAGCATGTACTTCAAAAGCTACAACTTCTGGTCACATCTGTGACTGGTCTTGCCACCCTGGCTATGTGGAATTTAAATGTCTCAGTGCTTTGGTCACAGGGTTGTGAAGTGCCTTTCTTTTATGCTGTGGTATGAGGTGACTTGGCCCTTGTGAAACCATATTTCTGTCGCGTTCTGGACTGATGGTTTGCATGCTGGCTGCTGTTTTTGAAGAGGTGCTGCCCTTAAAAAATAGGGAGAATGCCTGGCAGCAGTGTAGGAAAGCCATGGTGGAAATATTACTCAAGAGTAATAAGTGTACTCTGTCTTCTGCTGACTTCTCTGGCATTCCATGTGAGCTGCTTTTTCGGCATTACTAATTTTCTGTTGGTTTTGTAAAAGGAGAAAAGGAGGGTTTCACAACAGATTAAAGCCTCACGTGTTGTTATTCAGTTTCAGGTTTTCAGCTTATATATAAATTCTTGCTTTTTAAGAGGAGTGCAAAGGAGTGAGTAGATGTAGACCTTCCATTAGGCTCTGGTTTCTGCATTAATACCTGCTGCCTTTTAGATTTTTCTTTTGAATTCTTTGTTTCACTCAGGTAGAAAACTTGATTGTAGTCTTACTGTAAGCTCTCCCTACTTAATCATTAATTTAATTATAGTTTTTATTTTTAGGTAGGGCAAGGCCTGCCCACAGTGATTAATTCTTTCTTCTCCTCTGAATCATGTATCAAACCAGTATGACAGGTTTTAATAGCAATGTCCCATTAATAGAAATTTTTGTAACAATGAATGATCCTTTTGGAACATTGGCATAAGATGAATGAGGTGGTCTTGCACATGAATGTGGTACATTCCACTGAACTGAGCAGCACCAGCAACTGAAGCAGAATTGAGTCCTCTTCGTCCTTGGAAGTCTTTGGATTTTAGGCAATGTTGGGTTTTAGAGCTGCAGAGGAGATGTGATGATGGGAGAGCAATTTAGGTACTTTACAAAAAGTTTGGGTGATGTAATTTTAAAAAAAGGAGCAGTATTTGTTGTTTTTCATTCTTTCCCCTTCTTTGAGGTTTGCAGGAGTATTTACATAATATGTACTTACCATGGGGGGGGAACAGTTTTGTTTTGCATGGCTATAAACATAATTGTATATGCTAGTTAATGTAAGGGTCACGCATCAGCTACTGTGTCAACAGAGATTCAAATTTGTGGAGTGTTGCTTCCTACACAGTGACTGATGTGCCTCTGTCTTTTTATTTGCTTCTCCAGAACAGGATAGTGGGTTTTGGCCAAAAGAATTGTTGCTGTGCTGAACCACAGAATCCTTTTTCCTATTCAGTTAAATAGGGTTAGTATAATTTGTATCAGCATTTTTTCAGAATGTGCAATTCCTTTTTAATATCTATCTTATTTCTTAAAAAAAAGCCTGCACATATGCTTGGAGATATTATTCTGGAGCCCTCAGTATAAGAAGGATATTGATCTGTTGGAGCAGGTCCAGAGGGGGCCCATGAAGATGATCAAAGGGGTTGTTCAGCCTGGAGGAGAGAAGGCTCAGAGGGGACCTGATAGCTTATCAATACCTGAAAGGGGGCCTACAGAAAGGTAGGGGTAGGACAATTTAATAGGATATGTGATGGAAGAACTAGGAACAACGATGTAAATTGGAAGAGGGTAGATTCAGACTAGATATAAGAAAGAAATTCTTTAGGGTGAGGGTGGTGAGACACTGGAAGAGGTTGCCTAGAGAGGTTGTGGATGCCTTTCTCTGGAGGTGTTTAAGGCCAGGCTGGAAAGGCACTGGGCAATCTGGTCTAGTGTGAGGTATCACTGCCTATGGTCCCTTCCAACCCAAACCAGTCTATGATTCTATGTTCACAGACAGCCAGAAATATTTAAGATTGCTAAATGTTGTCTTTCACTCTGTCCTAGTTTCTTGCACATTTGATTGCTGTTTCTTGTGTGTTTGTTTCATGCAGATGTAACAGTGAGAGTCTGCGCAAGATGCCAGAGCGGTGGCTGAGCTGTGTTTTAGAAGAAATCAAGTCTTGTGATCCTTCATCCACCCTGTGTGCAACCAGACGTAGTGCAGGCATTCCATTCTACATACAGGTACCAACTAATGTTGCCACCTCTGTTCTAAATGTTTTTTTCCACATTCTTTCTGGTGAATATGCTTGTATTTTTTTATTACTTCAGCCCCTTTTGGTCAAAAAGTTACTTTTTTTCCTTGTATACAGACTTTGCCTCTGTGCAAACAAGACTCAATATTTAGTTACACCATGTTTGACACTGCAGTTCTATTGACTCTTGAATTTTTTGTCTTAAGATAAATTCAGCTAACATTTCAGAAGACTGAGCTCAGTCTGTATTGACAGTGTGATAATCCTGGCAAATTCACAAACTAATTCACTGTTTGAATAAGGCACTATAACTCTGTGCTTCTTCCATTTGAAGTGGGAGGGTGGTAAAATATGGACAGACCTTCACAGAATTGTAAAATGGTGGCCTAGAAAATTCTACAAAGAACTTGGTGAGTCCACTGAACAGTAATAAAGCAGGATGAAGTAACAGAGTCACAGTAACTCCTGTTGGCTGACAGCCTCGAGTGCAATGAATGAGGAGGTTACTGAAGACTTCTATCAGTGGCCATGCTCCTGCTGTCTTCTGGCCTCCCATGTTACCATCAGCTCTACACATCCCAGCCTCTGGCTTCTGCCAACTTCAGAACTGGCAGCTACACTGTCAGGCTGGCACTGTTTTGTCTCTGATCAAAGTACCACCTCCTGCTGAGTGCCTCGAAGGAGTATGCAACAGCTCCTCTCCATCCTTGTGAGACCAGTCACTACAGAGTTGGTCCTGTAGCTTACACTTGAGCTGCTTCCATTTCTTCATTCCTCAAAGCGACCCTGATTGCTTTTCCCCTAAATTAACCTCCAGCATTTTAATTTCCAGCCTGTTTTTTGAGACAGGAGTCCAAGATTAACTACAGAATTAGTAACTTTCTCCACTTGAAGTGTAGTCTCAAGCACGTTCCAAGAATCTCAGGGATTGCTGGGAGCATATTCTCCCTGCCAGGATAATTCATCTTGCTTGTTTTCCACTCCAAGTTTGCCCTGAGAAAGTTGAGGCAGCCTGCTTCTGTCTGACCTCCCTTCTGTCAGTCACAGCCAGCTCCTGGCTTTGCTAGATGCACGTGCTTTAGGCAGCACAGCTCAGAAGTAGGGCATTGATTTCAGAGACATTTTCCTTTTCAATTTCAGCAGTTAAAGATCTTTCCCTTTTACGTTTCTTAGTTGTCCACGAAGTGGATGTATTGATTTCACATCTTCTGGTTTCCCCATTCACACCATTGAGTTTGAATCCAGTGAGCATTTAGCATTGAGAACTTTAAAAAACCAAACTTTTTTGAAATAGTTTTATCATCTACAAATTACACTGTATAATGTAAGGACTTGATGAACCCAATGCAGAAAGTGTGTGTGTTGCAGCCTATGTCTGCAGTTGGCCTACATTACTGAGTCCATATGGCAAAGCTTGCCCTGTGCACCATAGCTGTTCAGATAAACAGGTCAGATGCTTCCATTCTGACAGCTTTGGAAGAGTACAAAGTTAGCCTAGTTAATGAGAAGGTTTGAAATGAGCAATGGGATTAGTCTAAAATAATGTATTTTAAAGTTGTAGTTTTATTGTAGAGAGAGGTGATGGTGTTCTTTTCCATTAGTTTTGAATATGTTTGTAGCAGTCAGTAAAATGAATTAAGCCTTAAAAAGCATATTTCATTAAGATAATAAAAATACAAGTTGTAATGCATATCCTAACAGTATTGTAATAAGGTTATTTTATTAATGCATAAAATCAAGACTCCGTGTGGTCTTTTTGCCATCTGCTTCCTCTGATATTTAGTCTTGTTCTACTAAAACACATCTGTTTTAATGGCAATATGTAATTTTAAAGGCTGTTACCTGCTAGTACAAAGGTGCTGCTCCAATTAATGGGTGAGGAAAATGTGGGAAAATACTAGTTACAACTTTGACATTTTTAGGGCATGAAATCTGACTCTTCAGTCCATTCTCTTCTTTTCTTGTGAATTTTTTTTCCCTTCCTGCTCTGTTTCTCCCATCGTTAAAGGTAAACTGATAAATTGTCAGTGATTACTTCTGGGTTTCTGCCTAACCTCTATGCTTCATTTGGCTTGCAGTTGATCCATTTGGTTGTTCTTATGTGATGCAAAGAACTGTTAAATATCTTGCTTGAACTGATGCTGAACAGACTCTGGGCCCCAAAACACAAATGGACACTCATTTTTTATTAGAAGCAAGTGATTTATGATTATCTGTTTGTACTAAGTTGGAGAAATTCAAGAAGAGCTACCAGACAGAGAAAGACTGTTTTAACTCCAGTTTTGAATTTTAGAGGACTAAATTAGATTATTTTAGTCTCGGTTGGATGTCCTACCAATTGAACTAATATTTGGAGATGGATGCAATTTCTTCTCTCCTTTTTTAAAATGTGCTGCTTGTTTTATCCTGTTTTGCAAACCAAGATTTATTTTTTTGGCCAGCCTGTGTCATCTTAAATAGGTATGTCATTAAACTACAAAAATGTCCATACTAGGGAATGTGAGCATGTATAATATGGCAGGCAATTTCACTGTAATAAATACTGTGGGTTTTTTTTTGGTGTATGATAAATTATTGTTTGTTATATACAAGCAGATTATCTTAAGCAGATGCATAGTTCATGAGTGAAGTTTTGGATGGTACAAAGCTTTGGGCAAAACTTAAGTGTTAAAACTTCTTGCAAGTTTTTCTTTAGCTCTTGTGTGTGGTCAGAAGCTGGGCTGTGGAATGGTGCATACAGGAATGTGGGGCAGAACTGGTAGTAAAGAAAAAAAGCTAAAACTCCTGACTATTTTGTAATTTCTTTTAAAATTCTGTAGGCTTTGTTAGCTTCAGAACCAAAGAAGAGCAAAGGAGATCTGTTGAAAATGACAATGAAAGAACTACTGTCTTTGGCTGCACCTTTGGATGAATCATCAAGTGTAATTCCACGGGTAAAATATAACCTCTCATCAGAATGTCAAAAAAGCATTTGCATTGCTTCAAACATTTAAGGAAATCTGTGTGTGATTTTGCTTTAGTTACCTACAGCTAGATTTTAAAACATGTTTGCTTGTGTAGAGGCTGTGAAGTCACTGAAATTTGCAAATGCATAAGATCCTAAAAAATGGACTGAGTGTAATTTAATAGGGTTTTTCTTAGAATAGCAAATACAATCATACTAATTTTGAATTTATATGATTTTTTAATAGTGGTATTCTTGTAATTCATATGGAAATAAAATGGTTTAAATGTACATGTGGATTATTTCCATACTCCCTGAACAAATAGATGAGTGCTTTCCTTCATACTAGAAAATTAACAAGGGAGCATTTGTTTACTTTCAGAGTAAATAAGTGAGTTGCCTCAATCATAATGTATGCAGTAAAATTCTACATGAAAAATGGTTTGTAGCATCTAAAGCTGAAATACATACATTTGGAATGCATGAAATTGTTATTTTAAATTCAAGATCTTTATCTTCAAGATGTTGCTGTTGAATGCTTCGTCTTTCTGTTTGTAATTGCAAGCCATAATTTGTTGACAACGACTAGAAATATGTTTTAATGGCTCTCCCAGGTCTTCTGCTGGTAGAAATTTATGTAGCCTTGTCAAAGTCTGTGAAGCTACACAGATTACCACCTTCCCCTACTGAGAATAGAGAAGTATCAGAAAACGTTCCATATGGTGGAGCAAGCCTGGCTGTCAGTTTTTTAGCTTAATACTGTCCTCCTGTGAGTTGTAGTTTATTTTTTCTCACAGTATCTACAGCACGTCAAGAATGTTGGAAAAGATGATTCTAAACTCTGAAAGTTATTTTTACAGCCATGATAAGCTAAGGAAAAAAGAATGCTGGCCTTTGCTTGCAATGCCTGGGCTGTACTTGTTAGAGAACTGTATTTTTAAACTGTAGTTGTTTTAAAAAGTGTTTACTGCTCTACAGTTTTAATATTTTTAAATAGTGGTATTCTTTTAATATGGAAATGAAGTGGTTTAAAAGTGCAAGTAGATTATTACCATTTCTCAAGCTCATTGATGTAATTAACACATTTAAATTTAAGGTATTTTCCAATTAATGTGTATTTTTCTTCTATTTTTTTCTACCCTCACAGGTTCATGCTCTAAATATCCTTCGGGCATTGTTCAGGGATACACGTTTAGGGGAAAACATCATGCCTTATGTTGCAGATGGAATAAAAGCAGCAATTCTAGGTTTTATGTCACCTGTCTGGGCAGTAAGTTAATTCTCAATTTCTCTTATGTAACAGGATATAGTGTTGCTGTTCAGTGAAGCTTCAGTCTTGGCAGTACAATGATATCTAGAATGTTGTATGATATAATATTCTAAAGTACAATAAGGGAAGGTGTAGAAAACATGATAATTTTGGTCCAGTTCATTTAATTGGTTTCATTTTTCTCTAATTCAAAGTGCTGATGTTGACAAGAAGTCAGGAACTAAAGAAGTAGGACCAAAGATAACCTTAGAGAAAAAAATAAAGTTAAATTTTTGAGTCATCCAGCTAGTAGTGGGGTATATTTACTTTCATTCTCACTTTTACTTCATTTTTCAGTGGTATTCTATCTTCCATATTAAGATAGAAGCCTGGGATAACAGATAAGTGCTTTTAACCACTTAAAATGTGGATGTATCCCTTATATTGGAGATAAACATGAACAAATCTGAATTTTCTAGATGTCATCTTGATTAAGAGGAAGGATGCTATGAATTAATTGTTCCCATGTGCTGACCTCTGAATAACAGGCATGCTTAGTCCTTCACCAGGAGTTGTTCTTTTTTGACTGTACATCAGTGTATTTTTTAAAAATAGTGTATTTCAAAGAGATTTTTTCAAACATTGTTCCTATTTTCTTTTTTTCCTTTAGGTAAGAAATTCATCTACTCTACTTTTTAGTGCTCTGATTACAAGAATTTTTGGGGTTAAAAGAGGGAAAGATGAAAATTCCAAAAAAAACAGGTAAGCTTCACTTGGTACCAATTTTAAGTTTGCAAAACAGGGCCTTAGCCAACAACAATTTGAAAATTTTGCTTGCTTTATGGATATATTTGAATTACGATGCTGCAAAAACATCTTGCTTTGCTTAAACTGTGCTGCCAAGAATAGGTGGTAAGTCCAAAAATATCTGCTGTTAAACACTGAGAGTTAATCTGCACTCATGTGCAATTGCATGGAAGGGAAAAGCTGCTGGGAGGTTTTGGTATTGGTGGCTCTTCCAAATGTCCAGTCTGTCTAATGGTCACAGTCTAGCTCTCATGCTCTTGGTAGCAAACAGAGGGGAGAAGGAGAAGAGAGGCAGTGGTCACATGTGTGTTTCCTTACCTCCAGGGCAGGCTTGGAGATAATCTCAGCCTTACTGATAGGAGATTTTTTCTTTTTAACTTTTCTCCCCCCTTCCTCTTTCATGTCACTTTCTTTTAAGATCTCAGAATAGCAGCTTGTGAAGCTGCTTCTCTTCCAAATGTTTCTGCCCTTGAACTCTGAAGTCCTGCTCCAGATCCTCTGGTATTCACTTTCTTACACAAACCCAGTACTATTCTTACTCTTAAAACTCCACAGTCCAAGGATTCCTCTCCTCTGTGTCCTGCAGTTTGTGCACAAGCACCTCCATGTTTTCTTTGGCCTCCAGCTCCTTCCTTTAGCCTCTGAAGCAAATGAGGCATGCCCATGCCCTATGCTCTTTACCTCAGGTTCCTGCTCTTTACCTCAGGTTCCTGCTCTATTGGGGATGTGAAAATAACCCTGGATGCAAAAAAAAAAAAAAAAAGTTTCTCATTTTTTGCCTTCTCACTTCACTTTTGTATCCACACCTAGCTGGTGTTTTAATTTTGATACTGAGCTCTTAATAAATGAAGTATTTCAGCTTTTTGAGATTTTTGTATTCTAGGGGAGAACTTCACTGTTACCTCTGAGGTGGGTTGACTTTTCAAGTACATGGATCTTGATGAGATGTCATCTGAGATTTTGGTTTGAGAGGTGCACAAATTAATTCATTTGAGCATCTTTTGGGGATGGTAGATATCAAAATAAAGGAAAGCAGACTTTTTTGTATTTGGATGTTAATTTTAATGTAACTGGCACTGTCAGCTTCTCTGAAGCTTTTTGTTTACATTAATTTCATTGTAATAATTTTGACCAAAAGATGTTAAAGATGTTCTGACTTACATTTTTTTAATCCTCTGTTAATTTTGCAGCTTTTCATTAAACACTGTATGTAGTCAGTTTTACTGTTTCCCTCCTGTTGTTGTCTGTACCACTAAACATGGAATGGGAAAATGGGAGGCAGGAGGTGTGAAAACAGAGGTGGTGGAGATTTGATTTCAAGTTATTAACTCCTGTCTCTACAGGAGACATTAAGTTAGGAGCAGAATGATGTAGATGTGATGTGGTTTGACAGATTTCTGTTTGCAAAACTTCTGCCTCTGAACCCTGCCGGTGGGTTTAAGGTAGTTTGTGTTTGAGAAGATAGGCTTCTTCTCAAACACAGTTTCAGTGGTTTGGCACCACGAGGTGTCACCGTTGCTGCACAGCTCTTTGCAATCACATCCACCGAGCGCTGCTGCACTTGAGCACTTCTCTTAGGGAGCTCTGAACTTGTTTAGTGTTTTGCTGGAACAGAATTCAAACATTAAAGCAAAGTATATTCCCCCCTTCCACTTTAAAATGTAGCAGTTTACTTCAAAAGCGCTGGCATTTCACAACTTGCATCTATAAGAGTGTGTGTGAAAGCCGTAAGAGTTTTTTGAGCAGTTGTGTTGCTTGCAGGATGTTCTGTTTGCCCTCCTCTGTCTGGGGCAGAGACAGAGACCAACTCTGCCACTTATAGAATCTTGCGTAGGTCCAGTTTTCTGGATTTTATGTTAGGGCTTTAAATCTGTATCTTTGCCAGTGGGGAATTTACCTTATTGCTGGACTATTCTGGGCATATGCCTGAAAAGGGAAGGACTGTGTTTTGTTTCTCAAGAAGAGCTCCTATGGAACTGATACAATTTTGGTGTAGGAGGATTTGCCTAGACTTCAAGAAGGAAGTTTTGTTGGAATAGTACTGGCAAGTTAACTCCTCTGCAATGTTTATTTAACGTACTTGGTGTTATGCTTTCCTTTTTTTTCTCTCATGTCCTCTAAAAATTCACATATAATATCCTTTATGTGAAAAATACAGGCCTCTCCTGCCTTTGCTGCTTTAGTCTGTTGATGTTATGTTCCATTCCCTATTTATGTTAATCTTGTAGGTTACAATTGCCAGCTGGAGTGTTGACATAGTGATGGTCCATTATTTGATGGTCTTGATCAGGTGTGAAGCCCTGGATTAAATAACTGAATGAATTATGCCTGATCAGTAACCTGATTTCTTTTTTTTTCCAGGTGTATTTAAAGAATGATGGGTTTGGGGTTTTATTTTGATTTCTAGTTTTTGGTTTGTTTCTCCCCTCCTCTCCCTTCCCCACTGTGTTTCTGGATGTTTGCAGTAGAACAATCATGTTAAAGGGCCCCCTCACACTATGAGAAAGAGAGTGGATGCTTAATTCTGCTGACATACAGTTTAAGTTGCATCTGGTGTGACCCAACCCTGGAGGGCAGGGGCAAGAAAGTTGAACTGGGCTTTGTAATCATTGAAGGGATCTTAGGAAGATCAGTCAGAACTGTCTATCTCAGGCTGAGGTTCAGGCAGTACTAAATGATAACAGAGAAGCTCTGTTCTATGAGGACTTGGGCTTCAACTTGAAGAGTCACGAGCTGAAGAAGTTACCAGCTTCACATCATGGCTCTTGCTGCCTGGCTACATTGGTTCAGTTGTAATTGGGGCTGTGCTGTGGGTTTGCAGTGCATTTGCAGAAGCTTTGTTGGCACAGGTGGGGCAGGGAAGGAGAGGGTTTTCTTGAGCAGAACTCTAGACTGATGCCAAACTTCAATCTTAACGGGTTCACGGGAAACTTGAAAGGATTAGTCTTATCTTGTGCTTCACAGCAGATGGAATCATAGAATCCTAGGGTTGGAAGGGAGCTTCAAAGGCCATCTAGTCCAATCCCCCTGCAGTGAGCGGGGACATCCTGCACTAGATTGTGTTTCATTACCCTATTTTAACTAAATATCGATGCATCTTTTTAATTTTAGCCTGGGCAAGCAAACAATGAATCAGGAAATGAATGCTTAAAAATAATAACAATTTCTGTGAGTAGAAGAGATAGAAATTGTGTGAAGACTTTAAAGTGGTCTGTGCAACTGTACAGGTCAAGTCTTCTAGTGAAAAGAAACTGGGTTCTCTTTTTCTGAGAAAGA
>VZTY01030967.1:138842-155054 GCA_013400935.1 Turnix velox
TTTTATGTTAGGGCTTTAAATCTGTTTCTTCTTTGCCAGTGGGGAATTTACCTTATTGCTGGACTATTCTGGGCATATGCCTGAAAAGGGAAGGACTGTGTTTTGTTTCTCAAGAAGAGCTCCTATGGAACTGATACAATTTTGGTGTAGGAGGATTTGCCTAGACTTCAAGAAGGAAGTTTTGTTGGAATAGTACTGGCAAGTTAACTCCTCTGCAATGTTTATTTAACGTACTTGGTGTTATGCTTTCCTTTTTTTTCTCTCATGTCCTCTAAAAATTCACATATAATATCCTTTATGTGAAAAATACAGGCCTCTCCTGCCTTTGCTGCTTTAGTCTGTTGATGTTATGTTCCATTCCCTATTTATGTTAATCTTGTAGGTTACAATTGCCAGCTGGAGTGTTGACATAGTGATGGTCCATTATTTGATGGTCTTGATCAGGTGTGAAGCCCTGGATTAAATAACTGAATGAATTATGCCTGATCAGTAACCTGATTTCTTTTTTTTTTCCAGATGTATGTAAAAGAATGATGGGTTTGGGGGTTCATTTTGATTTCTGGGTTTTGGTTTGTTTCTTCTTCTCTCCCTTTCTCACTGTGTTTCTGGATGTTTGCAGTAGAACCATCATGTTAAAGAGCCCCCTCACACTATGAGAAAGAGAGTGGATGCTTAATTCTGCTGACATACAGTTTAAGTTGCATCTGGTGTGACCCCACCCTGGAGGGCAGGGGCAAGAAAGTTGAACTGGGCTTTGTAATCATTGAAGGGATCTTAGGAAGATCAGTCAGAACTGTCTATCTCAGGCTGAGGTTCAGGCAGTACTAAATGATAACAGAGAAGCTCTGTTCTATGAGGACTTGGGCTTCAACTTGAAGAGTCACGAGCTGAAGAAGTTACCAGCTTCACATCATGGCTCTTGCTGCCTGGCTACATTGGTTCACTTGTCATTGGGGCTGTGCTGTGGGTTTGCAGAAGCTGTGTTGGCACAGGTGGGGCAGGGAAGGAGAGGGTTTTCTTGAGCAGAACTCTAGACTGATGCCAAACTTCAATCTTAATGAGTTCACTGGAAACTTGAAAGGTTTAGTCTTACCTTGTGCTTCACAGCAGATGGAATCATAGAATCATAGGGTTGGAAGGGACCTTCAAAGGCCATCTAGTCCAATCCCCCTGCAGTGAGCGGGGACATCCTGCACTAGATTGTGTTTCATTACCCTATTTTAACTAAATATCGATGCATCTTTTTAATTTTAGCCTGGGCAAGCAAACAATGAATCAGGAAATGAATGCTTAAAAATAATAACAATTTCTGTGAGTAGAAGAGATAGAAATTGTGTGAAGACTTTAAAGTGGTCTGGGCAACTGTACAGGTCAAGTCTTCTAGTGAAAAGAAACTGGGTTCTCTTTTTCTGAGAAAGAACATGTCAAAACTTCTAATGCTGCTGTAAGGGCATGTGTTTGTGCGTATGTTTGACTAACTGATACTTTCAGTTCCAGATCACTGACATGTTAAAAAAGGTGCTGTTAACACCTATGTGCGTGTGGAAGTAGTTTGTTTACATGATTTAGATGTCTAATTTTCTTAAATATTTAGATTATTTGAAATGTAGAATCATAGAATAGTTTGGGTTGGAAGGGACCTTAAAGATCATCTAGTTCCAATCCCCCTGCCATGGGCAGGGACACCTCCCACTACATCAGGCTGCTCAGTGCCTTGTTCAGCCTTGCCTTAAACAGTTCCAGAGAGGGGGTATCCACAACCTCTCTGGGCAACCTGTTCCAGTGTTTCACTACCCTCACCTTAAAGAATTTCTGGCCTGAATCTCCCCTCTTGCAATTTACATCCATTATTTCTAGTCATCCCATCACATATCCTATTAAGAAGTCCTACCCCAGCCTTTCTGTAGGCCCCCTTCTGGTACTGAACAAGACTTTAAATAAAATTCTAGCTACATAGCACTGTAGTAATAAAGGGTTGTAAAGGAGTCTGCATTTAGTCTGTTTATGGTTGTTATTGGAAGTGTGCTCTGCAAAAGAACATCACAGCAAATCCAAACCCTTCACAGCCTGTGGATTAGTTAGTTTAGTCACTTCATACTTGGATGAAGGTAGATGTGTCCTAATTTTCTTAGCTAGCTACCATGCTGTTGGCTCAGACCTGTACCCAAGACCCCCTGCTACTGAGTGCTGGCTTCACTGCTCTCTGTACAAGCAGTGGCTCCTGAGAAGTGGCTGCCATGACCTCCCCTCTGCTCCATCAGTGTCTCTGGAGAGGAGGCTACTATTACTCTGGCAGCGTGGCCCCCTGCTCTGCTCTGGGTTGAAGCACTACTCTGCTTCAACATGTTGAAGACCCCTGAATGGCACACTTGTTTTATACAAGTTGATATATGGGGGATTGGACTAGATGATCTCTTGAGGTCCCTTCTATTCTCTGATATTCAGTGATTGAAGTGGCATCATGAGCAGCAGGGAGTTCCATAGGCAGATGAGTTTTCTCTCTCAAGAGCTTTGATTGAATGGCCATTTCCAATTTTCCTGTGCAGTCATTTTGCAATGTGCATTTGCTGGTTAAGCAGACTTTTTCAACAAGCTGGGAGCTAGTGTGTGCTTAATCACTTAGTTATTTCCACTTTTTTTTCCTGATAGTGTTGCTAGAGATTGCAAATGATTAAAATAAATGTTTTGATGTTTTGCTCCAGTATTCATCACATGGAAAACTGAGATATCTTCAGAGTAAAAGATTCTAAAAATAAACATGAATATATCAATTATATATATAATGCAGATCTGTATATGAACATATAAAATGAACTGAAATTATGAAATGTAATGAAATTAAAGCTGCTGTTGCTTGTTAGTAGATGAGACTCTTCTCATCAAATATCTAGTATTNCTATGATTGAAGGCTCCAGTATTCATCACATGGAAAACTGAGATATCTTCAGAGTAAGATATTCTAAAAATAAAACTGAATGTATATTGTAATTAATGCAGATCTGTATATGAACATATAAAATGAACTGAAATTATGAAATGTAATGAAATTAAAGCTGCTGTTGCTTGTTAGTAGATGAGACTCTTCTCATCAAATATCTAGTATTTCTGGATTTCTTTTTTTTTTCTTTGAAAAGATGAGCCTGATAAAAAATTGCCTTTGATACAAATTGCCATTTGGCTTAGGAAAAACTTTAGTCATTGCACTGTAAAATATTATCACCCTGGCTTATCTGAAAACTTATTTTTTTTCATTGAAATATGTTGCAAAGTGCTCAGAAAGAATAACCAGTGGCCTCAACTCAGGGGCTGGGGCTGGAAGCAAGCATGAAGGTGGAGGAGATTTCAGGAAGGAAAAGCTTCAGCTCTTTGAAAAAGCATTATTTTGTTTCAAGCAAGTCCGAAATTGTGATTTTTACATGAAGAAACTTGTATATATTTGTATATATTTATGTATTTGCATATTGGGAGGGAAGACCCTGTGTGTTTTAGGCTCTAGTGTGAAAATAAGCAGAAAAGGAAATTGAATATGAATGCTGTCTTATTTTCAGTGTTGATTCAGTTATATTTGAAAAGAAAGGAACAACTTTAAGTGCCTTCTGGTCTGTACTTCCTTAAGTCTTTTCTTTTCACTGTCTGTGAATGCTGATGACTGTCAATAACTTCAACTACTTGGAAAGGAGAAAATTGTCTTTCCACTTAGAAGATGAAAAATATGTAGATAATCAAGTTTTGAAGATGCACTGCTGGCTGTGAGGCAGTCAACATGCACAACTGCCTTCTGCCTGCTGTGTTTTCAGTGCAAGTTGAGTGTTCAGCCCTTCTGGACTGTATGGTTGCTTACACAATTTACAAGTAAGACCAAATTAACTTTTAGAGCAACTAAGTTGACTACTTTTTCTCCTCTGCATTTTATTTTAGGTTTTTAAGACCATAAATAATTGCATTTCACCCTGGGAAATATTAAAGGAAATCATTGCAAATTGAATGCTTTAATGCAAACATCTCTTTTCAAATAATCTCTAAGTTAAATATATGTGATGTTCTCTTCCTTTTTGCTAAGCCATTCTAGAATTATAGTTTAGAATACATCAAATACACAATAAGTACATGATTCCTTTAGAATGTCCCACATCTGGCTAGCTAACATTTCCTCTATTTTTAGCTTAACAGCTGAAAAATCTGCCTTATATCAATGCTGCTTTGTCAGACTTAGCAGGAACTTTTTGACATTTGCAGTGCATCATCCTGGGCTCTGACAGAACTTCTGAGATGTACTTGTGTTGCCCACAGGGGAGTGGCCAGTACTGTTTAGGGATAAGCTGAAAGAGACTTTGGTGGCACTGCTTGTGGTCAAGCACATCAGTGTCATGAGATGGGTTTGCCCTTAGGAAAATTTCAGTAGAGGGGATGCTTGGGTTGATTCTAGTGCTTGAATTCTCATTGCTGACTTGGAGACCCACCACTGAGGTTCAGTTACACATGAGGACCAGAAACAATGGATGTAAATTGGAAGGGGATACATTTATACTTGACATAAGAAAGAAATTCTTTACAGTGAGGATGGTGAAACACTGGAACAGGTTGCCCAGAGAGGTTGTGGATGCCCCCTCTCTGGAGGTGTTCAAGACCAGGCTGGACATGGCACTGAGCAGCCTGATCTAGTGGGAGGTGTCCCTGCTTATGGCAGGGGGGTTGGATGATCTTTAAGGTCCCTTCCAACCCAAACTATTCTATGATTCTATGAGGATGCTGACCACAGCAATGGGTCTGCAGGAGGAACAGCAGTGAGGCAGCAGAGCCAGCTCCAGAAGGGAAATGTGAGTGTGACTGGATTCCCAAAACTGGCCTGTGGGCTCTGTACCTCTTGGACCACATGCTGTGGAAGGAAGGGTTGGGATTACTTTATCTTGGATCTCTTTAGTGATTCCCTGGTGGATTTTCTCTGGCAAATTTGGTCTGCTCCAGCTTTTCAGTTGAAATACTGCATCACTGACATTGAGATAAGACAAGATGACTGAGCAATTTAAATGCCCCCCTGTCCTTCTCCTCTAGCTCTTCTTGTGCCACATTTTGCAGCTTGTTCCCTCTGTGCCACCTTAGTCGTTCCAATGAATGAATGCTCACAAAGTTGAATTTAAGGATTTCATGCAGTACCTGGTCTTGGGAGGGAGTGTTTTTGTTTAAAAGAAATGCCTCTCCCTTCTGGCCGCCAAAAATAGGCCACATTTATTTTGATCAACTTTGTTTTTAATGCTTTGACTTTTTTTTTTTAATTGACTTTGACAGATTTAGAAGAGTTAATCTCAAACCTGTCTCAAGAAAACATGCAAAAGTTCAGGCTGACTCAGAGAACCGTTGCGGCTTTTACTGATTAATAGTTCAATAACAATATGCTTGTTTAAACAGTTTTGAACAGGCTTCCTATTTCTAAGTGCCTTTATAATAGGAATAATGGTCATAAGGTGCAATTAACTTGTAAATTGAAGGCAAAATTTATGACGGCTTTGTGCAGAAACAGACAAAAATTGTAAACAAGTTCCTAAAGAAATCGGTTTCACTCTGTGCTGCTGCTTCAGTTATTCTTTTAGCTTTGCAAGTCTAATCTAGAGCTCACTCTGCAGCAGAAAAAATGCACTGACCCCCTTGATGCTGAGGATGCTCTATGTCTGTATGATTTCTCCTGATTTTACAAGCACAATGTTTCTAAAACATTAGATTCCTGTATTTTCCAGGTTAGGAAACATATTGAGGTAAAGCAACATGTTTTGTTTGCCTTTTCTCTGTCTTCTTCTATGGATCAATTCAGTTCAGGGATGAAGTACTGGTTACTTTGGGGGCTTTCTTTCTGCTGTTAGGATGGAGAGAAGAGAGAATTTCTTTGCTGTGGAGGTGTTGAGACACTGGAAGAGGTTGANTTTATAGCTGCCTAAAATCCACATAACTGTTTTTACTTCAGGGCTTTATTTTGTACAAAAAGATTCAGAAAGACATTAACCCACATAAATCCCAATCAAAGTTTTGGCATCTAAACATACACTTAAAGCACTGGTGTGCAGATGTGTACCTATTTTGCCCTGAACATGGAGTATCTTCACTATATGCTGTGTTAAGTCAGCAGAGCCTGAAAATTAGAAGATCACAGAATCACAATACCAGGGATCGGAAGGTGAGACATCAAGAGATCATCTAGTCCAAGATGGAGTGACCTGAATAAAAGTTTACCCAAGGTGAAACATCCTGAAAATGTGGTCCCTGGCCTGAGGTCACTTCAGTTGAATATTTCTTACAAACAGATTAGGATTGTAATTTTAATACTTATTTCTACCAAGAACTAGATGATCTTTAAGGTCCCTTCCAACCCAAACACTCTATGATTCTAAGTGAGTAAAATACATTTGATGAAGCACACTGTAAATCTAACCACATGAGTAATTAATTTCTATTGTAACTTACTTTTCATTAATATAAATTGATATAATTATTCTATTTTGTTCCATACATAACATGACATCTCTTCTTCGTTAATTTCACTATGCTCAGTAAAAAGCAGTTATTCTTCACAGAATACTCACAGGCTGAGAGAAACTGTGTGAGTTGTTTGGAGATGAAAATGAGAGATCTCTCTGTGTGTGGGAATACATAGGTATGTGGGCTTTTGCATATGAAGAGTTCAATTTTCTAAAAAAGATGGTTTAAAGTAATGATTTTATCTATTATATGTGAAGTGTATTTTATTTTAAACTCTTTTAATTATAGTTTTATACACATGAATGTCTACAGACATATTTGTGTATATATATATCAAAGTTGGGTGTTGGTTAATGTCTTGATATCAATGCCAGGCTGTATTTGTGGTTGAGTTTAAGTGATATTGCCTTATTTTTATTCTGACATCATTGAAAACCTACTTTCCTTGCTAGTAAGGCAACAAAAGTGCTCTTGGAAAGGGACTTGAAGAGTAATTTTGGTGAGCTGTGTGTTGCATAATTATTCCTCTCAGTCACACTTTTCCTGAATATTAAACTGTATTTTGTTTATAGTTTTATACAGTGCATGTATACAGACATATTTGTGTATATATATCAAAGCTGAGTGTTGGTTAATGTCTTGATATTGATACCAGGCTTTATCTGTGGTTGAGTTTAAGTGATATTGCCCTATTTTTATTCTGATACCATTGAAAACTTATTTTCCATGCTAGTATGGCAATAAAAGTGCTCTTGGAAAGGGACTTAAAGAATTATTTTGGTGAGCTGTGTGTTGCATAATTATTCCTCTCAGTCACACTTTTACTGAATTATTTGTTTTATGCAGGTTCTCTTTCCTTACCTGATTACACAAAGGGTATAATAAATAGCAAAACAAGAGGAATAAAGGAACTTGCACTTAAAAGAGATCAAAGCAAACCAGATCATGCAGCCCTTTGGAAATCTTGGCTAGCTCTCTTGTAAATAGAAGTGCTTCTCAAGCAGAAGGTATTTAACTACTGTATTTATACAGGCCTTGATTGACAGTTCAGTTATTAAACTCATAAAAACAAAGCAACGTAAACTAGTAAGAATGTTTATTCTAGCACTTCTATCTGAAGGAAAATTAAAACCAAGATATAGTGGCATATTCTTAGTTCCTTGCAAGTATTTATTCTAGGGCTCTGTAGCATAAAAGAATGTTTTTTCAAGTCAGTGAACTTAAACTACTTTGCTTACTGTTCTGAGATTTAAGTATTTTCTAATTCCTAACAAAACAATAGTTAGATTTATTGAAGGTGTAAAGTCACCACGTCTTTATTGAAGGTGGGAACCCGACGTCTTTATAATGATTCATCTTTCCCTTTCATTGTGTTTTTCATTTCTTGTAGGGTAAAAATGTAATCTGAATTGTTTTTTTGTAGCCAACTTGATGTGGTTATAGAAAAGTTACCCCTTCCTTGGCACACAGGAGGTGCCCTGTATCAGATCAGGTCTAGAAAAACAAGTAATCTTTTATATCCTTGTTCTTGGTCTAATAAAACTGATATGTTGCACTGTGATTTTTTTACAGTAGTATTTTTCAAGCCTCCCAAAAATTACAAGACCTTTTGTCATACATGGGAACACTGAAATTCCCTTTTCTATGCAAAATGTGCTTCTAAATCACCTTGTCCAGAAACAGGATGCAGTTTCAGGATTTTATCTTTTCATTATCTTCTTTAAGACAAAATTATTATCTGAAGCTAATTCTTAAAATTTATAAGAAATCTTTTCTTTCTAAAGAAACTTGCCTGTTGCTGTTGTCTTTCTTAGTAAGAATGGTGATGATTCTCTGATTGTCATCTGGAGGTGCTGCTAATCAGAAGCTGAATTTAAATTTAAATTTAAAGTGGTTGTTTTTATTTCATAGCAAGCTGGTATTTTAAATACAAGTCTGCTTTGTGGCAAGAACAGCACTTTATGCTGAACTGAAGGCTGTGTTACTGACTTACTAAACACTGGGTATATCTGAAGAATGTTGTTGTTCTTTGCAGTTATAGTAAACAACAGCTCTTACTGTAGTTAGTGATGAACAACAAATACCAGAAGAGAAGAAAAACATTGGGCTGTTAAGAATACAAGGTTAAACTTTGATGCTGAAGTGGGAAGTAGCTGAGTGGACTCATAGAAAGGATTCTCTTGGAAAGAGATTTGTAAAGGTATCTCTTGATCCTATTTTGTTGATTCCCATTGTGTGGGTTAAAAGCCTCCAAAGATGGAACTTACACAACCACTCTGAGTTTCATGTTCCAGTGCTCCATTCCTCTTCTAAATGCAGAGTGTTTTTCCTGTTGCCCAGTTTAAAACTTCCTTTTTATATTGTCTGCAACTACTGCAAAAAGTTCTTCTCTTTAATCTTTGATTCCTTCAAGTGGTTGTAGCCCACTCTTGGTTCTTCTCTGGATGGGGTCTTTCTCAAACTGAACAAACTTGACTCCTTCTGCTTTTTCTCGTTGTACATATACTCTAGGCCCTGCTCATCTCAGCAGCTGTTTGTTTGTTTACTGGATGCTCTCCTGTTTCCACTAACAGCCTCACTGGGCCAAGAAGAGGAGGGTAGTAGCTTCCCTTGCTCAGCTGCTGCATTCATCCTGATGGACCAAATCCAGTGTGTGGTTTGTCCTGTTTGCAGTGAGGACGTGCTGTTGGCTCATACTAAGCTTGGCATCCAGTCTAATACACAGATTCTTTCCCATGGGGCTGTTACTGAGCCTGTTGGTTTTCAGCCTGTGCTGATACTCAGGGATATTCAACCCAGGTGCAAAACTTTGTGCTTCTCCTCATGGAACTACATGAGGTTGCTCTTGGACCAGCCTTTGGGTTTCTCAAGGTCTGTCTAGACTGAACTGCTGTTTGGTATTTTGTCCACTCCTCTTAATTCAGTGTTGCCCACAGATCTGCAGAGGAGGCTTTCTATCTCATCAAAATAAAAATCCTGAGTGATACAGGGGCCCTAAAATTTCCCAAAAAGTATTCTACTTGTTAACAGCCAACAATCAAACACTGAACCATTGATACCCTTGGGACCTGGTGGTCCAGCCCAAATGCTTTGTCTATCCAAGTTTTACTCTCTCACCTTCAAAATGAGAAAACTTAGTGAAGCTGTTTTAAAATTTTCTGCCTTAAAAATGTGGCTTAACAGCTTTCCCTGAGAAATAAGAAAGAACAGATTCCAGGACTGATTTTTAAATTATGAGAGTTGTTTTATCAGTTGTCATCTATCTGTTTGAATTCTGTCTGCTTGAATGTTCACCAGTCTCTTGGATTCTCTGTATGTTTGTAGACAAGTTTCTGTAGGTTTATTTCTCTGTTCTACTTCACTTGTGTGTTTTGGAATCTGCTTGCCTTCAATCTTGATCTGATTGATGGCATTAAAGCTGAGATGTGAAAATTATCACTTTTTAATTTTCATATGATTCTTATCAACAGCAGTTCAGCATCATTTGGACTGTGTGTATTTCAGCTTTAAGAAGTGGTTGGAATTTCAATGCAGATCAGCATGTCACAAAATCACAGAAGCACACGGTAGTAAGGGTCCTGCTGATGTGTTGATTCAGTCCTTTTCATAAACATGCATTCTATGCTGTTCCTTTTCTAAACTGATCAAGTGGCATCTTAAAAACAATTTGTTTTTTCCCCCTATTCCTGCAGGAAGGCTCCCCGGGTGCCACCTTCCCAAGTGAAACTTTGCAAGAATCTTGCTGCTTTGATCATTAGAAACTTGCAGTGTGTATTTATTCATGGCCATTTCGTATTCATTTGTTCTTATGCCAGCATTGTCCTTTATTTTAAATAATTATTTTCCCTCCTGATGCTTCCCTTGAGGTTTTTGCGGATGCCAGTCATATATCCTGTCTGTGCTTATTTTGCCAGACAAAACAAGCTGAGGTGTTTAAATCTCCTCTCAGCAAATTTGCTTTCTATTCTCTCAGTCACGTGATCAGCTTTTCCTAAGTATCTCTCTTAGCTGGAAGTTAGTTTTGAATTATTCCAGTTTAGGTTCTATATGATTGCTGGTGAATAGTATTAGTATTTCCTAACTGTATCAATTAGGGAATGTTGATTTGTAATTGAATCATGTTTAGCCTTTGTCCTCTTGGTGAGGGATCCAAGGTCCTGACCAACATGCTTGAATCACAGAATCATAGAATTATTTGAGTTGAAAGGGACCTTCAAAGATCTAGTTCCACCCCCCTGCCATGAACAGGGACACCTTCGACTAGACCAGGTTGCTCGAAGTCCCATACAGCCTGGCCTTGAGAACCTCCAGGGATGGGGCCATCCACAGCTGCTCTGGGCAACCTGTTCTAGTGTCTCACCACCCTGGTAAAGAATTTCTTAGATCTAATCTAAATCTCTCCTCTTTTAGTTTAACACTTCTCCCTTGTCCTGCTGCTGCACACCCCTGCAAAGAATCTTTCTCCATCTTTCTTGCAAGCCCCCTTCTGCAGTTTAAGGAAGTTTTACATTTATTTTGCTTTTTTGCTTCTGAAATATATCTTTGTTAATGGGGAAATAAACTTCATATATTTGGAGACAGAATCTAATTACTTAAGAAGTAATAAGGATCAGAGAGAACTTAGATGTCAAAATGGACAATTAAAGACTAGCCTTGTAAAAATCTAGTTAAGCTGCACTGTGGATTTTTTTCATACTTTAACAAAGACAAAAGAGGCAAATGCATGGGTTGTCTCTATAAATCTGTCATTTTGAATGACAGTTCTGTCAAATTAAGTTCCTAGTTTTTAAATTAGTTCAACAGCAATTGTCCCTGCAGTGCAATCCAGAAAACTGGATTCTGTTTCTATATTACTGCTCTTAAACATAAAGAATCAACTCACAGTATTGTGGTTAATGATTCCAATTTAAGGATTGGCATAGTGAGAGTAGTTTTTACAGGAGACAGTTAGAAGAGGATTTACATGAAAACTACATTCATGGTCTTGATCGCTCAGATGTGTCTATGATGCTTATTTCAGATTCCAGTTCTATTTTTCCTTTCTAAAAATACTCATTTTTTCTTCTATCTGCATTTGTGAGTTTTTAGCAATATTTATGTTCAAAAAGAGCACCAGAGTGTTTATTTGTCCTTAGAAGATTTATTGCCTCTAAATCTCACCAATTCTGAACTCAAATACGAGCACAGTTAATGCTGATGTTATTTAACACGTCAGTTGCTAAAAGCAGCACCCAAGGTTATACAGTGTTCAGTTCTTCTGAAAAATAAAGGAAAGAACAGAAGCAGGTAATCTTTGACACATCTCCCAGTAAAATGATACATATGCCCCAGTGTCACACCAGAATTTTCATCTCTTGGAGTGTATTCTCTTAATTGTACAGCTCAGCTTTAAAAAAAGCTCTGTAACATCAGTGGTTTTATTTGTAAATGTATTTTTTTAATACACTTAAATAATTCACATGCTCATTATGCATCAAGATAGAGTACTTATTAAGGAAGGCACTAATTAATTAAATATAGATACTAATCATTGTATTATGCTGTGTTTAATTCTTTTCTATGCTTAGTGCTAAGAAATAGATTCTCTCCTTTGTAGCATCACCAGCCTTCAGAGAAACTTCTTGCTGATTTATAGGAACTCTGTATTCTGTGAAATACCTGTCTTGCTGTAATCACAACTTTCTTTTCCTCTTAAAAAGGTGTTTATTTGAGTCAATGAGAATAGCTGAGAGTGGTGGGTGTAGCCTGATTCTGTAGAGTACGTTAGAGAAGATACTTGTTTATGAATGTTTTTTGTTTATGGAACATCTTTTCGTGGGAAAACTGAGTGAAAATAGGAAAGAAACTCACTTAAATCTCCCTTTCTATATAAATAATTCTTTCCAGTCCTCCTTCTGAGAAAGGCTAAATTTGACTGCTGTCTCCAGCCATCTAAATGGAACCTTCTGCCATGGGGTGGTATTCTGATTTAGTCATCTGGCTTTTCTGCTTGCATGTGACAAGGCATTAACATTGTTAAACTAAAAATTATGTGATGTGTAAATATTGCATCTTCTTACTTATGTATCACAGTATTCTGTGTGTATATGGTTTTACAAATCAGTTTTACAAGTGAATTGAGGAAGATAGGAGTGCTTCCATTAGTTTATCTCCCAACCTCTTGATGCTAAGCATCCTTTTAACTGTATTTAAATGACATTTTACATCGAGGAGAGGGATTTTACTGTAAGCATCATCAGCCCACTGATAACTTCTCAGTTACATTACCACGCTTCCTGTTTCAGTAAATAACCTTCCATTACTCCATTGTTTAGATCTCACTAATTCCATTTGAAATTCTGGATTGTGAAATTGTGCTGCTTTGTGCTGTTACGAATAGGAAAAAATATTGTTACTGAGCATGTGGTTGAACATACTGACAAAGATGAGCTCTGGAGGAATATAAAAATAATCTCATCTGGATATAGGAAAAAATGCTGATGTCTTAAGGCTCTTTCTTATTACTTGTCTTATAAACATGTTTTAGAATGTGATCCCATGATCTGCTAAGTGTTTTTTGCAAGGATTTAATTATGGTCGCTACGTTGCCAAAAAACTATGTTTGAACAGAGTCAATGACTAATGGAATGATGGTTATCTGTATTTTTAATTTAAATCCATTGTTCCTTGTAAGATACATTTTCAGAAGAGAAGGAAAAAGTTTATTCCATGAAAACCACTAGCAATAACTTCTATGTTGATTTGGTCAATATTTAATTGAGCTATTCCTTTAGAGGTATGTCAAGGACTTAGGTTCTTTTAAAGATACAGAAAGCTTATTAATTTCAAAGCCTGACTCACATTTGTGTTAGTAAGTTCATGAGTGTGTTGATAACATGCACAAGACAAATCTTAGTGTTTTTACTAATGTTTTTAAGCAGCGTAGTTTTTGATTAAATTCATAGCATGTGTTTTAGTGTCACTGGACATTTTAAAGTAACAGAACCACTGCATTCTTTTTGTTGTTGTTTCCAGTACGACTTACGGTGTGCATGTACTTGTGAATGCTTAACAATGGTGATGTATTTCCTGGAACAATGAGTATTGTCAGTAGTCAGAAATGTAACCTATAGATACCTCCATGTCTTACTCTTTGTTTTACTTTCTACTCTTTTTCCTGTTGCACATCTGTCTACTCAGACAATTGTGCTTCCTCCCCACCCCATCAAAAGTGTCTCTGAGCATCTTTTCTGCAAATACTAGAATCATAGAATGGTTTGGATTGGAAGGGACCTTAAAGATCATCTAGCTCTAACCCTCCTGCCATGGGCAGGGACATCTCCCACTAGACCAGGTTGTTTAATGCCTCATCTAGCCTGGCCTTAAACACCTCCAGAGAGGGGGCATCCACAACCTTTCTGTCCAGTGTCTGCTGATTAATAGCTTTGATTAATCTTCTTTCTCCCCTCATGCACCTTGTGAAGCTCTAAACCAGGTGGGAGATTGTGGAAATTGTCCACTTCAGTAGGTAATGTTTTCTTTCCCTGTCAAAAATATTCATGTAACCACACTAATACCAAACAATTTTAAGGCTTTTTAAGAATGTTCAGTCTCATTATTTAATATTGTTTCAAACTTGGTTATTAATTTTCTAATATATTAAAAATGGGCTTATTCAAAATTACTTGTAAGAGATGTTACACACACTCCTGAGCCTCTAAGCAGTTGCCTTAGGGAATTAACTTCTGCTTTTGCTTGATGCATTCAGTGGCACAAGAGATGGAGGCTTCACAGCATTTTTTCAGTTTCAAAAAAAAAATTATGTTCTATCTATGAAAACTTGGTAACATGGGCTCCTTGGCATTTATTTATGCATTGAGGTATTATGCTTTGTTCTGATTTTGCCATCTTCAGCTTACTGCATAATGTATGGGTGGAAAATTTAAGCTGTTTTGAAGAAACTTTTAGATGAACTGAAAAGTGAAGTTTTGGAATCTGAGTATGGGATGTTAGAAGCATTCAGTGTTGGGAAATTACATGAGTGTTTTCTGTNCTGAACTGAGAAGCGAAGTTTTGGAATCTGAGTACGGGATGTTAGAAGCATTCGGAATCTGAGTATGGTATGTTAGAAGCATTCAGTGTCAGGAAATTACATGAGTGTTTTCTGTTTAAATAGCCAGTTCTTGTCAGTATTGATGCTTTTAAAGCATCATTGCTAGTGCTTTGGTCACATTCAGTCAGTTTGAACACTTCCATCTAAATTTTTTTTAGCTGAAGTCTCTTTTACAGTTATAACAGCTGTTGCAGAATCCCTGGTCATGGCTTTAGTTAGATGAGTTTGCTGTACTGTTCTTACGTGCCTAGAGAAAGCTTCTTGTGCTCTTTGTTTGAACATTTGTTTCCACCTAGTGATCTGTTTTTGCTGTGTTTATTCTGTGGCCTGTAGCTGTGTTAGCTGAGTACTGGAAGAAGCTGGGCTGATGTTTGCCATGAGCTCATTTACACTCATGTGATTATTTTCAATATATTTTTTTGGGGGGGGGAGGTTTCTTTTTATGCACATTCAACCTTAGTCTCATTTTGTTTTTTCTAACCCTGGATCTGCTAGGTTGGAAGCTCTCTGTTGGAGTCATGCTAACATATACTTATTTATCTTGGTTGGTCATGTGGCAAGGAGACTTTGCAGTTGACTTTCTTCTAAATGTGGATGGCCTTCTCCTTTATTTATTTTTAAAGGAAGTCTGATGTATCTACAAAGCATATATATTTAATGAGAACGTTCCCACTCTAAAATTTAAGTGGTTCTCACTTAGGTGGTGCTAAATGCTTTGCTGTAAACTGTGAAGCCAGACTTTATTTGATCAAAGTGTAATAAAATAAACAAATGCAGAAGATTTCTACTTGTCTCTTGGATTAATTTACTGCTGTGGCTTGAACTATGCTAACTGGGGATGAGTTCAGTAGGTACTGATGCATTGCTGTGTTTTGAGTGTCACTCCTACATCTACATGAGTGAAAATGTGACTTGGAAATGCCACCACTGTCCTGTGCTGGAAGCAGCACTATGTAAAAAGGGCTAATGGAAGGTCAAACACTACTACCACCATGTTTTACAGATCTTTTAGTGGGTTATTTGAGGTGCTTTTCAGTTTCAGTAAAATATGAGCTTCTGTTAGTACATGCACAATAAAATATATTTTATCAGCTATACTAAAGCAAGTGTCTTCCCTTGTTCAACCAGAATGTTGTTAAAATGGTGCCAGGGTTTAAGCAGGCACATGTTTTCTTTCTAGCAAAATAAAGGATCTAGAATCCTTTATTCCAAAAAAGGCCCAACAAGGTTATGTGACAAAGAATTAGTGTGCACACATCCAGGCAGCTTAACTTGTGCAAACTAGGCTATATCATCATGGTTTAATGAAAACGTTGTATTTGATAGGAGTTCATCATGTCTGCATGATTCTTCTGGTTCTCTGTGTTAATTGGAGTACTGGAAATCAAATAAGTAACCTGGTATTCTGAGTGCAACTAATCACTGCACAATTCTAACTTTTATTCTTCATTTCCTTCTGCAGAATGACAGGAAGGGAATTTTTCTCTCGCTTCCCAAGCCTTTATCCTTTCCTTCTCAAGCAATTGGATGTTGTAACCAGTACTTTGGGCAGGTAAGAAAACTTTGAAACACAAAGTGTGATGAAAGTTGTGTCACATGTACCCTCATGAGTTCATTATATCAGTGCTTCTTGAAATGATTCAATTCCAATA
>VZTY01030969.1:0-11732 GCA_013400935.1 Turnix velox
AAACTATTCTATGATTCAAGTGAGAAAATTCGTGCAACATGCCAAACCTCTGAAGTTAGACTACTGTTCCTGGTAAAACTTTGCTTTCTTTGCCTTCCCCAGGTTTTTGCTGAGCCCTCCATCAGTTTGTTCGCTCTGGAATGCTGCAAGGGCAGAGAGCTGCACTTCACTGAACCTGTCAATTCTGTTTTAAATGAGGACCTTCATTTCTACACTCAGTCTGTATGGGTGAGAAGTGGATTGTAAGTACAGAAGAAATCCTCTTGTCAGTCCTGCACTATAGGAGCTATGTATTTTCTCCCAGTAATTTCATAGTATTTTCATAGGATGTGTTTTACACTCTGGCCTTTATTTTGAGACACTAAAATACAAAAATGTGGTTGAAAGCTTTACCCTCTTACTGTATTTGGGACCCAAAATGAACAGAACCCATAGGTAGAGGTTCTATTTCCTCCTCAAGAATCATCCTTTTTTTCCTACACAGTAAGGAACAATAGAGCCTGTTGTTCAAGTCAGGAACCAAAAGTAAATAAGTCTTGATTGCTGCCTTACAAAGACAGGTAAAGTAAACTTGGACTGCCTTTATTCACGGGCTGTAAAATAGCAGGTATAAAGTGCAGTGATTCAACATAAACCATCGCAGTGGTTCAGTGAAGCTTGACAAGCTGATCCGCTGCCAAAGAGGCAGCAACTTCTGAGAGAAGCTCAGGGTAGATCTGACAGCTGGAACAGTAATTTGCTTCTGTTGTTAGTTTAACCCCCCTCCATGACTCTGAATACACACCCAAGGTCTTCTGTGAAAACCATTTTGCCTCTACAGAAGTCTTCCCCTTTCACCTTTTGGAGAAACTAACTCCCAAGAATTCTGCTTCTGCCAGGTTTTCAGCCTCCACATCCATGCAGCTACAAATAACTTCCAGAGTCTCATCCCGCAATGACTGGAAACTGCTGTTCTTCTAATGTGTCACACACAATTGCCTGAGTTTATTTTTAACCTTTTCCATACCTTTTCCACTTAGCTCAAATTTTGCATGTTTTTGTGTCATCCCGTATGATTTCTTAAGAAAATTAGAATCTTATCTAAGTATGTAAGGAATTAGTGTAGACTGTTCATGGCTTATGTATATCTCTACTGTGTTTGCTATTAATTTTTGAAACTTATCTACTCTGTTACCACCTAGAAGTTAAATTCCTTTTGTATGTCTGTGATAATGCTGATGAGAACTCTTCTGATTCTTTGAGGCTGGTACAGAGCCTGAGCTCAACATAGCTTATGCTCCAGAGCACCGTGGACTGTTACATTTTTCAGGAATTTCACACAAGTATTTTTGTGAAAGACCATTTAAGGATTGAATGTCACTTTTTAAGAGCAGTTAGTGGTGAGATACTTCAGCTGTGAGCTCATAAGGAACATCAGCTTCCCCACAGAGCTTGGTCCATTCAGCACACAGACAACATCTGTGCTGCTTCCATCCTGAACCCTTGCTGGTAATACATAGAGGGAGCAATCTGCTGCTGCTATTGTCTTGAGGTGCCCCAGGTGAGAGTAGCAAGCAGGTGCTGTTTAAAGCTGAGAACAGCATACACTCACTGACTGTGATCTGTGAGAATATGGAGACAGAAAGACCTTCTCTGGGAGGAACATCTGGCTTATTTCTGATGGGAGTGTGTATATCTTCATGGCTCTGTGGAGATGTTACAATGTGAAGCATGTGCTGTTGGGGAACATCACTTCATGAGCTTACTCTACTATCTCATCAGGATGTGGAACAGGAAATTAAATAACTTTGCCCATGCAACAGCCTTTACAACCGACTGTAAAGGATGGATGGTGACTCTGGAAGCACATGGTAGAAAAGCACCAGAGAGTGAGCACAACACAGCCCAGCCTCTTCGGTGTCTGCTTGTTCATTTCTGAGTACCTCAGCCAGGTTGTCTGGTTCCCCATTTCTGGCTGGACTTTCTCGGAGCTCCTTGTGATGCTCTCTAGGAAACAGACCTCCACAGTCTGTCCTCAACCCACACTGGCCACAGTAGGTTAAAGGATGAGGGTGGTATGGACATTCCATAGAGTTTGTTTGACTCGACTGTTATCAAAAGTTCAGGAAGGTCAATTTAGAGGAAGTTTTATTTTAGGAAGATTAGTTTTAGTTTTCTGGCTCTTTGCCTGAAAGCCTAGTGTCAGCTTTAGACATTTGACAAAGATTTATGTAAATATACCAATGGCACCTTGCTGCCAGGCATAGGTTCAGGGATCCTTCCAGTGCCAGGTGACCTCCTGAGTTAGAAGTGGCATGTTGCTGAATGTGAGGAGGCCAGCCTGGCTTCACATGGTTATTACTGTAAGTCTTTTCCCTCTCTGTTTCCTATAAATGTCTGATTTAAAACTGCATTTCAAAGAGACTTTGATGCTCCGTTAACAGCAAATTCTCAGTGACTTGACAGAAAGCATCACAAGAAGTCAGGAATGTGTTAGAAGTGTGAGGAGCACACAGTGGTGGGCAGGCTGCTCTAAGTACCTGTTAGTCAGGAGGTGGGGGACTTAATTTGAAGAAACAGGGATACAGTCTCATTACAAGGTAGAGCACAGCTGGCACACTTCAGCCTCCATGGAGTCCTCAGCAAGGCTGGCTGTCAGTTTCTCCAAATTGGGTTCAGTGAGGAAATTAGAGGTGCTGTGAATGTTGTTTGTGACTGTTTTCTGACTAAGAGTGCAGCCATCCCTCATGTTCTTGGCAGCTGACCTGTAAAACAGGTAATGTGGGGCAACCAGTATTTGCTTTATGTTCAGATGAGCTAATGAGTCAAGCACTTGGGATTCAGTGTCTGCGCAACAATGTCCTATTGATATAAACAAAACCCATCTGTGATCCCGAGGCTGCCTTTGTAAGCAGCAACACAATATGCACTGAGCAGTTGCCTGGATAACAAGGGATCTCTATGTGCTGGTGCTTTAACTCTGTGCTAAAGGCTCAGAAGCATTCACTAGAGGAAAGTCTGTTGCAGCAATGTATAGGTTTTGGAGTAAATATTTCGTAGGCGTTTTCAGAGAAGAATAGCTATAAAAAGCTTTCACTGTAACGAAAGAAAACATTGCACAATATCCTCTCGTAATAAACACATATAAAACTGCAAGTAATGCAACCTGGTGTGTGGCTTCATAGTTTCCTGATGCCCACTGAAATCTGCAGTAGTCCCATCCGGGTTCATGCGGAGGTTCTCGAGTTTATGGCAGAAAACTGGGGGCTGGAGAATGTGGAGTTTACAAGTTTCAGGCAGACAAACAGAAAACAGGTCTCAATTCAGACAGTTTAAAGCAGTAAAACCACTGAAATGGATGGATGGCATTTTGTGGCACAGCAGTAAGAGGTTTGACATTAGCACTGCCATGAAGAGGTTTGGGGGCTTTCAAGAGCAGAGTCCTAAACAGGAGCCTGTGGTTTCATTCTGCTGTGGTTAATGTGTAGTCTTTCATGTTCTCTTTTCCGTGTCCAGGTGGATTGCATACGAGGGATGTAATTTTTTAGGAAAGCAGATTCTGCTGGAGCCCAGTGAGATTTCAAACTGGAATGAACACAGTGGCTGGAAAGTAATTGGCTCCCTTCGTCCTATGAAGCAGGTAGTGTAACAGCCTATGAGGACAAAGTCTTTATTTTTATTTTTTGGACAGGGATTAGTGCCCAAGCATCAGCTGTACCACTCAGTATAATGGCATGCATTGTTCTCTTTCAATCAGGCCAGATGATGACAGCCAGCAGGACCTACTGGAAGACTGCTGAAGCAGAAAATTCCTGCAGTGGCAGTAATGAGATCTATATTAGGTTCCTAAAGGGAAATAATTCCTAGTTTCTCCGAGCCAAACTTGGTTTTTCTGAATGGCTCATTAGCGTGTTCTGTAGATGCTCTATTTTTAATTTTTTGCCATATAACAATAATAAGGAGAAAACCAATTCTACATTGGCTTGTTTCATAATTAACATAAATAGAAGCAAGAACTAAATCTTACTGTACTGTAGCCTGGATTTCCAAAAGAAGCAAAGTTTATACAGTCCCACTGGGTTTTCCCTCTCTGTCTCACCCCAAGTAATGCCAGTTTCAGTCTCATTCAAAACTCAAAACCACAAAGTTCTTAGGAGCCCTGGGAAAGGTAGGTGGAGAAATGAAACTGAGGTAAAGTCCTCTCAGTCAAGGAAGAGCAAGTACAGTTCTGCTTCTCTGCTTTTGCAAGGCTTGTCCAGTAATTGGTGATGCAGATAAGCTCCAAACCAGGGCACATATTGCCACTAACCAGTAATGTAGCTGTGGGAGGGCAGTATCTGGGCAAACAGCAAAAAGGAAGGGGAGAGGGGCTGGGAATGTGAGCAGCAACCCCACTGGAAAAGAGGTTTTGTGCGTTCTGCTTCTCACAAATGAGTTCTTTCCACTTAGTGACAAATGCTGATTTATTTTTAAACATAGGATTCAACTGTGGAATGTTCCACTGAACTAAAATAATCTTTAGCATTAGGTACGCATTATCTGCTCCTCCTCTCCAAGTAAATGATATATGGTTTTCTTTGCCCTCAGTGATTTAGAATGATTGTCCAATGTCTAAGAATTTTGTCCAATGTCCAAAAAGTAGGCAGGTCCATGGAAGTGGCTGTTTTTGTAAATGATGATTAAAATAATTTGAGCTGATCTTCAGGCAGCAGTTTGAAGAGCTTTTGAATTTGGTAGCATCCTATTTTACACTGCAACAGTGTTGTAAGACCTACTGCAGCTTCTTTACTGGGATTTGGTATTTGGAATTTATGGTTATTGTATTGATTTTGTTTTAAATCCTGCAAGCTGAGGGCTTACTTGAGTTTGTGCAGTCCCCTGGGCATTTTGAGACTGGAGTAGTTTGACAAACCTGCACCATGTTTTTCTTTCTTCTGGCTCCACTACAAATGACAGAAACAGAGAAGCCTGCCAGTGTAAGAGGCAGTGCAAGAAAAAGTGGAACATTTGAAACTCATACAAATTGAGACCCAAAACCTTTGCTCTGTGATTTCATAATATGAAGCCTTCCTTGTAAGACATAGATCTGCACTTTAATAATAGACACTGGTTTATGGATGCTTGGTGGGAGACAAGCAGAGGAGTTGGTACTGTAGACATAAATTTTCTTTTAAAAAACTCCGCTATCTGCTGTTGCTGTTTACTGCCACCTGTCTGCCTGTGAAAAACCCTGCTGCTTTCTTTACATGTACTTTTGTTTCTAACAAAAATATTATTCAAAAAAATATTATTCAACATCCTCATCTGAAACTGGAAATTATTCACAAAACTGATAAAAGATGGAGGGGATTTATTCTCATTTTGACTTTCTTAGTCTCTGTGTTAGACCCATCTTCCTTCTCACTATTCCAGCCAGCTGTGTACCTCAGAGTGAGGAATCGAGCTCAAGATAAATATCTGACTGTGGCAGGAAGCCTGGCAGATATAAGAGCAACATCGGTGTGTGTGGCCCCATACAATGGCAAGAATACCCAGATCTGGCACTACTGTCGTGGACTCTTCAAATCCAAGGTGAGCTTCCAGATTCTGGAAGTCTGTGAGTTCTGTCACCTACTGGCCTTTCACCCTCACTTTTTTCTTCTCCTGTCACCTGGCACTAACACCGGGATGTCTTTGGATCTGTTCCAAGCATCTTAAACCAAGGCTCTTAGAACCTACATCCTCCTACTCTGTAAGGACAGATCTCATCTGTCTTTAACTTGATCTAATCTGAACTTGCTTTGTCAAGTTGGGATGCTTTTCACATCTGTCTCATGGGACTGATGTTCCTGTAAGTAGGAACCTGGTTTTGTTTCAAGTTACAAGTTTAACTTTATTCCCTCTAAAGAGTTAAGTTCTCTGAAAAGTAGCATGTGACGAAAAGCTGTGATGTGGTATGAATGCTGCCCTTCACTGGCTGTTATTAAAAGACAGCAGTTTAACATCAGAAACACCTGAAGTAACAAAGACCACCAGCTTTGAGGTCAGTTGCTGAATCCTGTGTTCCTGGCGTGCTGGCCTCCAGCTGTAGCATCATTACTGCAAGCGTGCTCAGTGTTGGAAGCAGAAACAAGGGAGACACAAAATGGAGGCTTTGTGACCTGCATCTCACTTCTTCTCTGGTTTCTCAGGCTAACAATGCCTGCCTGGATGTCATTGGTGGAAGAGATGTACCTGGGGCTAAAGTTGCACTTTGGACAGAACATGGGAAGGACAGGCAGAAGTGGAGACTCAACGAGGATGGAACCATCAGCTCATACCTCAGTGACCAACTGGTGCTTGATATCAAAGGTATTTAAAAAACAAAACAAACCACTCAAACAGGTAACCCTCATGTGTTCCAAGTGCTTTTTTTTACTGAGGTTAATTAGTGTATTTTAACTCTTTCTGTATTTTAGGTACTGAATCCTGTCTTTTCTGTTAGATGTATGATGGTTGACAAGAGGACAACAGGGCAGGGTGGAAACCTTAGCCTTTTGATCCCAGAGTTTTATTTGGATAAGATACACTATTCTATTTGAATAGTTCAGCAGAGGGACAAACGGTGAAGGAAATGCAGCCATGAGCCATGTGGGTCAAAAAAGGGAAGAGTGATTTCTTTCAGAGTTGTTTTCAGAGTTGTGAAAATTGTCATTGCTCAAGTCCTAGTCCTTCAAATGACCCACCCTGGTAGAACTACCTCACTGCAGGATGCCTGCTCCTCACACACAATTTGTTGAAGCCTTGTCGCTGGTCCTGGGGGAGAGTGATGGGCCAGTGGCTGGCTATGAGGCTGGGGTCTCTGTGGTGTTGTCTTCTCACATGGAAGGGCTAAGTAAATGAACTGATTGCCTGACAGCCCTGCAGGGCTTACAGACGTGAGCATATCCCACAGCTGAAGGCATCAGCCTTTTAGATTAATGTGCCATCAGCCCTTACACTTCTGACCTTTGCAGCTCGCATCTACTGATAACAAGTCACAAACTAACAGAGCATTTTCACCTTCCAGAGCTAAGGAGTTTAACCATCACTACTAATTCATAAATAGTTCCTACAAAGCCATAAAATGCAACTGGTGATACTGATGGCAACTTGTACGTCATCAGAAAGCTGTGCTGCCTGGGTTATTGCAAAAGATGATGCTGAAGGCTGCAGTGGCAAGACAGCACTTGAGAGATCTTCAGATAATTTCTTTCTTTCATGGATTTTTATTTACAGTATAATGGGTAAAAAAAATGAACTGTCATTTCTATGCTACATGTTTTCAAAGGAGAGAAATTTTATTTTAAGGTTTTCCTGGTGGAAATGGATATGCTACACCAAATAATTATGCATGTGCCCGTGAATCTATGTTCTACTATAGCAATATGCACCTTACAAATCCAGGCATGCAGCAGCAGCTCAGGATTTGCCAAAAGCAAAAAATCTCTTTAGAGATGCTGTTTCTGTGCACAAAGGTACAGTTGAGGACCATGGTTTGTGATGCCCTCTGCTTCTCCTTTGAAGAAGACTAAAAGAGGTTTCCTTCTTAATCACATTTTGAGAGATTTAAAGATTATGCAGAGATGTTTGTAAGGATTTTTTTTAATTTTCCTTTCTTATTTTTAAAGGAGGAAATTATTATGACAAGAATCACATCATTATGAATCAGCCAACAGATGACAAGTATTCACAAAAATGGGATATTGAACTCTTGTGAGTGAAATATATCACACCGATGGTGTGTGTGGGTAGTAACAGCTGGAAGGAGGGAGAAGAGCCAACTACTGAAGTCACACACCACTGGAACTTTAAGCAGCAACTTGTACTTCACTTCATGAAGTGAAGCACCAGCTCCCAGAACAACTGAATTTTGCACAAATCTGGAAGATGGGAAATCAATTTAATGTTTTTTTCTGCAGAATGCCGATTCTTTACAGGCCACTACTATGAAAGCTGCTGTTACTTTTCATCTGAAGTATGAAGAGTAAATGCAAAAGATCAGACGTAAGCTTTGTGAGATATGAACTGCAAGTTCTAATACAGGAAAGGCTCTTCAGAAACGTTCTTCCTCTCAGACTGATGGAAGCTCACTGAAGAATGAATGCACTTATGATCTTGAAAGAGGTCATGTTGGACTTTTTTGACTTGAGTAAAATTGTGTATGCTCCTAGTGATCCTGAAGCTCAGAGCATCTGTCTTGCTAAAAAGCAGTCTGTTTGGTTCATGAAGACAACTTCGGACTGGAGTTACCAACTCTGCATGTGAAATGGGGCAGTACAAAACAGATGACTTTCACTCCCCTAATGTTCCTGGCCAGCCTTTGTCTTTGTTTTAACAATACCAAATTTCTGGATTCAGGAACTAGTTTTGCTGCCTCATGGCCTATTTCCAGCCTGTGAAACCTTAGTTGTAGCTGAAGGTCACTTTTAGTCTGGAGCCATATATACAGGTAACAAAAGAGAAGAGTCCTGGGTCAGGCTAGACTTCTACAAGGGCTAGCTGCATTGAGAGGAGAGCGGTAATGATTTTAATTCTGGTTGTATTTTATTTGATGTATATAGTTAATTTAAGACAATGTTGTTTAGTCTTCAGAACATGTCTTCCTTCAGATAAATAATTCACCACCGTTACATATATTTGAAGGTGCTAGCGGCCTGCATTTCAATGCTTGATCAGTGTTAAAAGAACAATGAAACTGAATGTTAATGTTAATTTTGGCTAATCAACAATATGTGCACCTTACCTCAAAGGATGAGGACTTGGAGCAATGGTCCAGACCATGTTGTGCAGGTGGCTTCCTCAATTTCAGCACTGACTGTTGCTTGAGACACAGAGCCAGGTACCAGCTGCAGGATTGAAAAGAAGGTCCTTCACTCAACACCAACAGGACAGAAGAAACTACAGACAGTTGTAGGCCTGCAAGAGATCACTTAGATCTCTTAGATCACCGGTAATTTCTTTTGATTTTTCAGCATCACTAAGTTAAATCTATTTCTTTGGAAAAAAAACTTAATTTTTTTCCCCTTATTTGTATATTCAGGGTATGTGTTTCTATAACTATTTAAAGAGTTGACAGATGATTTAGTTTCCAAAAGCTGTAATTATTCCAGTTGAATATGATTCATCCCCAAATACCAACACCTAAAACTAAGTTTGCTACAGAAATAAAAAATAAGGATGTCTATTTTTGTATGAAATGGGAGTTCTATAAAGTACTATTTAAAAAAACAAACTTACCTTCTTGCACTTACTATTTTACATTCTAAATTTATCATAAATCTGCTCTTTAATTAACAGGTTTTTCAGATGTATGTATATATTTTTCCAACTGAAGCACCTGTTTAGCTTTTTTTAATGTAAGCCAGCATATCAAGCGTTCTATGCATGACACACTTTCCATAGGGAATTTTTAAAGCCTGTGTAAAAAGGTCTGGTCTTTTAGATCCTATTTGGTATGCAGTGTTACATAAGAAAGCAAAGCAGGCTTTTGTACTTAAGAGCTCTTGAATGTAAAATGTTAAGCATGTATATTTTAATTGTATAAAACTTTTCTAGGAGGAATGCTTTGCTTGTTGATCTCTTTTTAAAAAAACCTAAATAGTTTTTAGCAGATGTCAAGTGAATTCATGTAAAATATTTCCTTTTGAATAGTCAAAAAAAGACAAGTACACTGAATATGTGACTGTGCTGTTACATTAATTTACATATTAAACATCAGTATTCAAGTGTTAAAATAACTGCATCACACCTATCAAAACCCACTCAACTGAGCACTGAAAATACAGAATCCAGTTAAAGTGTTAGGTTACTTCCACATTTCAATCAGTGCTAGATGAGATAGACATTAAATACTTACTATTCATGGCAGTGTCTTCTTGCTGGTGAACTTTACAAATGAAAACAAGCTATGGGTTTTTGAGGAAGGTCCTGGAGCCTGCTCCTTGTACACACTTTGGATGTCCTTCCCCTTGAGGGATATATTCAGAGGAAAAGGGGATACTACAGCACTGACTTCATCCATCCACAGCCATGGAGCTCTGGCTCACTGGACAGTGATCAGCTTATGTTTTACCAAAGCAAAGGATAGAGAAAGAACACATAGATATAGCAATGCTTTGTTAAGCAGCAATACAAATGAAAGGCTGGATGGATAAAAAAGTAATTTTATTAAGCTGTTCTGGCCATCAGCAAACTCTTAATAGCCAGACCTATTATTTAGAGGATCAGGTAATTC
The DNA here is from genome assembly GCA_013400935.1 of Turnix velox. Taxonomy (NCBI): domain Eukaryota; kingdom Metazoa; phylum Chordata; class Aves; order Charadriiformes; family Turnicidae; genus Turnix; species Turnix velox. The sequence goes on from VZTY01030969.1 coordinate 10,214, forward strand.
ACAAATGTGTCAAAGTACTTTAATTAGGCCTTCAGTCCACAGTGACAAGGCAAGGTTTTCTTTCTCTTCATCTGAGGCAAGGCTGAGGTCTTTAACACAAATAGTGCTGCTCCTCCAAATCTGCTTGAGCGCATCGAAGTATGACAAAGGAAATCGCAGCCCATGAGTCTGCTGGGGGGAAAAAAAGAATAGAAGTAGTTCAGTTAACTGCAGTGGCCCTTAATATGCAAGAGTGTGTTATGCTACAGGCTGTATAGCAGGTGTGTGCTCCCCTTCCACTTCACATTAGGATTTCTGAGAGCATCTGGCATAAGATACAGTAGCATCCTGCCAACTTTCTTCTTTCAAATAGCTGTAATCCCTTACATGTTTCAGGACACCTTACGCAGGAGTGGGGGGCATGAGGTACATTGCTTCTTCCTGTGGTGAAATAACAACTTTATGGTTTCCATTATTTTTGCAAGATTTCTTTCTGCTAGACACATGCAGTCTTTGGACATAGCCTAACAAAATCCTGGAAGGCCTCCATTGCCATTACCATAGTTTGAGTCTTCAAGGGCAGGAAGGTCTGGTCTCATCTGGGATATGTGCACATTGTACAGGTTCCAATGTACAACCTTGGCTACCCATATTCACTGCTGTAGAGGACCAGTGGGATTTACCTTACAAGGTAATGGTCAGGCATAAAGCCTTGCTCTAATTGCTGAAACAAGAACAGGTTGGGTTCTGTTTTGCATCTACTATTTATTTGTGCAGTCCTGTAATGGAAGCATTTCAGGTCATGGACTTAAGACAGAGCATCTTGCTATCATAAAGGAGAACAAAAAAGCTTCAAGGCTCACAGCCACTCTTCCCAAGTATTTATGATTTGAGCAAAAGCATGGTGTGCATACACTGAGTAAGAATAGAGATGAACCACCTGGAACCTTATTAATCTAAAAAATTCCTTTCAGTAGGCGTTAACTCTTTAATCCCAATGCTGATCACCTCCCTAAAATGAACACCCTTATTGTGTGGTACATCCCACTGGTAAGGAATCTAACATGAGCTCAGTGTGGCATAAACATGATGCATGAGGCACAGTGATGCCAGCTGCTACTGAATATGTGCCAGCATACCCAGTGGCCTTAATAAAGGACATGCTAAAGGACACAGGCATGACAGACACTCCTAGTGATTCCAGTAGCATCTCCAGCATTGGGCAGGCTCAAGAAATTGTATTAATATCTCCAATACTTAATTTGGCATAAGACTACCTTACTCAGTTCTACTACTGTTGCAGCCTCAGCTCATCAGGCACTTAGAGTAGCAATGCTTTGGGTGCTGAGTGCAGCAGAATCGGGTGTTTCATAGCTTCTCCATCAAGCTCATGTAACCCAGACCTCAAGGAGTAAATCATAGAATCTTCTGGGTTGGAAGGGACCTTAAAGATCATTGAGTTCCAACCCCCCTGCCATAGGCAGGGACACCTCCCACTAGACCAGGCTGCCCAGTGCCTTGTCCAGCCTAGTCTTGAACC
>VZTY01030969.1:12277-32362 GCA_013400935.1 Turnix velox
CATCCCTTCCTTCAGGTGTATCAACTGCACCACACAGCTTGGTGTCATCTGCAAATTTGCTGAGGGTGCACTCAATCCCACTATCCGTATCTCCTACAAAGATGTTAAATAGCACTGGTCCCAGTACTGATCCTTGAGGAACACCACTCGTCACTGGTTTCCACCTGGACAATGAGCCATTGACCTGTTTGTATTCCTCCCAGTTAACTCTCTCATGTTTCTAGTTCTGATACATTTTCTTTTTCCATCAAATCAAATGTAGCTGTTGGGGTGAGTGCTGAGGAACAAACCTGGGATGTGACTTCCTCACTAGTAGTATCGTCTTCTGTCCCCATCATGTGAGTTTCTCTCCTGTTATTTAAAGAATGGTACACATAAACCATCTCTCTGCGAATTTCATCCTGAAAGACAGCAGGAAGAAAGTGGCGTCATATGGTCTACATCCTCAAAGTCATCTCATTCAAGTGCAAATATCAGTACTTTCATTCTGGGTTCCACCAGTACATCAATGAAAGCCCATCTACTACAGCAGTAAGGGATTTCTACAGCTCTGAAAAGTTATTCACAGGCTATTTCTTTTGTCTTAGTGCTGCCTCTGCTAGCCTCACAGGTCTGAAGCTGTATAGAAAAAAATATCATTAATAAATTTCCACTCTGATACTGATCTGTCTCTTAACAATCATACACCTGTTGTCAGGGAAGATGGCAAAAAAAATTTGAAAAAAAATTACTCATTTTACTCATGCAAAACAAAATTTGTAGAAGACAGTCTGTCCTGTTCTTGCCCCATCCCTTTGTTTTTATTTTAACTAAGACAACAAAAACATTTCATATGATTAAACCTTTGTAGATAAGAAGCAGTCTGAACACAACAATCCAAGATGCCAGCATCTGTTTTGTGGAATAATGTAGTAGTAATACTGGCACCCACATTGGTACAAAAATAGCTCAGAAGGGACAACTAAAGGCAGCCAGAGTCAGTGGCTACCAAGAGTTCCCTCTCTTGCAAGAACTCGCTGTTCAAAACTTACTCATGCTCTTAAATACAAACACTAAAAAAAAACCCACAAAAAAAAGAGAACATTATTGAGAGCTATAGAGGCCATTTAGCATCTGCAAAGATCTGTCCCATTTCCACTCAGCTAAAAGCCATGCAACCCTGTCCTGCAAAATCCCAGGCTAAATGTAACTCTCCCCCAGAAGGCACAACTGCGATATATTACAGCTCAACAACCAGCCCACGATCCCCTAACAAACCCTAATGGGCTGTCCCACCCTTTTGTACCAGTACAGTGCAGCAACAACTCAGATCTCACACTCCCCCCACCGAAGTGCATGAATGAGAGTGGTTTCATTACACTTACAGCATTTTCCTGATCTGGTTCCACTGTAATGACAGTATGATCTCTAAACTGCAGTCTGATTTTGCAATCTATTCTTGGCAGTTTCCCACCTATGAAAAAATAATTTCTCCATTAGATAGGAATGAAACAGGCAAACAGTGCAAATAGAGCTCTCTATGCATTGCCCACTCTGTCATGGCTAGATTTTATTTGTTGACCTATGTTTCAACACCCACATGTTCTCAAGCTTGGGGGGGGGAAGGAGAGAAGAGGTGTTTTTGTAACTCACACATACTTTTACAGTTTACCAATAGCTGTAATAGCAAGCTAGAGCAGGAGGACAAATTATACCAGTTGAACATTTTTCACTGTACTCTAGTTCATTAAAGCTGCCCATTCCAGTCTAGGATAATCATTATTTCATGCCAAGATGGATGTATCAGCTCTTCTGCTAGACACAGGAAATTAACCAAAATGCAGGTGTTACACACTTAGAGCTTAGCACAACATAAACTTGATGCTGGCCTATAAGAGGCAGAGTTAGCAACACATCAGCCAGTACCTGGAGTCAGAAGATCAGAGTCACATCCCAAGCAGGGCGGCAACCGGTTCATAATGAAATCCTTCTTCATGTCAGATGATCTTAGTTCTTTGGTGTTTTCCAGACGGTCTGCAAGCCTTCTCAAAAGGCTACTCAGTTTTTTTGTCGAGTCAGCTATATCCACCTGCTAAATATTCACACAGAGTTCCTCTCACATTCAAGCTAAACAGACTAACCTAAAGAGAAACAAGTGCAGTAATGCAGTGAAAGTCTGGGCACTCCCATTTTATCCCTGCAAAGGGTAACATTTATTCCCAAAACAACAAATCTTGTTTCATTTATACATTCCCTTCAAGTTGCCCATAGACCAAAGCTGATGCTCACTTTCTGGAGCCACCTGCACTGCTCAAGGACCTGCAGCTGTTGCTGAGAGACTTGCTCCTTACAAGTACTGATGAGCTGATCTGCAACACAGCTGGCCTACCATAAAGGGGTCACTTAACATTCAAAAGCAAAGCCTGACAGGAACTATGCCTGTCTGACAGCTCCAAAGCAAATACCATTAATTTTAAAAGGAAGTAAGTCATACAAGAACTACCTGATACAAAAGAAAGGCAGTCCAATGAACCTGGCAACTACTCAGATGGAAAAGTCATCCTGAAATCATCAAAAGCAGTAATTTGCTGCTAAACAAAACAGTGCCACTCCGTTGAGCTTTCAGAGCAGATCAACAAGATACATCCCTCAGCTATGTACTATCATTCCCTTAGTCCCACCTACTTACCATAAGCAGTTGCCTTGGTATACTTGTCCGCAGCATCACATCCTCTTTTGCTGTGTCAAATACAAGGCCAGGTATTGTATCAAGTAAAAAATCTCCCCACGAGCTGAAGAACAGCAAAAAAACCCCAAAATACTAAAACAGTTGCAATGAAATAAAGCAGACAACCAATGTCAAGGGCTGGAAACACAGTGCTCCAATTCCACATATGCTTTGTGTCTTTGGCCCATCCATTACCACTCTCATAAAATGGCTCACTGTCATTACAACTCCTTGTCCTCACTAGCTCCAGGTCAGTGCACTCCTACAGAGGGAAGGAACTGGCTTCAGAAGGGTCCAGTTTGTTCCAGTTCGTTCCAGTTCAGGAATAGGTCAACTATATCCATGGATTCAGCTTAAAGCTGACCACAGTGAATGAAGAAATCCCTACTGGGGCCATTATTATCCAACCACATAAGGCCTCACAGCACACAACAAAGTGCACCCATAGTAATCGTTTTTAGCTTTGTTACAGACTTCATTATGACCCCAGAAATAAGTCCCCTATATAGCTCTACAGGGATTTCAATGATACCTAGCGGGCACCTTGAGGTGGTTTATTTGTGTTAAATCCCCATTCTTGGCCTACATACTTTGTGAGGACAAAAAAACCCCCCTACCTTTGATTTGTGTTTCTGCATCCCAGTTGTAAGAAAATACTAGGGGAAGAGAGGAAGAACTACAGGTTGAACCTTCTTTGCTTGTTGTGACTCAGCCTCATCAGGAACAGGCACGCAGCTTGCACAGAAGTGCTGGCCTGCCCAAGTGTGACCCCCTCTCCCTGTCACATCCTCACAGGCTGGTTTCATGTGCAAACAGGTCAAGCGCCCAGCAAACTCCCACCCAATTAGGGCAGGCAGCAAAGCAGTGCCTGTCCTCCAAACTACATTTTACCCTCTACTCTTGCTATTAGCATTCTCCATTTTCAGCACTGATCATCTTTCAGAAAAATATACTGCCCGCTATAGTCTAATTTACTTTTTTTGTCCTCCCCACTCAACCATACGACTGCCTGCTACACATTGGGAGGGAAACACTCTGGCCAATAAACCAAATTAAGGCATCTCATACTTCTTTCTCCTTCCCTTCTCTTGCTTCCAGTCTACATCTGCCAGCAAGTATCTTCAACTACACACTGCTTCTGTCAACTGCCCTTCTTATAATGGACTCACTCACATACAAAGTCGTCTGTCTGCTGACATCTGGCCCGGAGAAACTGCCCTCCAGCACCTGGTGGAGTCCCTTCCCAACTGCTTCTACTGTATCACATCCAAAGGAGTCAAAGAATCTAAGAATCCTCCACTCAAAAGAGAGCTATCTTCAAGTTCTCTTCAATTTTCCAAGGAAACATTTGTTGACCATACCTCCATCTACAAGCCAAACCAAAATACCAGCCTGTATTAGGACTGCTGCTTATTATTTTATCTGTGCTTGCTGAAAGAGGCAGTCACCTGTGCTTCATTGCAAATAACCACAATGAATGACAATTCTTATTTCATCCTTAGAAGAGCAGCACTCTTTAACCTTCTCTTTTTTCCTCCCCATTCTGACACAAGTGCCCAGGAATGTGCTTCCCCACAGTCTTGCTTCTCAAATAATTCACTAGAGTGGCACTTGGGTTAATGCTGTCACAGAGAAACTGTACTGACTCCACAGAAGCCTGCCAGGTCTCCAGCAACTTTGTTACAAGGAAACAAATTATTATTTTCCCCTACCTGAGAAATAGAAAGACAAAAACGGCAGGGGAAGGGAGGAGAAGCAGGACATCTTTTCTGTGGCCACTCACCAATGATCACCTTAAAATTGCCTTTGACCCTGCCAAAGCAGTTCAGCACTAGTCCTGCCTCCTGCATAACAAGTGAGGCTGGTCTTTGCAAAAGCAGTCAATGTCTACAGAAATTAGGTTTGTTTTTTTTCAAGAAGACTAGAACCTGGCTGTAAATTAAAATCAACTAAACAAAATTTTTATGAAGACTTACATCCTTGAGCTGCTTCATCTTAACTCTCTCTCCAACTTGAAGAGATGGCTGCATTAAGAGTCAGCAGCAGCACTAATATCCTAGGTGTCCAGAATGGTACAGCTGGTGGTCAGAAGTTCATTTTAACCATGCCCAAACTTGCTCTGCCCTGTTTTGTGGCTAACAAAAATTTCCAATTCCTAACTCAGGTTAATGACTACAACTCCAGCACCTGAGAGGCTGATTTGACGGCAGTAGCATTTCCCTGGTTTCAGTGGGCACAAGGATCAGATGTGTATGCATAGGATAGGAAATGAAAAACACAGGTAACCAGAGAATATTTGCAAAGGAAGAATTTGCAGGAAGTCTGACAGAATAGGTGTGGGTGATCATCAAATGACAGAGGAAAACCTAATGAAAGGAGTAACTTGTGACACAGTCTGGGTTATGAAATGAAGAGTAACTTCACCCACTTACAAGAGATTTTTTTAAACATAGAAGTGAGTTTGCAGTTGTAACATTATCTTCCACATTGTAGTACAGCTGGTAAATAATAAAAGAATCATTAAAAAGCAATCAAGCTTGCTGGATAAAAACCTAGTAAATAGTCTGCTTCAAGTAACAAGGGTCTCACTCCCCTCATTCCCCTAAACTCCAAAACTTCAGTTTTTGCTACTTAACACTGCCTTAGATTCTGTTACTAACAGCAGGGTATGTATATAATTGAGGACTATCAACATATATTCCATGTCACCACATTTCTGGGGAGGAAGGAACATGACCTGTCCTCACATTAAAACAAACCACACAAGGGTTAAATAGAGCAAACACAGAAAAAAGCTAAGCAGAGCTCACTGCAAGATGGGTTGCTTTTGCTTTTTGGGTTTTTTTTAAGAAAAAGGACATAATTTCTTTGAAACACTACTTTCTGGTCTGTACACACTATTTTCCAGAAGAAAGTAATTTTCAGAAAAGCCATAATTAAAAAAAAAAAAAGAGAATAATTACTTGTTTTGGTAGGTACTGATGGTCACATGTGTAGAATAAGAAATGCCAAGAGGAGTGTCAGCTTGGTGAATAGTCCCTCTTGGGAAGTACAATAAGTCACCTGGCTGAAAGAAAATTAAAAGAGAATTGATCTATTTAGGGAACACTTGGTCAAATTTATAGTCAAAACAGAGAAAGTACTCCCTGAGCAGACAAACAGATAATGTGTATTTTTTAAAAATCACAATAAGAGAGGTCCTTTATTATACACTTCAATAACAAAGCACTCTAAGCCAGAAGACTGATACCTTAAACCTTCCAACTTACTGTCAGTATTTACTATGCATCTATCTGAAAACAGGAAGCAAGCTTACAACATTATAGAACATACACCAACTCAGCTACATAAAGGGAACAGAGAAGGAACTGAGATGAACCTGTTGAAAATAGAGTGAGCTAGCAGAGGAGCAGTGCAACATGGCTTTGGTAGATCACATCAGAAGAAAAGGCCAACATTCCACAAGAAAAGCCAAATATTCTATAAAGACAGTAATCTGCTACAGTACTGTTGTCTATAATACTGTCTACCAAAATTGTAAGCTAAAAAGCAATTACAACCTTTCTTCTTCCTATCCTTCTTCTCATCTATCAAAACTAAATCTCTACAATTATTAAAAATTAGATTAGGGAAGTCAAAATAAGAGACAAGTCAAGAGACAAGCACATGAAATTGCTTCCAAGAAGGAAAAAATAGTTCATTTATGGCTTCCCCTACAAATATCTATGTAGTTGGGACAGCACAGTCACAGAGAAAATCCTTAAAGCAGTAACAGTGAACTGATTTTAGTTTTGCTGTTCCTGACATTTGGTCACATGGCCTACTTCTAAGAGCCTACTGAACTGCCCAACATGGACATTTCAAGTGACTACTATTTGGACTTTTGCTGAATCAAAAGGTCTCCTTATATTATCAGTCTTCAAAGGACTTGGCAAGACAAGCTGCAAAGCATCATAGATCAGCTACATACAATTTCCTTGTTCTGAAGCAAAACTCTGACTTTTAATAAACTGCATTCCTTACCAACCTACAGAGACTACTCAAACCAGCTCAGTGTATTCTGAATTGTCTTAATTTGCTGTGTTTCACATCTTCAGGAAGAAAACAATCTGGAAGGATGTTTAGAGAGGTAATAAAAGTGATCTGACAGCATGCTTGTCAGAGGCAGCTCCAGACAGATAAGTAAAATCTAACAGCAGACAGGTGGAAGAAATGGGTAATGGGAAGTCGAGAATATCAAACAAAAGAAAAATAAATTGAAAACTCAGATAATTTTTAAGCCCTTCTCAGAGGCCAGTCTTTCCACTCCACAGTATCAGTAAAATGACTCAGGGAATACATCATTATTCCACAAAAATCACAGGCACTGAAATTTGTCCCAAAACGTTCCAGATATTAAAGCAGGAATTTACTAGACTTTGAATCATCTAATACATCATGATAACTGAATATTATCATCTAGCAAAATTACACAGCTAGCAATGTCAGTGTCATACCCAATAAAATGTTGCCCTATTAATCCTGAACTGCCTACACCCACAGCCAAGTCTGCACACCAGAAAGCACAGAGTTCTTGCAGAGCGAGGCTGTGACAAGCCACAAAGCAGAGAAACTAATGAGGTTTCCAACACAAACCAGCACAGTCTGCAGGATAAATAACATGCTTTGAAAGCACAATCATTTAAAACAGACCAAAACAAGTACCAGATGCCCTGCTATCAAAGGGGCTGTATTCATTTATCTTCATGAAATGTTCTTTTTATTCCAAATAACAAAAAATGGCCTGATTCTTGCCCAAAAGTTTCAGGTTTGAAAAAAGAAAAACAATTAGCACAGCAAGCTAATATTGGGTTTAGTTCATGCTCTTGTTTACCAGCCCAAGACAAATATTTAAATCTTATTCACCAGAACAGTGACAACCTTGGTAAAGCAGTAAGTCTTGGTGCATAGAAGGATTAGCCTGACTGATTACAGGCAGCACATATAAGCATGCATGTGTTCCATAACCACATATAAACCCAATGGGATTTCACATGCAAATCCTCAAACATATTTCATGAGTCAGGGCATTCAGCTTGGAGAATACTGTAAAATTTCCAGAAATAACTGGTTTCTTGGTCCACTGTTTGAAAATTAACATAAAGGATACCTTTGAAAAAGGATAGTTTAGACAGCTATCACCCAAATTTCTTGTACTTGACACTTCCTTGTGCATGAGCAGACTCCTCAATTTCACAACCATGATCATTCAGAATGCTGTCTTCAAGAAATGGACCATTTTAAAAATTACTACTTTTCTGGTAACCACAGCACAGATCACACAGAGCAATCAAATTACAAAATACCTTTAATATAAATTCATGCGTGGGATTTCCAATCCTATCTTCTGATTCAACATTATATTCCCGAGCTAGATGTACCGTTGGTTTATAGAGCCGCCAATGTTTCTCACCTTCTAGCTGGAGGATAAACACCTGCAAAAAGACCATAAATCCAAACGTATAAGGAAGCCTTGCTGCCCCTCACACATCTAACTGATCAGAAATTACAAGCTGTCTTCTTACCTGGAAAGTCTGTGGAACCATACAAGAAACCAGGGATAAAAAGCAAACAGAAGTGGTGGAGGTTGCTTTTGTGACAAAAGAAGAAACAGTTTTCACCCTTGTTACTCTCCAGTACTCCACAGTATGGCAAAGAAGGTTCCTCTCTTTCTACTCTTTAGATTTCTATAATGCAAGAAATTGCACTATTCCTTTAGGCTCTATGCAATGATAACAGAGACAAGCATTGTACAGTGTCAATTTCCTTGTTACTCTCCAGTCATTTAAACAGCCAGATAACTAAATGCAAAGTAATGCATGCCACACAGATATTCAAACTATCAGGTAAGAGGTCCTACCACCATTCACTGACAAATAGAGCATCTGAAACACCTAGGGAATGCAGTGAGCTGGGGGCTGATGCAGGCAGCAGGGCTGTGGAACAGCAAGCATAAGAAAAATGAAGCTCCTAATGTTTTTAATGGAAATGAAAATAACAAGAAAAATACATATTATTTGGTCTTTTTTTGTCTTGGTTTGAGTGGGATAGCCCACTTTTTCTTTTTTTTTTTGCAGTTTCTATTTCTTTTAGAAGCTAATTTAAAAATATATCTGGAACTCGGGGCTTCATCATACTATTAAATCTCTAAAAACAGCAGGACCAACAAAGGTTAACCAGCACAATTAGTTGCTTTCACTGTCAGGCTGAAGAGAAAGTACTTAGTAAACAAAAGACTTCTCGATTCTCAGCGAAGTGAAAATGATAAAAAGGTACTAGCAGCTGGGAAAACAAATTCTCTTTTCATCTAACAGAAATAACAGGTCTGGAAATCACAGTTTATGTGATATTGCCATGAGATATTATGTTAGTACCTTTTCAGTAAAATTATACAAGAAAAATTACTATAAACACAACCAGTTACTGAAAGTTTAAAAAAAATATTTTTTAAATAATAAGCTATTTTATGAGACAGGGCATAAAAACAACAGATACAGGTATCCACTGCCACTAGCAAAAGGCCATGCACAGTTTCACAGATAAGGTTATGCTGTCCTACCTCAACATCATCGTAGTGAGGAGGGAGGCCCTGAGAGCCCTGAGGAGTGATGTAAACATTTGACCCAACCAGAGACCCAAAGTAGCACTCCAGCTTCTCCTGGATCTTCCACAGCTCCTCCTTTAAAAAGAAACAATGTTGTTACTACTGAAGAGCTCGCCCAATAGTGTGGTGCACCAGCATACTCTCATTCTCTTCCCTGCACCATTCTTTAGGTTGCAAAAACAGACAAGGCTAGAGAGAGGAAAACAAACCACACATTATCCCACAAACGGTGGAACTCTTCAACACAACAAACGTGTAGGACTTGCCTATGGCAGGGGGGTTGGAACTCAGTGATCTTTAAGGTCCCTTCCAACACGAGCTATTCTACAATTATGTGGGCCAGCATCAAGAGGCCATACAAAGGCTAGAGATTCTTCCAGTGACTCCCACAGTCTGCTCATATCTGCGAGCAAATTTTATTCATCCATATCTAATATGCAACAGACAATGCGTATAAGCATTAACTTTCTTATCAGAAGATACCAATTACCAGAGCTGTGCAAGTGCAACATCAACCAGAATTAATATAGGTTCAGCAAGCTCTAGATTTCAACTTCACCTGCAGACACCCCTGCCACTGCCCATTACACTCAACCCAAGATCCGCCAACAACACTATAATTGGGACCCAACTAAGAATTTTGGTCCTTATGGATCCAAGTTGTGTTGACACTATGGGACAATAAAAGAAAACACCTAAATCCGGGTTCCAACAAGCATCCGAGTCCTTGCACAACCAGGCAGACACTCCACTGTTTCACTGTCATTTATGAAAATTGCAAAGGTATCAAGAAGAACAAGAGAAAGAAAGGACACTAAAATGAGGTAGGATTCTTCCTTGGTGCAATTCACAGCCATGTTTCCAGCAGGGTGTCCTGGAAATGTTTCATGTGGTTTCACACCTTGTTGTCCATTGAAGGAAAGCAGTACAAAGTACTCTATTTGCTCAAGGATACAGTGGGCAGAAGGGATTAAGAAGGCATAGATGCATCATTATCAATTTTGTGCATTAATTATATTAAATTAAAAGATCCAACCTTAAATCGCTGAGGCTGATGAAACTGAATTGTTGCCTTTTTCTGGTCAAAATCCTTCTTCAGCTGCATGTAATTCACTTTGCCTTCTTTATTTAAAACTTTCTTTTTTCCATTCATGCATCTGCAGATGTTAACATCTCGCCCATAGTACAGACCCTGATTGCACAGTTCCTTCAAATCTGACAACTGGAACAGAGACTGGTAGTAAGCAGCCACCAGGGGATCATTTCTCTGAATAAGCAGTGGCTTTTGCTCCCAATATTCCCTGAAAAACACTTCTTGTTTGATGGGAGAGATCAAGCTTCCAAAGAGGCTGTCTGGGTTCTCAAAATTCATGGTGGATGGAGAACAAGCTGCTTCCACCTTTGCTCGTTTACACTGTGCCTGTGTTTCTCTTCCCATGTCAGCATGCTTCCCTACTTTCTTGGGCATGTTTCTGTTCAAGAGGAGAGAGAATAGAGTCAGCCAACCAGTAACACAACCTCAAGAGCTCACAGGCCCAGAGCTGCACTTCTTCCCTTGTACAGTGCAATACCAGAGCACCCTGGAAACAACTCCACTTTCAGACACTGTTTGCTCTAAACAGTGGAAGAAAGAAAGCCCACAGTAGGTCTTCAATCCCTTCTCAAACCTCTGCAAATTCTGAAGGGCTCTGCTGGGAGCCTTTGCTCACAGAAGCTCAAATCCCACAGGTGAGTTTATACTTCAAAACTGGTAATGAAACCCAATGGCCCATACAACAGATCTTTACTAATGCAGAAATTCACACACAGAGGAAGAACCTGCAGTAGGACTGGCCTTCTGTAACAAGAGCTGCAAATAATTAAAAAATTAACTCAGCTTTAAGATATTTAATGGCAACATGCAGAGGAGGGTGGAAAGAGGAGACAGGATCAGAAACTTACATCCTGCTAGGCTTCTTCAAAATGCATTAACATGAGGGAGAAAATCCACAATGAATACTTCCCAATGACATTGGGAATGAGCATGATGGAAGCAGATGTACAGTATTTTAAGCACAGAACCCAACCAGTTAAATGCAGTCCTCTGAAGGGAGAAAAACAGTAACAGAAAGGTCCTGTTCCTAATTCAGGCAGGAGCAGTTATTTCAGAATTTTTCAGCTCGCACCTCAGATGTACCCGTTTATAAGTTCAAGCCTCCACAGCGGCCAAGTGACGGCAGGGGGCTTCACCTTCCCCCATAACAATTCTCAGACCACGCTGCCTGAGAGGCTACTCCCTATCGCTGGCCTGCCCCGCTGGGACACTACTGAGCTCATTTCAGCTCTTTCCGTCCTCCTGCGCCCACAGCAGGTGGCGGCGGCCAGAGCTCCTAGTCCCCCCCCAGCCGCACCAACACGCCTGGCCTTCATGGTTGCTGGAGCCCCGACTGCGACAGTCCTAGGACGGAGGGGCCAGTGCCTAAGCCGCACGGCCGCCACGAGGCCGCCGGGACCGGCGGTGCCACAACTTGCCCCGCACCCACGGACGCTTTTCCTCGCGTCTCAGGTGCGGAGCGGCGATTCGACCCGTTCCTCCGGTCGCCATCGACATCCCCCCATCCCCTCTACCCAGTGGCTCTTCTTCACTCATAGATCCGGACAGCGCGAGCCCCCCACGCGCGCACTCACCCAGGCCGAGGCGGGCGGGGCGGGGCGGGGCGAGGCTGCCGCGAGGAAATGGCGACGGAGGCGGGAGGCGAGGCACCGCCCCCGGGGGGTCTGAACCGAGCCCGGTGGGGCGGGCTGAGGCGGAAGCGGGTGGTTGACGGTGCTTCTGCTGCCGGCCCTGCTGTGAGCGAGGTCAACGGTGTGCGAGGAGCAGCCGTTTAGTCAAGGCTTTGCTGGGGATGTAAGAGGCGACACGCAGTAAGGTGTCCAGCAGGGATAACGACCCTGATGTCGGCCAGTAGCGGTGGCCGTGTAACCTCGCGCGGTGGAGGGAACTTGATGTCAACTTTTTTTTTTTTCACTCCCAAACTAGACAGTTTTAAAGCAATTGCAACTTGAGAATGTAATCGGCAAGATGAAATATTTCTTCTTTTTCTAACCAAGTGATGTAGCGTGTGTGTTCTAGAGAGAAAAAGACTCCTTTTGAAACCAATGAGAAATTACACATCTGGATCTCTGCTGGAGTTTGTGCAAGGGTTAAATGAGGAGATACAACATAAAACCTTGTTTGTATAAAATTTTACTTCCCACACACAAAAGTGACATAGTTGTAGCTGTTTGTCCTGGGCCAAATCCTGAGGCTCCCTCTGAGAAATTTTTGTAATTCTCACCAAACCCATGAAAACTTCTAGAAATAGTTCTAGTTGTCTTTGTAAAAGACGCCTGTTAATAGCTCAATTTTTGTCGGCTAAAAGATGTCAGGAAAACTGTAGGTTTTGCTGGTCTTTTGTTGGTCAGTGCTGATAGCTTGAAGCACACAGAGCAGAACTGCCAGCAAAAGGTGAATTTTGGAAACCTCAGCAGCCTTGGAGTATGTGGCTGGTCTAAGTAGGAAGTTATGTTGGGCCTAAGTTAGCTCCTAGAAGGACTGTTCTGTATTAGAAAAGAGAGGGGACAGTGTTCTGTCAACAACTTGTGGAGGAAGTAATAGAGCCTTTCATGGCTAAAATGAGTTCCAGTCCCTCCCTTTATAGAAAATATTTTTGCAGCCCTGTTCCTCCTTATGATGTGATTATAACTCATACAGTAGTAACTCCTGCTTCCCTGGCACTATCTGGATCTTCTGGAACAAACATTTGTGTAATTCTGTTGTTCATTAATGCATCCAGCAAACTCCTATATGCTGAATAGAGGAACTAGCAAGGTATGGTAAACTGGAAAAGAAGAAAAGGAGGTGGAGGACAGAAAAAGGCTAATGCTGCATCTTGTTCAGTTCTTGTTCCTTTACCACCTAGACCCTTGAATCACCAGCTGAACAAGTCATTGTGCTGCCTCGAACATGAAGCACATATTAAGCAGTATGTAGGTGGGTTACTGGAACAGAGATTTTGCCAGGGGTTATCCCACTTGTAATATTGTGTACAAATGAGTAAAATGTAAGTTTCTCTATAAAGTGTTTTCCTTTCCCTTCCAAGAAAAAGATGACATTCTCTGTTTTCTGACTCAGTTCATCATGATGTCACTTTACATTCATGATACTTGGCAACTTTTATTAAAAGATGAGCACTTTTGTGTAAACTCCAAATAGCTGGGATGTTCAAAGGCATACATTTTCATAGCTCTGAAAAACACGTCACTGGCATGAGATTCTGCTCACTTCTTTCATGAGCTTTGAAGAATGGAGGTCTCCAGACTTAAAAGTTTACATTCCCCTATATTAACACTTACAGGATGTTTGCTTAATAGAGATGGGTGTAACAGCAGATGCTAAAAATAGGGAGGCCACATCCTGCACCTCAGCTGGTCACAGAAGCCATTACAAGCTATTATTTCTGTTCCAAAAAATCCACAAAACACTGTCAGCATAACTGCTTAGATACCACTAGGATGAATACTCAAACAAATTCATATTTGTATAATGGCTGTGATGTTTTTATTTTTAGTAAAATGCTGTGGGAAGTAAAACCCTACATCTGACTTAATGCAAAACCCACCACATATAACAGGAATGGGAAATATTTGCGAATACTGGTTTTTAAAGACTTTCATGCTGGTCTGTCTAGACAAACTGGCTAAAAGGATTTATTACCATCCCCTTCTGGAAGATAATACAAGCTTCATCAGAGAGTCATGTGAGTTTTAGCCAGTCTTCTAAAGAAATAACATATTTAAATACTGTTTGTTTCATTATTTATACAAGTAAAAGACTTTTAAAGTATAATTGATCCTGATACCATCTCTATCACTGCATTAAGAAGACAGAAATTATAAGCTTGAGTGTAAAAGTATGCAGTTAAATTTCATCTTTGTAACATGCAACCTTCTTCATTATCATAATAAAACTTGCTACATTTACTTTCAGTGGGGAGAACACTTTGCAAACGCTTACATTCACAGTTGCAAAGTTTCCTTCATCACAGCACTCTGAGTTCTGGCAGATGTATAGGATGTGCCCAGAAGATAAATTCAGGCAGCAATCTGTTTTCCTCTCTACTTTCATATGTGTGCCTGCTTGTTGGGTCAGCCTACATGGGGCTTGGGCATGGCTGTGCTGCAAGGCTTTTGCTGCTGGAAGTCCTGTAAGAAATTTAGAAGAGGGAACTGGATTGGATCAAGGAGCACAAGGAGAGGCTGAGGAGGATTTGCTCTTGGCTATGGAACAAATACCTCTTCCCATAAGGCAGATTAAAAAAAAGTATGCGAAAACAATGGCGTTAAGTTAGTTCATATGAAAAGTTTAGCACGCACACATCTTGAGTAATTAGATGGGCTCTTTTCAGGCAATCTGTAACATCTGTGCAGGATGCCGTCATAATAGCAGCGCAGTAACAAGGATGTCATATATATATATATATTACACATTGTCTCAGTTTGAGGTCTAGTGTGCTGTTGCCAAAGCCTATGTATCCTTTGGCTCTTCGTTCCCAGCATTGTCATTCCTGGTACAGCTCTGCTTTCCATGACAGGATTTCCTGGAAGAGTATCAAAGCTGTCTTAGCTCTGATCATTTCTTTGTCAGCAAGCTGGCTGCCAAAGTACCCATTCACTCCATCAGATTTCAATCACCCAGCATGCAGTGTGCCACCAGCTTCTGGAAGTTTGACAAACACAGCTTTTTGAAAAAACAGTAAAAGGCATCACCATGCTATGAGAAAACAATAATGGAGCAGGAAAATCAAGCAGACCAGAGAATGGTTCAGGCTTCCAAATTTATTCCCATTTCCTAATCTTGACCAAGCAGTGACCAAGCATTTACTTTATGAATTTTTTTGCCACCACTGTTTGCTGCTTTAAACTGACACTGTTAATGTAAACTCACTTCATTAAATGACAGACAAACCCAAGAAATTTAAGTGGAAAATGCTCCTTATTTAGGAAAGTTGCAAAAGTAATCTTGATTATTTTCTGGAGCTCTGAACACTCTTGCATGTCCCCAAATATCCTTCATGAAATCCTGTTAGCCTGAACATAAGGATTTTTCCATGCAGAATCAATCTGGGACTGATAGAATTCCTGTATTTGGCTCTCTTTGGGAACAGCTGCTTCCTTTTATTTTCTGTGTGCCTCTGTGTGGGATCTTAAATTGTACTGGGTGTCAATGCTGTAAGCAGTCATATGTAGCTTCTCCTCACTGTAATGTTCATTCTCAAAAGACAAAGGGAGAGGAGAGGAAAAACTTCAAGTTCAGTCAAGCAACATAAAGCACAAGAACCAGATTCTGCTGAAGACATGGCTGATTTGTTTTCTTGATAAAGTTTCTAAAATCTCTGCCTCAAAGCCTGTATTTCTGAAATGAATTCATGAAATGCAGAAAGCCAGTGATTTTAGCACGTCTAGATGAGGCACAGATTAGGGGCATTACTTGTGCACATGACACTAGTCATCCACCTGGCTGTAAGACACTGAGTGTAACAGGTCTGTCTGAGACATTGTTCCTCTGCTCCCTGTGGGACTAGTGATTGGGATTTCTCCAAAATAGAAGCCTTTCCCAATGGTCCTGTGGAAAGTGAGGGACAGCTGATAGGGTGAGGATTTTTCTTGAGGTGTTGGTCATGCACAATGTACAAAGACCCATTAGGTTTGCTTCCTGCTTTCTGCTGGTCCCCACTCTACTACTAAGCCATAATCCCTTTTCCCCTAGTTACCACCCAAAGACAAAGGCTCCTGAGGTGCGTATAGGTTGTCCAGCAAAATCAAAATGCAGCAAGTAAAATTAGGATAGGAGCTATTTGAAAACAGTAGGTGCTTATTGCCTACTAAATTGGACCACAAGTGGAGAATGGGTAGATGGTTGAAGTGTTAAGTAGAGAGACTGGATAATTCTTCATGTGGGAGCTGCTTTCTTTTTAGCTGTGTGACAAAGAGCTCCCTTAATGAGCACACTGCTTCTATGCTATTGCAGCAGTAGCATGTACATTAGATTGTCCCAGAAAACCACTGCACAGTCCAAGTGAGAAAGAAACCAGACTCAAGAGAGTTTTTCATTAAAAGCTTTGCTGCTAACCAAACCAGCCTTGGTATGATGCAGGAGTCAGTATTGGAAACTTCTAGTCTTTTCCTCTACTGCTTCTGCTTTATTTTTAAAGCATGATGCTACTCTCATCCACAAAATAATGTCTAGCTTAGAATGATTTTTTTTCACATGTACAAACCCCAGTAAAAAAAGTTGAAGACAATGTACACACTGGGAAATATAATCCTGGAATATGTGTCAATAACATGATTGTTCTGTAAAATAATCCGGCCCACATTTCCCTTCAGAGATCTTTTCCTCTTTATGCGAGGTGTGTCTGAACTGGGGGAGCTCGTTGCACCTGCTCGTGTCTCATTCTCTTCACAGCGGTCTGAGAAACCAGTCAGGTCCATGTCCACATCTGTGTCGTGAAAGCATCCATCGAAAGCCATTGCTTGCACTGCATCCATGCTATACATTCCTGAAGCCTGGCAACAAAGAGTAGTTATTCTGCATCTAGCAGAAACCATTTCAGTAAATCATAAGTAAATAAAGCAGAAAATAGAGACATCTTTCTCTTCAGTGTTGCTCCTTCTGTGGAGAGCTTTATGGAGAACAGGACTACCTATCTGTGGGGCCCTCCTTGTGCAGGGCTTGACCAAGGGAGGAGATACATGCAATAAAACACACTTGTTTGACTGATTATTGCCAGCTTCTGGCTGACAATCTGTGCCTCACCTTCTGAAATAGAAATTTCAAACCTTACCTTTCCTGTAGTTCTGTATTGCTGGAGTCTTCAAATCATGTGAACAACATATACACAATTTTTGTGTTTTTCCCCTTGTAATATTCCAACAACTGAGTTTACATGGGGGAGGGGTATTCTTGATCAAAGGTTTTATGTAAATGCTTCATAGGAAGCAAATGTTAACTTCTGAATGTTTCCAATACTTAAAATGACCTTATCATTCATCTGGTCTTGGGACAATAGAGCATTGTTAAATCCATCTCCCTAGTTGAAAATTATGAACCAGGAGGAGAAATAAATCTGCTTTAGGGGGAAAAGGAGGGAATATTACATGACTGTGCACCCATGGTATATATTTCAGGGGGAGAAAAAATACCTTGATCAATAGATATTTGAGAATTGAGTGAAGGTTAGCTTCCTCAAGGGCAGGGGGCAAAAGTACTCAGGAGATAGGCTCCCTACCTGCCACAGAAAAGGGAGGGAGAGAAAGCATAGGCATTCTCTAAGTTTCAGAGAGGATAAAACAATTCCTCCCTTCAGCCTTGTAAAGTGAGATAGAGAGGTGGTTACTGTATTGTTATCACAGTGGTGTATCAGGATTAATCTGTGGCTTCTGTGATGCTTTCTGAAAGTAACAAAACACAGAGGACTGTACCTTGCCCCTTTTTTTGAGTTGCTTTCTCTCTTCAATTGTGGTGAGATAGTTCACTGCTGCGTATTCGATGACAGACAGGAAGACAAAAAGGAAGCTGATCCATAAATACACATCCACAGCCTTTATGTAAGACACTTGAGGCATTGAGGCACTTACTCCTGTCATGATGGTTGACATTGTCAGCACTGTAGTTATACCTGCCAAAGAAAAAAGGAAAGGTTATCATAATACTGGCCAGCTGGTTCTGTTCAGCTCATCATTGTTGCTTGGACAGTACAGCTTTGTGAGGGCATATGATTGACATTGCCTTTAACTTCATTGCACAGGCTCTGGAAAGTGGAGTGAACCATGAAGGACCTATCACATACAATATTGAAACGAGTAAATCATCTTTCTGCTCAGTGCATGCAGTTAGAGGTGCAGCACATTACTAGGTTCAAACAGTGAGGGGACAACACTGGTTACTCAGCAGCATAAGGAGCGCATTTCTCAGACAGCTTTACATGCTGTTAAAGAGAAGGGAAAGCAGGCTTGTGGTTTTCCCTTACTTCCCAGAGCCAGGGTCTCCACTACACATTTTCTTGGCAATCACTAAAGAATCACCAGTTTCCCTCCCAGTCTCCTCTCAAACTGCACTTGTATTATCAACTTGTATGTCTCTGGCATAACTCTTTGGGTCTGTAAAAATACTCTAGAATAAAAATACTCTATTAACTGAAGCTAATAAATATTTTTGTTTACTTCAGCGTGTCCAGAACCTCACTCTTACATTTCCAATCTCTCCTTTTACATGCAACTGTTCATCTCATTGTTTTGCTGAATCTCAGGAAAAAAAAACCCAAAAATAAAAGCTAAACATCAACACCTAAGCACAGCCTGCTTTTAAAGAAATTAATGTAATGGTGCAAATGTTATGTATCAATAACTTCTGTGAGGACACAGTGGCTGATAGCACTACTGGATCTCAGCTGGGTCTCAGGATAGCCTTCCTCCAGTTCTATGGTCATTCAAGTTCACAGGAACATACAATAATTCCCTCTTTCTCTCTGCAAGTTTCTTAGCTTGAAGGATAGAGTTTGAAATATACTATATAATATGAAATAATTCTATTTAATACAAGTGTACTTTAGGCTAGGGATATAAGCTTTTTAAACTTTGTTGTTAACATTGCCTATAAATTATGTATGCTTACACTAATGAAATGTATGTTATTCACAGAACTCCTGATGCATAACCTTGTGCCGAAATCCATGTATAAATTAAAGAACATGATCAGCAAAACCACCTTGACAGCATTACAAGTGATCTACTGAGAATTAATATTTTTAAATATTTAATTAAAATTCCTAGAAAGGAAAGGCATTGGTAAAATTATAAAAAGAGGCAGGAAGTACCATAAGTTGTTTCCAGACTAACAAATAGATTCATATCTCATGTATCAATAGCTTTAGATTGTGCCAGTAGAAAGCGATCTGAGGTAGCTACAGTTTTCTTTTGTCTAGATATAGTCACAGTTGCAAATCAAGGCGTCCCTCATACATGCAAGTTTGTTTATTAAATAAAGATTCTCAGATTTTCATTTGTCTAAGTGATATGGGTCCTGGGAGTAGCTTCAGTTAGAAGAATGAACAGGAGCTGCTTTTCAAATTCTTAAACTGACTGTTGCGGGACTCTGATGTGTTGTGGTTACATTAGCTACTTTAAAAAATTTACATCAGATCTTCACATAGATGCTAATATTTGAAAAAAATGTACTCATTCCAAGGCCATCACATTAAATTCCCAACAAATGCAGTCTTTAAGTGGTATCAACTGATCAACTGAGAACAATAGTGTTACTAACCGCCCTCCCCCATCCTTCTCCTCCCTCTCCCCCTTTCTCCTCCCCCTCGTATTATTTTTCTCCTGTTCAGAATTAAACCAGTGAGATCAGAAATATCTCCAGTTTACTCTTTGGTTCCCACAAAAGCCTCTGAGTCTTGCACAGTTAAGGCATCTAAGCAAACATTTTCAAGGTGCTTGACAGAGGACAAGAAAGGACGGTCATTCTGAGTTGAAGATAACAAATGTTTCTAGAAAGAAAGCAGGGCTACAAACTTTTAGATAGATTGTGCTACGCCTATTAAGTATTCCTCATGATCCACAGATCTGGGGAGGGATCCGACAATTTATCACTACTTCACTGCTGTGCTGGGAAGAAGGGAGGAAAATGCCAAAGTAGTCTCTGAATAAA
>VZTY01030969.1:32379-164636 GCA_013400935.1 Turnix velox
CCAGTAAACCAAAACTACAAACCAAATGAAGTATACCTGCTCATGTATTGTGTAAATAGGAAGCTGAAGTAATGTCAGTAACCTCTCCCCTATCCATTCCATACTTCCCAAAAAAATAGAGATTGAAGGTTTACCTAGGGATACTCTGGCAGGAACGGCTCTTCTGTCAATCCAAAATGAAACCCAAGACAGCATCACCATCAGCATGGCTGGGAAATAGGATTGCAGCACAAAAAAGAAAATATGTCTCCGGAGTGCAAAGTTTATAAAAAGTCGATTGTACCAACCTATTGAAAATAAGAGAGAGAAACAGATTGGGGGAGAATCATAGAAGAGCACTGTTATTTGTGAGCTCTGTTCACTAGCTCTCTCTCTCCTTCCAGTAGGAATGTTACATCCTCATCAGCCATAGGAACTGCCTAAGAAATATTGCCAACGCCTTGGTTTTATATAGTGCTTTATAAACTGTCAGTCATACCTTGTTGAATTACTAATTTCCGATTCAGTGGAAATTAAGCACCGTGATTGCAGGAATAAAATACAATATTATAGCAGAGGTTAGGGAATTGGAAAAAAAGTAGATAGCGTTCAAGTGAAAATTGTGGGAGAATACAGACAGGGTACCGGGGCAGTGAATCCAGTCTGCCTCCCCCAAAAAGCAGCTTGCCTTTTCTCACGCTACAAATACCCAGCAACAAGCAGCACTTCCTTTTCCTAAGGTCTGACAGGTTCGCCTGCGCAGAGCCGACTTTAAAGGAAAGGGTGCCATCTAGTGAATTTTGGGGCTTGCTCCGTGCAGCAAAACGTGTGTGCTTTGCCCGCTGCCGTGGGAGGATAATTAGTTAATAGTGGTGTGAAAAGAAGGAGACGTCTGTCCAGTACAAATAGAGACATTACCCTGCTGAGTAAGCTCATCATCAAAATACCTCTCTGCATGTAAGTGTTAAGCAGTTAGACTTAGCAAAGTCAAAGGTGCTGCAAAGGGCTGAGCACAGGGGTGGTATAAGGTGGCACTGTTGTTGTATTTGCTTACATGAGTGTTTTTTATGAGAACATCAAGGCAGCAAGAAGCCAGCAGAGTTCCTGGAATCCAGTTTCGACACTCAGTGATAGCAGTATGGTGGAAAACATCCCAACAAGGACCAATTTGATGTAGCTCACAGGAAGGTACAGTTACGATAGCAAAATTATCATTTGACCTCTTCTCACATGACAGTGGCTCTTGAAAGCTGGAGCTCTGTTCTTAGCTCATATACAAGCAAGAGATAAGGATGAAGAACCTGATCAAACTGTGAATTCCTCGCTGCTTAGTCTGCATCATAATTTAAGCCAAAATTTCTGCATTCAATATCAGACACCTCAAATTTGAATGCCTATTTTTAAAACACAAAAAGCAGCATGCAGTGTTATGGATTATAAAATGGATTATATAGTGTGAAATAATTTCTGGTTTCTTAATCTGCCTTGATAAAAGCTGATATTGATGCTGAAATATTAAAATTAATTGACTCAGACTGGAAGGTGGAGTAACAAGTATGCTATTTTATCTAGTTAAAAACATATGGTTAGACTACATTTGTGGAGAAGTAATTCAAAATTTACACTTGCACATGCAAATACAAAGGAAATAAAAGACACCTTCCATAAAATTAAGAATATAATTAACTCCTAAAGCCTTATGCAGTTTGCCTGGAAGTACAGTTCAGTACCTACAGGGAGAAATAAAAACCTGTCTGGGGCAGATACCTGTATTTAAACAAGGTAGCACTGACATAAAGACATTTTGGGTTTTTTCTGCAACTTTGTGTATAAACATGGAACATTAAGCAAATCACGAATTAGACTTCAGTAGTTTAGAAATGCTCTCATGTGGAAATCTTATCAATAGTATACTTTTTTACAGCTCCAAAAATGAGGGGATTTTAGACAATGAAACACACTAAGTTTCCTCTTGTTGACCCTTTAGGCTCTGCAATTTCAGGGGATTCCATATAATGAGGACCCAAAGAACAACAGGCATCACAGTTTTGCAAGCACTCGCAACAGCATATATTTGGTTGTTGTGCATTTTTCCAGGTTCTTATTGTCAGATATTAAGTTACAATTATAATCACATTATCTTCTTTAAATATAAAGAAAATACTACAGTGGTAATGTAAAGAGAACCAAGGGCCTAAGCTGAAAGGCCAGTGTGATTGACAGACCTCACTTTATCTGAGATGTCTCAGCAGTAATAGTCATTCATCATCAACAAGTTTGAATGTGAAAAGCATTCTACGTGACTGTTTTTCTCTCTTCTAATGAAAGAGGTTTACTATACCAGTACTGCTGTAAAAGGCTAGTCCACTGGAAGCACTGAATTCTTCAATGAAAAACTGTGAGAGGGAGATGTGCTCATCTGTGCTCAGGGATTTGTTTCCGTGTTTCCAGTATAACATTAGATCATCTTCATTGTATGCATCTATAAGAAAGTAAAAACTATATCACCTCTTCTGCTGGAATACTCCTTCTGTTATGTTTTCTTAGGTATAGAAGAAACTTAAACAAATTGGGAAAACCACAGAGAAACATCTTTTTCACAGCAATTTGACAGTTGTCAACACGTAAAAATTTGCTAAGACTGTATTCCACTTTGTTCCAGCCCAGTACTGTGCCCTGCCGGGAGCTTACCTGACAGATGGAGGACACTGGCATGCTTGGGATGACAAGGCACAAAGGATTCAAAGCCTACAAGAAAGCCATGGAGGGACTGTTTGCAAGGGCATGTAGCAATAGGATGAGTGGCAATGGTTTTAAACTAGAGCAGGGCAGGTTTAGGTTAGACATTAGGGAAAAGTTCTTCACCATGAGGCACTGGGTCAGGTTGCCCAGGGAGGGAGACATTCAAGGCCAGGCTCGATGAGGCTCTGAGCAACCTGATCTAGTGTAAAGTGTCCCTGTTCACTGCAGGGGAATCGAACCTTTGGTGACCTTTGAAAGTCCCTTCCAACTCAATACATTCTATGATTCTATGATTTGAGCTCTGAAACTGCCACACAGAGCAGACTCCCTTGATACTGGGGATCTGTTCTCTTTTTCCAAGACTAAACAACAAACCAGAATCCTAGTTTTACCTACAGTTCAAATAAGAATAAATCATGAGATATCATAAGGCTTTGCAGGACAGAATTACCTTTTGCTGTCCAGCTCTACAGTTTCCTGCAGATGAGTCAGAGTTGAGAAAGCCACAGTAACACAAGAACTGATTTTCTTTTTTTTTATGAGTTCAAATATTGAAATGTTATTTAACTTTTATCAAGCAATTTTTTCTCAGAAAATACCCATAATTTTTGATAGAACATTTTTAGATTTAAGCCTTGAACTACCAACCAAGTCAAAGCAAAGCAGGGTGCATCACAGTTTTTCTGTCTTTCCAAAGCTCAATGGATTGTGGAAAGATCCCAGACTGTTTAATGTGTACAGGTTGAAGGGTTCAGGTCACATATCAAAGTAAGTGAAACAAGATGGAATGCTGGTAAGAAGGCACATATGAAGAACAGGTATGAATCAAACTTACAGCTCTCCAGTTCTAAAGAACAGTTCTGAGTGTCCAGAGGAAACCTACTGAAATCCATGAAACACATAGCAGAAACTGTTATTCTGTAGAAAGGAACAGAAACCCAGAAATTAAATGAAAAATTTCTCACTTTCTTAGGGCTCTCTTAGTGAGACTGCTGCGCGCAGGAAGATGCAGACAATCAATATGATTGATAGATAAGCAAGCTTCGATTTATTGGGGTTTTCACACACATATATACAATCCACTCATTAGTAAGCACACTAGACAATATCTTATTGGTTGGCAAAGTTACATTTGCTCATCCCGTCCCCTCTGCAATTACTGCTGTTTCTAACTGTGGCACCTTGCTATTGTAACACAGCTGGATTCAAGGACGTGTTATCTTTGCCTTTCCCATGAGAACCTTAGTTAAATCAGCATAGCTCCTTTATGTCTACTTTGTCACGTAGCCATTCTCCCACAAGAGACCATCAACAAATCTTCTGTTTATAATTCCAACAGTTGAGATGATTGAGGTTCTCTGCTTTTTTACATGCTTCTTAAATTGCTTCAGGACAGTGAGATTAAACTACATCAGTGAAAGAACACACTTTTTAAACATAAGTAGTCTTTCTCATTAAGTACATTACCCCGGATTTTTAAACTCTTTACTTCCCTGCATCTGCATTAGCTGCTCACACTTGAAGGGTTACACTTAACGAAGTTTAACAAGGGGAATTCTCATTTCTTGACTGGGTTTCACATAGATTGAGCAAATATTATTTCAAGTGCAATTGTACCAGCAAGAATTATTATAATATTTAATTGCAAAAAAGGATAAGCTGCAATTTCTGGAAGCCTGTTCTTCTCTTCAACCCTGTGGAAATGCCTTATGTCTTAAAAGGCTTAGGGAAATCTAGATTAAAACACTTGTGTTCCACCTGCTTTTTCACAAATGTTTAGAAGATAAATGTTTCATGACATTTCAACCAATAAACAAGAAATAGTTAAAGGCAGGATTTTAAATGTAGTAAATATTGCCAAATTTCCATTTCTTGTCACAGCTTGCATATTATTTGATGTTTCAGTTTGACTTCTCAGGTTTCCCAACACAGAATCCTACTTAAATTCTAGGTATTTCAGTTATAAGGGATATACTGGCTATATCTTTTAAAATTTGTGATCAGTAATCTGTTTCTGAATTTTTACAAGTGTAAGATTTTACTGGCTTGAAATGAGATTGTAAGACTTCCAAGTATGGGTGCTGTATCCATCTTCTAGCTATTGATGAAAGGAATAACAATTTTAGCAGCAAATCTGGATTTTTGTTCTGCTTTGCATCAATAAAATGCTGGATGCTAGGCAATTAGGAAAAAAAGTGCAAAATATGCAGATTTCTTGCACATAATGATTTGAAATATAATCTTCTCATTGCACATAAAACTGGCAATATGAAAAGGATGTTTCAGTGAGCATCTTGAGTCTTTAGGAACATATGCATTAACACCACTCAGGCTAGAAACGTTGTTTCACCTTAATAATTTTAAAACCTTAGTTTGCTAGCCTTTAGGTCAAAACTTTCCCTGCCTCTCAGTTTGACAAGAACTAGCAGAGGAGGGAAGGAAGAAAATAGAACACTTGTCCTTCCTGCTTATGTCCAGAAAGAAATGTACATGTTTGGCAGGGACTTAGTGACTTTGCTGTTCATTGTCACAAGAAGGTGAGGCTGACTGTCAGAGGAAGGATCCCCACCACAAGGTAATACAGCGTTAGGGAAGGTTAACTGGTAGCAGGGAGTAAAAGGGCAAGTAGGCAGAGCACCATCTTGCAAATGTGATGCCAGACACAGCCACAGGGTCCCATCATGAATGGGAACCTGAGCAATGAGCAAATGTAGCAAACTGAGTCACACAGTGTATGCCCTTTAGCTCTGCTTCCTCCCTTCTATCCCATGTCACTTTTTCCTGTCTCTTCATTGCTGTCCTTCCCATCATATGCTCCCTTTGGTTAGTAATTATATGTGCACATTTTCTTACTGTTAATCTTGATAACCCCTCCAGCAAGCTGACAGAACGTGTTTGCCCATCTTACATCTCTTTGCCACTCTTCCTAGAGCTGAATGTGTCATACCCCTCACATTAGGAATCACTGCTGGAAGCCTTAGTATAGTGTGTAGTTCCTCCGATGTCTCTCTCTCTCTCTCATGAAGCACGGAAATGAATACAGAAATAAAATACATACTTCACCTCCATTAGAACCATTTTTGCCATATAATCCAAATCTGCTTCATAAAGAAAATAACTACCATGTAGATAGAAGGGAGACACACTTAATGCTGTTCCAGTCCTGGAATTGCTGTTTCACTTTCCAGTTCATTGTAGTCACTCATCACACCTAACACTGCTGGTATCAGCCCTAATAATCTGATTTCTGTGCCTGTCTGGAGCCTTGATTAATATCAGTAGCATGTTTACAGGTATCCCAGGGTGCAAATAGCTGAGACAGACTATTTTAAAAGCCTCAGAGGGAAAAAACCCACATTTGCGCTTTGCTAACAATTTTGAGATTTACTGTACTCAGGAGTATATCTACTGCAATATTGTTGAACCACTGGCAATGAATTAACACATGGTAGATTTCAACACAATTTGCAACAGATTAAACAGCTGCTATTATCTTGTGACAGGAAACAACATACACTTGATAGAAAAATATGTTAACTATATGTTAGCATTCCTAGATTTATTTTCACATTAGTACATCGGTCTCCAGTTCCCAGTATCTGATGCTGGTCCAGTATTAGAATCTTAACTGCATGCATTTCCAGCAATTTATTACTGTACAGATTATTGATCCACAATTGTTGACTTTTATTTTCTTATAAGAGAGGATTGTTCTTACCGTAGACTGAAGAGTACATTGCCATCAGGGTATACTCGGAGCATCACGTTTTCCACAGTTGTATCATGGATGAAAGATCTTTTGGAGTGTACA
The DNA here is from genome assembly GCA_013400935.1 of Turnix velox. Classification (NCBI taxonomy): domain Eukaryota; kingdom Metazoa; phylum Chordata; class Aves; order Charadriiformes; family Turnicidae; genus Turnix; species Turnix velox. Next base: position 38,912 of record VZTY01030969.1, read on the forward strand.
AAAAATACATCAGGTACCCAGATCTTTTTTATCAGTCTTCCATCAAATGTCATACTTTTGTTTTTGTTACTACGAAATGATAGTCTCTCATCCTTCCAGTAATGTCTGAGATATAAAGTCATTGTGAAGTCCTTTGTTTAATTAAAAACAAAAGAAGACAATGCTTAATTATTCACATAAAATAGAAAACAAGACAAAGTAATAAACTCAGGGAAAGGATCAATTTCTTCTCTGGACATCATCTGGAAGATCCTCAAAGAGAGGAATCTAATGCCAGTTGATGAATTTAAAGATAGATTGGAACTACCTCTGAGATATTTGCTGCTTGCCTCTTCATTGGCATCTGAGTCTGAGATTTATATTTCTTTTAAACTTGGATATAACTTTTACAGATTACAATGATCTGCTGGCTTGGGCCATCAGTAAAGAGAAAAAGAGACTTTTAAACCAACCAAAGGCAAAGGCAAATGGAAAGGGATTTCCTTCCAAATCTTCACAAGCTCTTTCCAGAATGGCCTTGTTTCCTTTACAAAAGGATTAATTTACGTTCTTCATGAGCATTAGTTTAATTTATAAAATCGATTAATCTTTTTATTTTGTACAAATATGACATCAGAGTTTTAGATTAGTATATTTATGAATGAAATGCATCATTACGACATGATTCATTTCATAACACTAAAAAATTACATTTTACAAGCATTATAATTTTTAATAGGAAAGATTGCTGCAAAAATTTTTTATCCTATTTAAAGAAATAACATAATGGCAAATACTTATGTGGAAAGAGATGGAGGGGATGCTGCAAACTCAGTTTGAGCTTCTGCACAGCCTGGCTGCTTTGTGCTCACCTCTATAACTTTTGCATAATTTGCTCAGTACAACAATTAATTCTAATAAAAATATTGGGAACATACTTAAGTTTTCCCCTGTAATATGATGTTATACTCCTGTAATATGATTTTGTGATTTGGGTAGGTTTGTAAAGGAGTGCAGGGGTTCATATTAAGAGATCCTATTGCAAACTCAATACTACAGCTAGAGCTACACTCACTATGAAAAGATACTCCAATTGAGACCTCTTTGCAAAGTTAACATGCCCTGCTATACTAGGATGGAGCAAATCAGCACTAATGTCTGTGTGGCATTATTGGTGATAATTTCAGCTGAGGAATGAATAGCTTGCATTCCAGCGCTACAGGTCCTTGATTACAGTGGGGACGTCTCCTTCCTAGGACCATTCCTGGAACTGATTCCTACATTTCCATTTATTATGGACACAGGTCCCCATACCAGAAAGCCAAGAATATTCAAATCTATGTAACAAAGGGAGCAAAGGTCACAAAGCTTCATCATCTGATGTGCAGAGCACTAAAAGCTCATGGGGAAGCCCATGGGACTTACTGAATCATTGGTGTTTTCAAATCAGAGCGCTCCACTCTGATACATTCCTCTTTCCCTGGGAGAAATTCAACATATGCTCTTACATAACGATCTCTAGTTTAAATGAGGATGACTTGCATTGCTTCAAGGCAAGGTTGTGCTCTGTAAGGGTTTGCTTTCTTTAACTCTATTACTCTGTATCATCCAGCTAGATGTTTCCGTGACACTATATTTTGACTCAAATTCTTTATTCTGGTTCTGCTAACCAACTTACCATGTCAACTTCAGATATGCTGTCAATGCTTTCTACCTGCACATCAATGCCCACAGGTATTGGTGACCCTTTAATGTAACAGAACGAAAGGGTGGTGAGGATGGTCAATTCATATTTTTAAAGGGAAAACTGTGTGTTAGCAATATAAGAGAGCACCCCATCCCAGAAATTAGTATGATATTGCCACTTTAGTACACTGAATAAGATAGTCCACATCAACAAAATGGACACAATGCTAAACATTTGTAAGTATAGGCACAAAACCTTTTTACAATGAGTATAGATGCTACTGGTATTGCAGTTTGGACAGCAGTGACAGCTTCCTTGTGATATCAAAGCTAACAGACTGCTTGGAGTGCTATTTAGAGCTGTCAGGGAAAAGGTGAGTAAATATTTCAAATACATCAAAGGCTGCAATGCTTACTTACCAGTTCCAATCCCTATTCCCACACCTATAAACAAAATATCCATTAGTCTTCTAAATACCTTTACTTAATTATTTAAAGTTGGGCATAGATATTTGTGAAAAAGGATTTATTGCTAACTACCTCATTCAGGAAGTTATTCACATACTAAGCATGTTCTGCAATAGTGTTGTGCATTACTGAAGATGTAATTTATTAGCACTTACAATACATACCAAACTGCACTAGATAATTTTAGATATATTAAACCACTCTTTCATGCCACTGAAAATGCCGTGAGTCTATAACATAGTGAAAACTGAACAAACACATTATAAAACCCTATTTGAGATTTTAGAATAAAGTTAATAAAATAAATGAAAAGTTATAACAAAAATATTAAATTATTTCCATTCTTTTCAGTATAGAATATCTAGAATGAAGGATCTAGTTTTATATGGGTTATGAAGCTGTAATTTTCAGAAAGCAAGTCGTTCCACTAAATCAATTCACTAATTACTTCCTTAGAGAGATGTATGCATATATGTGTATACAAACCCCTCCCTCAAATATTCTGCATTTGCCATGAGAACCAATAGTAATTATTAAACATAAGGCTCCTATTACATATATTAAAAATAGTCAGTTAAAATATTTTTAAAATGGAAATTTAAAATAAACCTCTGCAAAACATACATACAAGGAAGGCTAAACAGCAGGAAATAGCAACAGCTTTTTTAACTTGTCTTTTTCTTGTCTTTTCCTTTTATCATTGCCAAGCCAAAATAATCCAGAAGTATCACTATCCTGATAAGCAGCCACAGTACTGTATCTCTTTTTGGAATTACTCTTAAAATAGCAGTCCTCAAGGACTGCACAGCTGTCTTCAACTCTTACCAGCAGAGATCTTGAACTATTTTTGAAGTCTATCTCGCTCTGTAATCTCTTGATTTGACTTGTATTTTTTAATGGAGGCTTTGACCCTGCACAGAACAGATGAAGATGTATTGTGCTTAGGAAAGTAACATACAACATGTCCAGAGTTCTTAGGGCACATGGGACCATGTTTTGGCACTCACAAGAGTTGTGATCTGGCTCAGAGATCATGTCTCCCTCTGAGATAAATGCATTGCTCAGTCTGTTGGTCAAAGATGAAAACAAAATTCACATCTCCAGACAGCAAACTTCAGTGAAGTAGCTTATCAGTAAAACACTAGACAGCACTTCGGAAATGGTGCTTCTTTTGGAGAAAAGAGGCAGCGGGAGACATCTGCCTTAGAGGCTGACATACAAGAGTATCAATGTACACATCCAGACAGGATTCTTCACACAAACTGATAAAAATTCTTTTGCTTCTCTTAAACCAGTTTTGACCATTTCTTATCTTTGTCTTTTGACCACATCACACAAGTAGTTTATTTTATGCTCAATACCAGTCTATAAATGCTTGCCTGTAATTTGAGTCATCCTGTCCATATTCCACTAAAATCTAAACTATCTTGCAAACTAAAGACAGGTTTTGCAAAAGCAAAGGTCAATGTGAGATTCATTCACAACATGAACATCATTTACAAGTGGCACTCATACATCATTGAAATGGAAAGACTGAAGAAAGAGGTGGTGTTGTCTATCAAGCTTCTCATTTGCATGATGGCACAGCACAAGCTTACAGTGCAGGACTAACACCTGAGCTAGCTGTGCACAAGGCAGGGCGGCTTAGGGTGCAGACTAGCTGTAGAAGGACAACACTGCAGCCTGGAAGAAGGGTCAGAACTAAAGCTGACAGTTGTGTCAACAGCAGTGAAGATCTGGCCTCATGGCCCTTGGCTCCCTTTAAAGTCAATGCAATGAAATAGGCACTTCTAGATTTCTAATTGGAAGGAGGTGGCTTGTGCCTTTGAAATGGTTACCAAGGCTGCTTAGAGGGATTGCAAATAGGCAGATGAACTGTGTATTATCTAACCTTAACTACCACAAAGCTTCAACTACTCTTTATTGTAGGTGGGTCCAAACTGCTACCCTGGGACTATAGCAGAGGTGCATGATAGGATACATTGCAAGTGCTCATATCTGAGCATACATTTCATCTTAACTGGCATTACTAAAACTTTGGGGGGTGATTTGCATGGCTAGCCTATTCCAAACAGCGAGTTTAGTCCCAATGATGTAGAATTATGGGAGTGGAAAGGGAGGAAAAAGGAGCAGCTCTCTACATAAAACAATAGCATTACCAGTTTCTGACTCAAGGATAAGCCTAAAGCAAATGAAATCTAATGCCAGCCATCAACACTCTTCAAACAGGCAAGGAGCCAATCATATCACAAAACAGAACTACTAATTTCTAAGTAGGAAAAGGTTTTTGTTAGTGACAGCTGCTCAAAATGTGACAATAGACCTTCTAAAACTTTCTCGGGATTTGCAAAAATTACAGTTTCCTACCCCAGCTATCACTATTCCAGCATGGACACAATGTCACTCAGTAATTCATCTAACCTGGAGAGATATATAGGAAATTATAACAGAACTAGAAGTTAGTGGCTCTTTATGTTGGTTACACGCACGCAAACTGAATTGCCAGTTATACAAAAATGCGCACAGAGGCACTTAATTCTTTGAAAGTACCACTTGCACTAAGTTGGAAACTTGTATAAAAGTACATCAGTGAGGACATTGAATAGCATAAAAAAGATCAAAAGCTGTGGTCAGGTGAAATACAGTGGATGGTTCTAAAATTAATTAAATAAAACGGGAACTGCCACAATGAAATTTGTTCCTAATTAGGAAGAAATGCTAGAACTCTGAAACTAACTTCTAGAAAAGAGATTTTTGTTCTCTATCTGGTGAAAGGCCAAAGATGATACTCATGCTGCTTAACGAGAAAATACTGTTCAGTCTAGCATTCACCACAGTTATTAACGTACATCTCTTGACCCCAGCTCTGACCTATTACTGATCATAGCAGCTGTATTTTCTTCCTATTCTGACTATAGTTAGGCAACAAATGTAAACAGATGATAAAAACATCGAACACTGCACATATGTGCAACCTCTGTCACTTCACTCTGCTGTTTTCTAATTGCTTTCCTAATCTAAAACAGTTTTATATTTTTGCCATACCACCATCCCCCCTAAGATACATATTGCCCTTATTCTCATCTAGACCTTCTGAGCTTTATAATTTCTAGGAACATTTCATTTGTGATTAAAAACTAAATCCACAAGAAACAGTAATAATTAACTACCAGGAACAGGTTGCTGAGAATTGTATTTTTTTCATTACTTGGATTTGTTTTACCCCCATTTGGCTGTTTTTTAAAAATAGCATTTCAATAAGCATTGGAAAGGATCCTAAATCAGCCAGAACAGTGAAGTGATTTGTCTGCCCCTAAGTCTGTACCACAGCTTTCTTCCTAGCGTGCTGAGAATTCCATTCTGTCTGACCACCATGCAACATCAAATTCACTTTGAAAAACAGTAACCATAGCAAAGATGTGTTTTTTTATTTCCCAGTATGACAAAACTGTGGATGGCAGAGCGGATTTTGTTATTAAATTGAGCAGCTTCAGTTGCTTCTGGAGCGTTGCTACACATCATTATTTTAGAGGGATTAGTGATTTTCACAATGGAGTGTCTGCAGATTTTCAAGATAATTGCTCCTCGGCAGAAAAACCAGCATTGTTTTCAGATGGGTTTATCTTCACACAAGCCATTTCCAGTCTTTCCTTTTAAAGGTTTAAACATTGTAAAGAATTCCTTGATGAGCACGGAATTTTTTTTTAATAGGTAGTATGGCAGGCAAATTCTATAATATCCCTTTTAGAAGGGATATTACATAAAAAGGACATCCTTTTAGTATTTTATGATCAATTTGTACAGTAATAATGACTGGTTTAGGGAATTCAATGTATTTTTGTAATAGTGAGACCTTTGAACATGCGGCGATTACACCTGAAAATTCCATGAGCTAAATGTTGAATTTAGAAAAACTGTCCAGTTGGCTTTGTAACAGTGTATGCTGTGAAAAAAACCACTTCTACAGCAAGCTTCCAGACAGAGACCAGGGAAGGATTAAGATCTATTTCTTTCTCAAAAGAAAACCTGATAGAAATATAAACAAGCCCCAGGTAAGTGAAGCTATGTTGATGCATTTACTTTCCTCTGGCAGTGAGTGAAACAGGCGACTTACTGGCAAAAGTATTTTATTCTTGCTACTGTTTTGCTTCTTTCTTATTTATGTGAGAAATGAAAGTGAACTGGTAGTAGCAGTAACCTGCTCTTGGAATAGAAGAATTATCCATGTAAGAGAAAAGAAATCCAGAGGACGGAGCCTACTAGAGGTCTTGCGAAATACCAATTTCCTTCCTCTTCTGGACGCCAGATATTTCTTACAGTAACACATCAGAAAAAGCCTTTCCTCTCATCTGAGTGAGCCTTCTACAGCACTGTGAGAAGATACCTCTCACCTTTCAAGGAGGGCTGTGGTGCAGTAAAGAAAACAGCTCGGTGGCAAGGGACTATAAGAACTGCGGGACTTTATGAACATTAATTTGGATATATTTTCTGTCCTTCTCCCCTTCTTTTACTTCAGAAGAATTGAAATGTAACTTAGCTTGAGCATGGATGAAGCATAAGGGGGAGTAGACCTAATGCGATCTCTGATCCTGCAAAAATATGGAATTGAGATTATGTTTATTGCAGATTGGAATGCAAACTGTCTAGAAAGACTGCTACCTCTTGACCAACCAAATGCTACTAAATTAATTATTTCTGGCACTTGGCCATGGTTTTGCACTCCATATTCCCCCGCTGCTTTTGTGAGACCCCACCTGGAGTACTGCATCAAGATTTGAAGCCTTCAGCACAAGAAGGACATAGACAGACCTGTTGGAGAAGGTCCAGAGGAGGGCCATGAAGATGATTAAAGGGCTGGAGCACCTCTCCTACTACAACAGTCTGTGAGAGTTGGGGCTGTTCAGCCTGGAGAAGAGAAGGATCTAGGGACACCTCGTAACAGCCTACCACTACTTCAACTAGGCCTACAGGAAAACTGGGCAGGGACTGTTTGCAAGGACATGTAGCAGTTTTAAAGTTGAGCAGAGCAAGTTTAGATTAGACGTTAGGAAGAAGTTCTTCACTGTGAGAGTGGTAAGGCACTGGAATAGGTCACCCAGAGAGGTGGTGAAGGCCCCATCCCTGGAGACATTCAAGGCCAAGCTCAACGAGGCTCTGAGCAACCTGATGTAGTGCAAGATCTCTCTGCTCACTGGAGGTAGGTTGGACTATATGACCTTTGAAGATCCCTTACAACTCAACACATTCTATGATTCTATTATATTGGTGGACAAAGCAAAGATAAAAGATTTTAAGATTTCTTTAACTAATACACTTAAAATAGGATATGACAGGCCCTTGAGACTCCAGGTAAGAAGAAAATTGTCATACTTCAACATATATAAACACAACTTACATGTATACAGTGACAATTATCATGTAGTTCCATAATGTCTGCTTCTCTGGAGACATTCAAAACCCACCTGGACATGTTCCAGTATGACCTGATCTGGGTGTTCCTGCTCCTGCAAGGGGATTGGACTAGATGAACTCTTGAGGTCCCTTCCAATCCCTGACATTCTATGATTCTGTGATAATCTTTAGATTGCAAAGTAGTTCAGATAGTACATGGAAGAGCTTTATTGTCAGGCACAGAGGAATAAAAGAATTACCTCCTCTATATGTTTGTCTGAGATTTTTTCTTTTGAATGCTGATGTTAATTTTTAGTAAGTGAAGACAGATGTGAGGAAACCAAGAGCTCACACCAAAGACTTCTGGCATAATTATGAAATAAGATAGTTCAGAAAATAATAGAGTATAGATCAATAGATGTGTAGTAGAAAAGAAAGCAACTTCAAAGTATTTTTAAGGATTTGCTGTAACACTTCTCTCAACATACACAGTTTTGGCTGCTAAGGCAGCCTGCACTGTGGCACTCTGATCTGAGCTGCCAGAAGTCTCTTTTCACTCTCTGATATTGGCCTATGCTCACACTTTCTCACTGAGTTAGAAACATGGCCTTGAACATTCCAAGAAGGTACTGGCAACATAATTTAATCTCTTACTTTTCCTCCAGTCCAAACTTAAGGTGTCTCCTCACATATTATCTGTTTAGTGTGCTACTGAAAAGTCAGTACTTAAGGCCACAGTAGGACAAAAATATGTCATGAAAAGAATCAACTCCGAGTCTACTGAGAGTCTTTTGTTTCCTTTGGTAGATTTATGCAGACAGACAATCCTACCATAACAGGCAAGAATTATTATACCATTGCAGGATCCCTCATATACTCATATTATGGCCTTTCTCAGTGCTTCTGGAATCATAAGAACTGAACTTAATTCCTACAGTGTTCAGTGATGCAGTTGGTAAAGCTGTTAGAGCAAAGGAAACATCTGTGCTCCTAGTCCAATGATTGAAGGAATTATTCAAATCGCTGTGCTAGTTCACATCTGTTTGCATCAATGGGGATGGAGATTTCCAAATAAAGGAGTTCCATGACATTACATAGAGGACAAAATAACAACAACAAAAATCCAGGAAAGGAAAACACCCCCAAATGCCTGTTTACTCTCCACAAACAATAACCCAGGAGCCTGCCTTAGGTGGTAAATGCAATGTAACAATGTAAATTCTTTTTTTTGAAGAATATTTGGGTGTACTGAATTACTGGTTTGCTTCATTCAACTGCAGTCAGTAACTTTATAATTAACTGCAGACAAGGTAGCATTTCTATAGCAAGCATGCAGAAACAGCTTGCTAGCAGCTTGCTGGTTTTGCTTTGTCTTGACACAGTATGCCTCTCAAACTTTGATCTATAATATGTTAATAAATGGATGATGTCAGGATTACATTTTAAAATCCAAAGTAAAATTCTGATTCTGCAGCTGGAATGGCACTGCAACCAACAGAAGAATGCCGAAACACTTTTACAAAAATGACACCAGAGTTGTGTTTATTTGGGGGGCAAAAAAATCATTTGCTACCTCCACATAGCAATGATATACTTTTATAAGAAAACAACCAGTCATGTAATTGGAGTCACAATTAATTGCAGTAACAGTGCAGCTGGTAGCATCATTATTTAACAGTTCAGCATTCTCATACACTAGAGTTTTTCCTATGCACATTTTTTCAGTTTAAAAATCAAGTTTAACATGTTGGTTTTTCTTTTGTTACTTAATTAAAAATACTAAAAACTCTCAAGTCCTGTAGTCTTCCTAATTTACTTTGCACATATGGGACTAAATGAAATCAAACAAGCTAGATTTAGATTAAAGAGTTCCCCAAACTGATGGATCTCTTGCTTGTTCAAAACAGCATGAATTTTCCAGCTACGTTTTCTTCCAAACTGATGTAAAGGACGATTGACCTTTGGTAAGTAAGGGGCACAGTGGAGCCAGATTAACAAAATCTGTCATTCTAACTCTCTGAAATACCCAGAAAATCACAATGGGGTGTAGGAGAGGGCAAAAATTTGCCCCTCATCTAAAGATAAAGAATAAATTTAAAATACTTGGTTTTCATCTAGCTGTTCTGACTTGATTCTTTTTCCTCCTATCAGTAATGTGAACTGATGCACTGTGTTATGCTGAATAAATCATGCACTGAGGCATGTGACTTATACAAGACCTTCATGAATCCCAGTATTGAAATGCTTCATTAGATTTGCTTAAAACAAACACAAATTTTCACCTCTTTTAAATACATGAAGCCACAGTCTTGTAAGTCTTTATGCATTTTGGGGCTACATTATGACTGCCATGGCAATGACTGCTATCACTAATTTCACCTTCTCTGGCTAAGTTTCATTCTGCTGCACAGTGAAGAAATTAGCGTTCTTCAGAGAAACTTGCACTCTCTCTCTGCTGTTATACAGTAATTCTGGGTATGCCATTCAAATACATGTTTCAGTTGGTGAGCTTTCTCCTCTGACAAGGTCATGCTTGTGTACTAACTCGCTGCTGCTTCCTTACTAACATGCTTCTTGTGAAAAACAAACCATTCTTTATCACTGAATGGTAAGATAGGAGTAATGGGGTATAAATTTGGGATCAACGTTCATTATGATTTTCACCATGTGCTGTAAAAATATTAGCAGATTTATGTTTTAGTGCTACAGATTTGTGGTTAAGTTCTGAAAATCCAAAACCATGTGAACTTGTGTATCTGACCAAAGTAATTGCCTCCTGGGCCAGTATGGTATGTGGATGACAGAAGAGAAGCAAAGCTAAGGCACTCTTCTGCTGAAAGCTATTTCTCAGAGACACAAGTACAGCTGAAATCATACCCATGGCTATATGATGATCGAGAGGCCTGTGCAAAGAAGTCAGTGGAAAAACTACAGCTGCCTTCAATAGGAATTGGATGGGCTTAATGACTAGTCATTTAAAAGAAAAAGACAAGGGGAAAAAGCCTGGCACAGATTTGCTGGGTGTAAAAAAATCCTCACTACCTGTGGAAAATTACAACTGACAGATTGTAAGGTATATTCTGAAAGCTGCTTTTCTGTACATCATAGGTATTGTTTTCAAGGATGATTCAGTACTAAAGTAGATCCCAAACTGTTGCTTGCCTTCATGGAATTGCTACTTACTTTCTTTCTGATATGATACACTCATAAATTTAAATCCCTTGCATGGCAAAGTACGTGGTAGCAAGATGTCCAAACTAACTTGTATTAGACTAGGTGGGTGTTAGGCAAGAGCTAATCCTAACATTAGTTTTCAAGACACAGATGTATCTCAACGATTGTTCATAATCAGGCAAAACATTTACTCTTGGACAAGACAAAATGTCTAGAGTAACAAGAAACCTTTTCACATTGTCCCAGTGCATTCAGAGAGTCTCTTCTTACCCCATGTCTCCTAGAAGCTGGTGTCAACAGGACTAGCTCCACAGACTTCAGCTAGGCTCCCAGATTTATATTTTGTCCTCATATATTTAAATTTGGCCTCATAATCCAGAGCAGTTCAGTCTATTTGCATGAATCATGAACACAGAACTGGCGACACAAAGGCTCAGACAAAGCTTTCTTAGTGAGGTAGCTTTCTCATTTTACCTTTCAGGAAGAAGAGCCAAAACTGAATCCAAACTGTAAATATCCCATTGAATAGTCCCTTTATCCACACAAAGTTTAGTTAAATGAAGAAATAATCATCATAATGCCCAATGACAGAAACAACATGGTAATAAACCAAAGGCCTGAGGGTACTGTCTAAATTTTGTTCAGAGCAAACAGATTTAAGAATTCGTGGCTCATTTCAACCTCTCAAAACAAATTTGACGATTAAATAATTTGCCAATTGCTACTAAACTATGCAGTTTACAGGAACACTTTAATCACTGTTTTCAAAGTATCTTATTTTGATAATATTTTTTTTTTAATTAGCTCAGAAAAGGATATAATTTGAACCATTTCTACTATTGACTTGCTAAATACCAAAAAGTACCTTGCCTTCAAGTTTTTCTGGAATTCTTCTATTTTATTTTCTGGAGTACAACAAGATGCAAACTTCAATTAAGCCTGTCATTCAATTTTAAGTGATACTGAATAAACTTCAATAGAGAGGATAAACTATTAACCAGCACATCACAGGCTTACCTCCAAATCCAGGTCTCAATGCAAAGTCATGGTCCTCTATGCGAAGAAGCTGCTCAGATTTAAGTGGCCGTACTTTTGTGCTGTCAAGTTTCCTCATTTTAATTTCTCGTTTGCTGTATTAAAAAATAAAAGAAGTAAGAAACTTAATTTTTGTTTCCTGCCTGACATTCAGAGTGTTAATTAAATGAAGGAGGGACCCAACTGGACAGCTGAACCTGATAAAGGAAACAACTGTGCCAATAAAGTTTGAGATAGATATGTTGGAAAAAGCAGCAAAATCACATACAAGAGCTCTCAGGTCCATGAGGAACATTATATATTTTTCAAATTCCCAGGAAGATCTAGATCTTCTTCTATTGCCTTCAGAGATTGCATCTACCATTACATAAGAAATAGCTGTTTAGAAAAATGTTATTATTCACATAACCACTTAGAACTCTGACTTGGAAATAACACCATATATTCATAGTTTTAAACTGCTTCATACATTATTCATATTACAGAGACAATCATAATGTTTTGGGTTTTTTTCCAGTAATTTTTCAGAAGGATTGAGAAACTGATGGCCCTGGATCCAGGGATTTGGTTTTCGAGGTCCAATTAAACAGCACTCTTGCTTGGCCAAGTTAGTGCTTAGCTCATCCCCTTATTTGCTGCTCAGACTTGCAGTATTTCTTTGCATCAGCAGTCCAGTCTCTGCATTTCTCCCCATGCCTTGCACTACTGAGCCTCTGTGTTAAACTAATATAAGACAGACGAATATGTGCTCTAAGGACACCGTGAATTCTGTACTTCTGATGACCATTGCTAACTTTCTTCCCTTCACAGAATGTACTGCACAATATTCCAAACTCCACTGGGAAATTCATATGCTTAAGAATAGAGTAGAGCTCTGCAAAAGGAAATCTTGTGCTGGTTCTGCATTTAAAAAGAACGGAAGATGCCCATTGCAACCCTGGCTTCCTTTCTATATTTCTTGTAAATATAAATGGCATAGACAGCAGAGGGGTCTGGTACATGCCCATATTACAGAAGTATTGGGTTAAAACATAGACAAGATCTACAATCAGATCTGGCAGCTAGGGGACTCAGGCTTCAGAAACACTCTATTACATTATTTGGTTCCCCTATAAGGAAAATGCTCTTGATGACTCCTTGGGTTTCCTTGTAGCATGCCCAGCTTTAAGCAATTGACCCCAGGTAATACCAGAACTAGCCACACCCTAACTGCAGAATTATGCCTAGCTTTGGGCCCCCATTTTAGGAAATTACTGCAAGAATGTTGAGGTGGCTACCAGGCTAGTCAGAATAATTTGGTTTGATCAGATAATTTAACTATTTTACCTTCGTTTGCTTGTATATCACTGTCAGTGTTGTCTGAACCAAATTATCATGGCCAACAGAATGCCCAGAAGGCATTTCAAATACAGACTTTAGTTCTTGAGGTATGAAAAGGCTTCAGGGAATTAAAATCACCACAGAGCAAGCCTATATTAGAGTAGAATTGGCAGTAGAACTGAACACCTGCATTGCTCTGCAACAGGTAAGCAAGGAAAATCTGCTGCCTGGGAACCAGTGTTAGAGAAAATGATGAATTATGTCCAGACTGCCATGGTACAGCTAATACAGTTTGGAAACATTAGGTTATTTGTCATTGGTTGTGTCATGGAAAATACCTATTTGATGCTCCAATGATTTCACTGGAAAAAGCAGGCTAAAACTATGACACATCTATTACAGCTTCTTACTAGAGGCAAGTAGCAACTGAGGAAGACTTTCCCTAGACAAAAAAGGCAAAACCTAAGCTATTAGGGCAGCAATTTTTTTCTTAATGAGCTGCTGAGAAGAGATGTTAGGAGATATGGACAGTGGGATCAAGTGCACCCTCAGCAAATGTGCAGATGACACCAAGCTGTGTGGTGCAGTTGATACACCTGAAGGAAGGGATGCCATCCAGAGGGACCTTGACAGGCTTGAGAGGTGGGCCCAAGCCAACCTCATGAAGTTCAACAAGGCCAAGTGCAAGGTCCTGCACCTGGGTTGAAGCAATCCCAAGCACAGATACAGGCTGGGTGGAGAGTGGCTTGAGTGCAGCTCCGTAGAGAAAGACTTGGGTGTGTCAGTTGATGACAAACTCAATATGAGCCAGCAGTGTGCACTCGCAGCCAAGAAGGCCAACCAAATCCTGGGTTGCATCAGGAGGAGTGTGACCAGCAGGTCCAGGGAGGTGATTTTACCCCTCTACTCGGCACTCGTGAGACCACACCTGGAGTATTGCGTCCAGTTCTGGAGCCCTCAACACAGGAAGGACATTGAGCTATTGGAGAGGGTCCAGAGAAGGGCCACGAAGATGATCAAAGGGTTGGAGCAACTGCCCTATGAGGACAGGCTGAAGGAGTTGGGGTTGTTCAGCCTGGAGAAGAGAAGGCTCAGAGGGGACCTCATAGTAACTTATCAGTACCTGAGGGGGTCCTACAGAAAGGCAGGGGAAGGAATTTTTAACATAATATCGGATGGGAGGACTAGAAACAATGGATATAAATTAGAGGGGGATAGATTTAGACTAGACATAAGAAAGAAATTCTTTACAGTGAGGGTGGTGAAATACTGGAACAGGTTGCCCAGGGAGGTTGTGGATGCCCCCTCTCTGGAGGTGTTCAAGACTAGGCTGGACAGGGCACTGGGCAGCCTGGTCTAGTGGGAGGTGTCCCTGCCTATGGCAGGGGGGTTGGAACTTGATGATCTTTAAGGTCCCTTCCAACCCAAACTATTCTATGATTCTATGATTTTGATAGCCTTCTGGTTTCCTGGATGAGGACAAAATAAACAGAAATGCTGGTGATAGGAAAAGCATCTTTTGTGCCCACTTACTCAAACAGTTTCTTCAAGCTGATGTTTATTATACAAATGGTGGAATATCTAGAATTATTTCTAGCTGCTGTCAGAAGTGATTATTCAATCAAGGCAATTCTTGCAGGGGTCAAAATAGCACTTTCATTACAAACATACTATATCTTTTCTTCAATACCTCCCCTTGGCAGAATGCATGTTTTTTAATTGTAAAGGAAGACAGGGTTACATGCAGTGATATAGACTCACGGTACTTGGAATTGATGTCCCTGAAGGACATCAGTAACATTGCATGTGTGAAGGTACCAAAACTTAGAATAGTTCCATAAAAACCTCTAAAACTGTTTTAAAACAATACACTTCCACTTCATATTTTAGCTCCTTCTTGACTGCTTCACCCACCCAAGGCTAAGAAATGCTCTCCAGCTGATATTTCTTTAACATCAGCATCTGGACTCCAGATGTTGCTCCTTGGAGTTACAGTATTAAATTATTCTCACTGCAGCATTGCAGTTATTTAACTGATGATTCAAAGAGAGTTTCATGTGTGTATTCATTCACTCCCAAGAAATCCTTGACCCGTGTCTAACTATTGATCAGCACTACAGCATTTTGAAATCAGCAGATGTTTCCTTGAGTGCTCCTCCCATGGCACCAATTCCATTAACTTGCAGAAGAGACAGATCTAACTAGTTAAGGTCTCAGAAAAGCTTCCCAAGGTCAGTCAAGACACACTTTTCATTCTCTCAGAAGCATGGAAAAGAAATAAGTATTATTTTGGTGGCCCAGCACCCTGGTGTATTTATCATGTAGCTTTGGCCAGCACATCATAATCTAGGAGTATAAACACAGTCATTTATTGTGCACATTTGTTGTATAGCAGATGCCAAGTTGTAGTCTATAAGAAGAAAAGCCCACATAAAATCACAGAATCACTGAATCATTTAGGTTGGAAAAGAACTCTAAGATCATTGAGTCCAACCATTAACACTGCCAAAACTACCACCATGTCCATAATCACCATGTCTACACATCTTCTAAATACCTCCAGGGATAGTAATTCAACCAGTTCCCTGGGCAGACTGTTTCAATACATGATAACCCTTTTGGTGGTGAAAGTTTTATGAAATGATCAGCAGATTAAATTAGCAGTGGATACGTGCACCTAAGGAAAGGAAATCTCACTCAAAACACTACAGCTTCCAGTTATAATAGCTCTGCTTTCCACAGCTATATTCCAGGCAACATTCCACACAATGCAAACAAAATGGTAATCTATAACTAAATTCCAGCAGAGTTCCTAAAAAGTACTTGAATTTTTTCATAACACATAGGAAAGACACCTCTGCTGGCACTTACATAGGAAGTTAATGGAAGCAAATGAAGCACTAGCTCTTTGGATGAAAAAACTGAGATACACTCTTTGGATATTTCAACAACAAATCACCAGTATATGGACTCATATCTTAATCTCTTGGTATGTGACAGAGCCCTCAAAGAGCACTGTATATAAAACCAAAGCAACTAATTCAAGATTCTCTTACAATGAAAAAATATTTGGCAGGCTTTCAAGGGCAAATTCAGCTGCTCCTACCTAAACCTGAAAAGCTAATAGTGTATGAAAGGTAAAAGGTCTGCTCAAGGGTTCCATACTTGGATAATTTTTGGTTAAAGCATTTAACCACATAATGACATCAGTACAATTCCATAACCAGTGGCTTTCATAAGATTGACGTGATTAGTATACCACCTGGATGTCCATAACTTAAGAGGTTATCAAAAGTGTATGCTCATTCAAGGAGGAATTGGAGAAGCTTGTGGTAAAGACATCCACCAAAGGTCACCAAACCTGCAGAAATTACACCCAGTGCAGGAAATTTCCGAGGGAAATCTGGTGACTGGATACAGGTGGGAGTGTCAGAGAGAAATATTTTGTTTGCACCGTCCTTGTTCTTTCAAACTTGTACTACAGTCCTTGTTGGTAAGCTTCTGCATGGCTATTTTGCTGGTTTAGTGCCCTTCATAACTAATGATATGGTAAAATTCTTTGTAGGAGGCTGGAGGAAGGCTGAAGCACCTCTGTATTTTTGGAACTTTTCTAGCACCAGCCTCGTTGTAACAGATTTTGAAAAATCTGACACTCATGCCATAGGAAGGATAGTTAGGAGAGATTTTAAATTTCAGTTGCACTTATTCAGTACCTAAGATGCCACACCTCTTTATCATTCCAGTTTCAGTGCAGTGAGGAAAAAAATCTCATTTTACTCAAAATGAGACTATGAAAAGAATACTATGAAGGACCCTTGTATGAAAAGAATAGTCTAGATTTAATAGTCACAAACTTCTTTCTAGAATTATTTCCTCAACATATTCTAGCTATTACCCAATCAGGGATATCCAAAAGGTAGAAGTTACAGCAATCTTATTCCCAGGAGAGTCGGTAGAGTTATGAAACACTGTTGTGTCTTAAACATTTTAGCACTTTTATAAAATAAAAGCCAAATAATCATAATAATAATTTTTTGTGGTTCTCTCCCATACATTTCTAAATATGGAGTAACATCACTAAGATGTCAAAAAGCCTAATATTTTGACAGTCAAATGTTTTGTTCTTTGCTGTAGGAAATGGACCATGAGAATAATCTCTTTCTCATGTACTTTTGGTTAATGCTTTAAAATCTTCTTTACAAGAGAATGCAGACAAATAGCTTTGGAGGGAGA
Organism: Turnix velox; assembly: GCA_013400935.1. Lineage (NCBI taxonomy): Eukaryota > Metazoa > Chordata > Aves > Charadriiformes > Turnicidae > Turnix > Turnix velox. The sequence continues at coordinate 56,198 of VZTY01030969.1, forward strand.
ATTGGGTTACTCTATTAAAACAGTAGAACTTGTAGGTTAAGTAACATTTTCACATGGGATTCTTTTTAAAAGGCCACCCATTTAACCAAGGCCATCTGTCAGCTGTGTCCCTAATAACCCTAGTGCTGGCTGAAAGGTTTTTTCCCCAGAAAGAAGAAGAGGCTGGTGGAAAGTCAAACCCTGTTGCAATGTTCTGGAGGATAATGCTGCTTTTAGAACAAAAGCAGAGTCAAACAGAGAGAAATTAAATGTATTTGGATCCTTTCCACAGAAAACCTGATTTGCAGCTGTTAAGCTTTGGGATCTTCTGTGCCTCCAATTCTGTGGTCTTCCCAGTTCCAAATCATTAGGACCTAAGTAATGAAAGCATGAAGGACAAAAACATTGCCTTGTGCAAAAAAATGGCTTTGCCAGTTAGCATCAGATGTGAATGCAGTCCTGGCATTCGTCCTTGTTTCTATTATTCCTTTCTGTTAACACTCTTCTGCCTGTCTCAGAGGATTGATGACTACATTCATTTGTATGGATTAGTAAAGACCTGTGAAGATGGCAAGGACAGCATGGTAGTACTGTTACTGCTGTCCTGTGGCAAGAGGTCAGCAAAGGGTGGGTACCCAGCAGGATGCCATAAAATATACTGTCTCTTGCTACCATGCTTCTTTCCCACTTTTCGATTTTTTATGTCAGTGACATAGCAAGTCCGTTCAGCTATTGCAGAACAAGACAAACGCAAACAACAGTAGCATATGCTTCCCTTTCACCACTAACAAAAGTGTATCAACTGATCTAAAAATAAACCTTCCTTCTCACGACATCAATAAGAAGATATTTTATTCTGTTTCCATTTGCTTTTAACTTCTTCCTGAGACTAGCAAAGCACTAGATGAGAAATTATGTTGAGATTAGGGATAGGGTTTTTTTTGTTTGGGGTTTTATTTTGTTTGGGTGGTTTTTTGGTTTTGTTTGCTTGTTTGTTTGTTTTTTTGGGGGGGAGGTTTGTTTTGTTGTGTGGGGGTTTTTTTGCTGGTTGGGTTTTTTGTTTGTTTTTGTTTGTTTGTTTGGGGTGGGGTTTTTTGTTTTTGTTATCGCATATATTCATGTATCAGAACTCCAAAACTGCCAGTGAATTTTAAATAGTCTGCTGCTGAACTGCCATTACTTTCATGAGCTTTTGGCTTAGAACATAGCTTGTGGCTATGACCTTGAATTGAAATCCAGAAGTACTGAGTGATACAGTATCTCCAGACACCACCATTATGCCACTGGGATATATTCTGTTGCTTTGCATTGCTTCAAAGTGATTTTCTCAAGATATGGAGGGATTCAGAGACATGTCATGTAAGAAGTGAAATGGCCACAAAGCATCTCAACTGAAAAAACACCAAAAACCATGAGAGGAGCCCACTTATGTTACTCTTCTTCATTATGTGATATCATATGAATAAAATATGAGCTCCTTTGCCCAATTTAATAGGGGGTCAAGCACACAGAAAAGTGTAACAGTTGTATCTCTTCTCCTTCCTTAAATAGAGCATCTTATTTTGATTTTTCCTGTCCCCCAACAAAGAGAGATTTTGTTTACATTAGCACTCGCAGTCATTGGTCTGTTCACATATTGGTAAATTAACTTAGAAACACATTCAGAGACCTTACATGGCAGATATGAAATTGCATCAGTGGGAAAAAGCAGTAACACTTTGCACAAAAACTTACATGTAAAAACTTTTGTATTGATATTTGTTTTAAACCAGCTACTTGATTGAAAACAATAAGAACAGAGACAACCTTCAATGTCTGAAAGCATAAGTATATTCCAGAGAGGCAACACACTGTCACCACTACAAATAAGGTAAAATCCACCTCACTTACTGTTATAAAAATGTCTTCTTTGTCTTGATAGTGTAGCTATTCTGCTGTTTAGGTAATGGAAATCACTTCATAACATAAACATAGAACTTTGGAAGCCATTCTTGCTTCTTGCAATAGGACTGACAGGGCAAGCATACTTGGAAGTGATGTTCCAGTTAGTCTGGTATCACACCAGTTAAGAGAGCTGGATGTGGTTGTGAGTGTATACATACCTGCATATACACGAAGTATTCATGAAATCATGATATGAAAGGCCTGGTTATCAAAAACTAAATAATTGGTCATAATTTCTGTTTTGGAAACACCTTATTAATACTATGCAAACTATGAATCTATAAACTGGTAAAACAGGACAACAAAAAGGGAGCACTGAAAGCTTGCTAGCAGAATAAATTTTATCAGATGAACGTAATTGGAGATGGTGTATTGCTTACCTGGTATGCTTTCTTAAATGTGAGAACTGTTGCCGATGATGAAGATGATGATGCTGACTTTGAGAACTGTGTAGTACTGCTGTTTGCCACAGGCAGGTGAGGAATAGAAGTTTCATGACCAGAACCATCTCTTCCAGAAGAGAAATGCACCTGATCAGCTAATCCACCTTGCTGATTTTTTATTTTTAGTGTTTTTATTGTTCAGAAAGAGCAGCATAGCATACAAAGGATGCATGTGAAGCAAGGCATCACTGAAGACAGAAGGTAAGGGCATCCCAGTCCTGATGTCCTCGGTGACTTCTCATATTTTGACAAATTCCTTCATCTCTACATCCCTGCGGCATCTGCTTTCAAACCAGAAGCACCTTGCTTTTAGAAATGTAGCAGATACAGCAATTTGTTTGGCCAGGCTGCCATCTGATCCATTGCTTCCGCTCTTTCAGCATAGGCGCATATTTGAATTCTCCATCACCCGCTCAGCAACCTCCTCAACATAGCCTGTGCAGGCAAAGTGATGTCAAACATTTAATCCCCCTTAAATCCCACGCAAAACCATACAAAAATCTGCTTTAATGACAAAGGTCTCTAAATTAATCTTGCTTTCTATATATGTGTGTATCTCCTCAGAATAATTTTCTGTACAGATCAAGCTCTTTCATTAACTGTATTGCACATCATATTATCTTCCCAATCATTAACACAATTTCCGTTTCTGTGATCTGTAGTAGCAAACATTTTGTCTGTAAATACAGACCTATTGTTGGACAGCCTATGCCACAGAACAAGTCCAAACTAAAAATGAAAGCTTGTTTAAATATTCTTCAATAACAATTGGAAATAACAACAATCTTTTAAAAAAAAAAAAATCCTGTGCTCTACAGCTTACTTAATTTACCCTAAATTTACAAGGTGTGTTCATGTCTGAGATCCAGTACCCTATCCCCGAATTTCATCTTTATTTCATTTATCCTGGCCTCCCTGTTCAAGAGCAGACTGACTTGCAGAACATTTTATGAACAAAATGATGCTTAAGGACTAACTTGAGCATGACTGTTTCTCGTATTTCTCGTGGGCTTAGATCTAGGCAATCTTGGACACACCTTCTTTGCTGACACAGTCAAATTTATGCTTTTCGAGCCATCAGCAAGTTCAGTAATTATCAAAGTCAAGGGGGTATATTCATTTTCCTTCATCTAGAAAATTAGAGATTAGGGAGTTAGGAAAATGGAAACACACAACCTCTGTCTAACAGATGTAGAAGTAATTCAATTCTCCCAGAAGTATGCTTCTTCTCGTGTAAGACGAACAAAAACAGGGATGAAAACAAACCCAGCACTGTGTCTGCTGAGACTGTTAATGCCCAAGCACACTGGGATAACAACTGTGTGATGCACGAATTCCTCAGAAATTACTCAGAGTTTCACTCTGTGATTCTCAAATAACTTAATTTGGATTAAGGAACAATTCTCAGATGTAAATTATTTCCAGAAGGATGTTGCCAAAGGACAGTTAATTTCCACTGTTTTTTTGTTTTCTTTTAATTTGCTTCATTGTTTTGGGCTTTCTTTACATTTGTAGTTGAACAGCTATCTCCCTGTAATTGAAAAAAAAACCCAAAACAACAAATCCCTTCCCAACCACGCATCAAACTTTAACAGGGTTAGATAGAATTTTATGGCCTTCAGCTTTCCACTCTATTACCCATCTTGTTCTACATTGTTCGTAGTTTAATCCTTTCCTGTCCAGCAAACTTACGGAAGATCATCTGCAACTTGACCCAGTCGGTCTGGTGTATGAAAAACTGGAGGAAACACAAACTGTAGACCTGTAAAGGGTTCTATTGTTTTGCCTTATGATTTGGGTTGAAAAGGGAAAATAAACAATAACTCAAATGAGAATTTTTTACAAGTAAAGATAATAATTGTTCTTGAGAAAGTCTGGTTAAGCTGACTTGTCTTATCCAGCCTACATATACCAAAGCATCAGCATGCCTGATTAAATTACATACAACAAAAGATCCAAAAGCCTTTGGATCCTCTTCTTTCCATACTGAAGCACAGGCCTGACAGTACCCCTAACAGTAAAAAATCAAATAAAAAAATTACTACACTGCAGTCTGGGTGATAAATGTAAGCAGTTCTGCATGTTCAGCTACCTGGACATTCATAGAATCATAGAATGGTTTGGGTTGGAAGGGACCTTAAAAATCATCTAGTTTCAACCCTCCCTGCCATGAGCAGAGACACCTCCCACTAGACCACGTTGCTCAATGCCTCATCCAGCCTGGCCTTTAACGCCTCCAGTGAGGGGGTATCCACAGCCTCTCTGGGCAACCTGTTCTAGTGTCTCCCCACCCTCACAGTAAAGAACTTCTTTCTTTTATCCAGCCTAAATCACCCCTCTTCCAATTTGCATCTATTACTCCTAGTCCTGCCATCCTGTACCCTATTAAAAAGTCCTACCCAGCCTTTCAGGCATTCATAAGTTACTATGAGGTCTACCCTAAGCCTTCTCTTCTCTACACTGAACAACCCCAACTCCTTCAACCTGTCCCCGTAAGGGAGGTGCTCCAGCACTCTAATCATCTTTGTTGCACTCCTCTGCACCCGCTCCAACAGCTCAATATCCTTCCCAACCATTTTCCCCAACAACGAATAACAGTGTGTACATATTGTCTTCCCTTCTAACAATATCATTCATGTTGTCTCGTCTCAAATTTGGGAAAGCCATATTTTGGACATAAACATAATCCTTATCTGAAACTGATAGCTGTTATCCTCACTAAGAAGGAGACACTGAATAGGATGAGAAGGTATTCTGAGCACTGAGGTTATCCACCAAGAGCTCTGGAGGGGACCTGAAGTTAGTTCATGGCATGGTACCACATAAATGTATTGACTTTGTGTGCTGACCTTAAGGAATTCAAACTAGTCCATTAAAAATAAATAAGTAAAAATTGCTTTGTGTATTTGTTTCCCAGCAGGAAAAGGGAAGAAGCACTTAGAGACTCCACTCTAGCAATATAGCAAAGACAAAGAAGTTGGCTTTGCAGAATGACTAGCATGTCCCTGGCCAAGCTGCATAGGGATATCCCTCCCTCCAAAAGGCACATCAGCCAAGAGGGGAGTCTTTAACACAGAAAGAGGCAATTAGATGTTGTTTTCATTCAGCTATCAGCAACACGCTATTTTCTTATTCCTGGCAGTGGTGAGAATTTTACCACCGAGCTGTGGTCCTGAAATGGCTGCTCCATGGAAGGTTGCCAAAAACTACTTGGTGTTCCTTTGACTGCTCCTGCTAAAATCAGCTTTAGTAATAAAAAAAAGGGGGCCCTGGATACACTGACAAATTCCCCCACCTTCACGCAATTGATGTCATAACACTGTTACCTTGTTTTACCTCAAGAGCCCCTGCATAAACACACTGAAAATCTAAGTGCTACCCCTCTGTCCTTGGCTATGGCATATATCCAGAAACGGTTTAGCCCACACATTTAAGGTCTTCAGCAGGAGGTATTCCTGCAGAGTGAAACGGTGAACACTTCCACTAACAGGCATGTAATATCAATGAGGGCAACTAGATGTCACCCACAGCAACAGGGTTTCTTCATACTAGAGCTGTTTTCATTTCCTCTGGGTAAGAGAGCATTACACAGAGCAGATTATAATATCATTATAAATTACCATTAAGAAAACGGGTTAATCTCCTATGCATTTGTCAGTAATAAATTCCAAAAAGATCTGCCTTCATAGAAGAATAAAGATAATAAGCATTGCTAGTACTGGGTGAGTCATTGCTAGGTCCTTGTGTTCAGTTTAAACACAGAACACTGCCTCTTTGCTGTCATTAAAATACTCCTTTAAAATGTTCTCTGTAGACCACGAAAAGTTTGTAATGATTATTTTTCAAGGACAAAACCCAGTGCACAGTAACAGTGCATAAGCTCATTGGAACAGTTTACAAACAACAAAGCAAGTAAAACAAACAAAGGGAATACTACACATGGTCTCAAAAAATAAGATCTCTTCATTTAGTGAGCAAAGGAAAACTTACTCTCAGGTAATCACAGACTGGAATCACAGACCTTTCTCTGCCATAGATCACAAAGTAGAGCAAATTAACAACAGCTAAAGAACATTAAAATGCCAGGGATGAAGAGATGCTTCAGAGGCTGGAATTCTGCAGAAAATCTGAGCACATCTAAGAGCTATTTTAAACATATAGAGCTAAAACACTGTGGCACATGAGCACCTAACAATTTGTAAATCAGCTACAGTAAGAAAAGATACAATGTGGAACAGGGAATGGAGGTTCATCTGGCATGTATTTTTTATTCTGTGAATCAGAGAATGAAACACAAAGAAAAGAAACATTCCTAAGAGTCTCCTAAGAGGCATTAGTTTCTGGTAAATAATCAGCAAATCATAGAAAGCAGATTAACCATATCAGTGACTGGGAGTGTGTATGCGATATTGCAGCACAAGAACAGGCATCATTTTGCTTTTCTATGGTAACAAACTCAGTGCATAGCACCACTTACAGCATGGTGATTTGAAAAAACACTGGTCAAAATGAAGGATAATTTATCCTACCTATATTAACGCAAATGACAAACCATGTTTCCAAAATCAGGTATCCATTTGCATTTCCTCACAAATGAAGTGAGAGGAAAGCAGAGACTGAGCATTATGATTCCCGTTCGGAGATCTCAGAATGGATGAAATGCTTAACTCTTGTAGTGGAACACTGTTGTAACGGTCTTGTTCTTCACCATGTCTCTTAGTTGGGGTAGAAGGTGAACATTCATCTGTCTCAAATAATCAGAGGTAACAAACTGGGCATGTGAGGACTGCAAAGTACATAAGCAAGAAACATATTCAAAAGATAAAAAGCTATTCATTAAATAGCAAAGGACAGCTACACAATTAACAGATATGTTGTGGATGTAGTCTATACTTGTGGTTTCCTCAGTTGCCTGAGAGATCCATTCATAAAGAGGGAGTGTGACCTGCAGAAGGTTTACAGCTTTTCAGAGCAGCAGCTGGTGACCTTAAGAATTGTCACTGAAATGGCATAACTGGAGGTAACAACCCATTCATGAAACTTTCCCAGTTTCCTAACTGTCTTCATCCATTGTCTTTTCAACCAAAAGAATATTTTTAACTGTGGTGGGGGATTCTTTCCCTTTCATCATTCTGCCACAGACAGGAAAAATCCCTGAACTAATTTTATCCCTAACTTCCCTTACTTAGCTTCCACACCAGCAATTCTGAAAGTAAAATAATCAGGTTTACTGCCTCTATTTAAGAAACATTCTGCATCTTGAGGGTGACCTCTGGAAAAACAAGCAGCCACATTCTTCCTAGATATGCATTCCTCATGAACTCATGTGGCAGAAAACTTTGCCTTTCTGCCACACCATGTTGATCACAAGCATGGGATGCAGCTATCCTGCTCCTGCATTTATGTCCATAAACTCTCTGGAAGAGTTTCTAGAGTTTATTTCTTTACATTTGTAGGATATATTTCTTTTAAAATCTTTTAGGGTCTTTCTCAATGGAAAGGGAGGGAAGGTCAAGCAGATAAACCCCTAAGCCTGAGCAATGCCCAGAAAGTTTGCAACAGCACAGTGTATCCTCCAGAAGTAAGCTAGTTTGCCATCTGTGCAGCCTGGAAACTGTGCTTCAATCCAAAAAGCAATATATACTGCATCAGATTTTTTTTTTTCCCTTTCTTCCTCGCCAGTCTGGCAAGTAACATTGCCTCTCAAAAGCATTTACCAGTCAGATACTAACTGCTATCTGAAGTACTTTTGGCTCATTTCCTTCTACAGATTAAAACAAATAAAACAATTCAGCAACAGCATTCACCCTTTTTTTTTGCTGGTACACTGATGTCTGTTAAGCACTTTCTACAAAAGGGATGTGAGAACGTGCTCAGTGAGTCAACAACATCTCTGAAGCTAATGTGTGAAACGCATTGCATCCCTACAAAACTCCTTTTCTATCACTAGTAAACATGAGGAGAAAAAAAATTGCTGAACAGTGGAAAAAAGAACACGCCTTTCAGCTTTGGCACTGAAAACTTTTTTCATTTTACTGTCAAAACAGAGACAGATTTATTGATTAAAGTCTGATCTCTGTTGGTCATAAAACAGCTTCAGAAGCCATCAGGCACTATTAGTGTGGCTGTTTTTCAGGCTTTCCTTTCCCACTGATAAATTCCAGAGATATGTAAGTAAACATCACAGAGTAGATGCACATTTCAAACTAGGAAGCCAATTTCAACTGCCTGAATTGTATTCTTAAGAACGCATACTAAAGTTTTATATACTAAATGTTTAGCATTTAGTATACTAGTATACAAGTATAGATACTTGTGCTTGTGTCTTCTAAAGTTCTGAAATCTGTGTTTTCTTAGCAGCTGCTAAAACAACACACATTTGAACAATTCACATTTTTTGTCATTGAATGAGAAATTTTTTTTTCTCCTACATATTTGGATACCTTGCAAGGTAGGACGGGCAAAGGACCAAAACAATCACATAAAGACAAAGACATAGAAAAATAGAGGGAATAAACAACGTTTGCAATGAAGCAACTGTTAAAAATACATTTATGTTGGTGTGTTGCAGAAACAATCGTTCCAAGAGGAAGCATCTAAGCGTACAATAGCAATATTTCCTGTGAGAATTTACAGGTAATACTACTGTTGAGTTTCTTCGATTTATCTTTCAGTCTTTTGACACATGGGTATTTAGAAAATGTTGAAGGAGAGAGAAGCTAAGTGATTGAAGCAGTGAGGGCTGGTTTGAAAATGGCTTGATATGTGAAAATGTCTGTTCCTGGTAAGAACTGTTCCTTCCCATTATTTCAAATTAAAAATTTGTAAGGCAGAAATAACAAGGATGGAATCGGGAGGAAAAAAAAGGTTTAGTCTGTCTTCTCAAAACTCTCATGTGCTGGCAAGTCACTCCCCCAGTCACTAGCCCCTCAAGCCAGGCACCCCCACAGAATGACAGGAAGGGTAATACAGCTGATCACACTTTTCCCTGGGAAGAATCCACCCCAGGTGTCCAAGTATCTCACAATGTCTACTGAAAGGGTGTTGTAGATACTAAGCAGGTCTGTTACCTTTCTGTGACTGACAGGTGAAGCCATTAGGAATCAAATCCAGGCCTTGGCAGAGCTCGAGCTCTCCTACTCATTATTCCACTGTTAACATAATTCCATACAAATATTTGGGCAGTGAACTCTAATACATTTATCCTTGCTATGTCATGTTCCATCCATAAAAGGTAAGGCAAGTACAGCAGAGATTGGAAGCAAAATGGAGCACCTTTACTGCAACATCACCCCTGCTGTGATGCCTTCAAGGCAGAAACATTAACACGGTAGCTGCCTTTAAGCGCAGGAAAAGAAATGGGGGATGCTGGAATGTTTGTACATGGTTTCTCTACAAGCATCAAGTGTCTGCCTTGTCACAAAAGGAGAGACAGACAGACGTCCTCAGAAACAAAAGAGTGGGGCGTCAGCCGGGAGGGATGCAAAGATGTATCTGTCCACAGGTGTATAAAGGATGTCACAAGATCAAAGCAAGTTTCTACAGGCTATCTGTGCACAGATGATAATATGCCTGTAATATGACAGATACACAAAAGGACGGACACCAGGAAATAGAGTCACTCACAAATGCATATGTACAAAATGCACAAAAGGTATCAAGATAAGGACAGACCGGGGAAATGACAGCGAGAGAGGCAGGCAAAAAAGCACGCAGAGATATCTGCAGCGACAGGTGGTTCCCTCTTCCAGCTCTGTCTCCTCACACAGCCAGGCCTGACCACTGGGTGCTGAAGCATAGGGCCCAAGACAAATAAACTCTCCTTTTCTCCCTCTTTTTTGGTCACTATTCTGCAAATATTTTCCTCACTCTGGAAATCTCTCGGCAAAAGCCAAGAATGTATGCATTTTTTCCTCCCCTTCTCTAGATGTGTCCTCGGGCACTGCTTTCTCTTTGGAGGACACTCGGTAAAACGTCCGGGAAAAACGGCAGCGTTCCGCCGTTGTGAGGAGGAGGGGGAACAGTTAACGCCGCCGGGGCAGAGATGGCGGTTGCAAAGGAACGGGCGCTGCCGGCGAACGGCCGCAAGATGGCAGCCCCATGCACTGTTGCGGATCTCCGGATCCCCGGCAGGCTCTCATCCCCACCGACAACTGGGCTCACCGGCGTTAGCCCGGCATGCCTTTCCCTACCGCGACTGCGGTGAGGAAGGTTGAGGTGGGGTGATAAGGGCTGGGGAGAGGAAGCAGGAGGGACAATGGCCTCCGCGGGCGAAGCAGAGGGAGAAAGGCTGCTGGAGGGGGACGGAGGCTCTTCAGCAGCCCCGGGGGAGAGATTCCTCATCCGGAGGAGGGTGTGAGACAAAAGCCGCATGAACGGTAGCAGGCCGTCTGAGTTGGGGATTTTCAGAAAGTATAAGCTGATAAAAAGAAAGGGACGGCAGCGGGAAGGGGGGGCGGGAAGAAATGGATGTGTGGCTTGTGAGATGTCCTGATTTGGCCAACAGTAGCCCATTTTACAAGTCCATGTTGGGCTTTTCCTCAGAAGACTTTGCACAGGTTATTCAGAGCCTTCTTTGTCCAGTCCTTTTCTACAGGTTGTCCTGACGTTCCTTGCAGAGTGATTTCCAACCCCTTAGCACAAGAACCAGATAGGGTCTGGTGGCTATAATTTAATCTTTAGAGCCCTCGGTGTATTACATGGTACAAGAGAAGATTAGAAATAATTTAAAATTTAAATTAAGGTAGCAGCTACGTAAAATACAATAAACAGCTGTAGGTGAACATATGAGCTTTAGTCAGACTGATCAGAAACAAGAACACCAGAAAAAGCTGAAGTCATTCTGTAGTAAGAGCTGAGCACACCTTCCCACAAATAATGCAGTGTTGGTAACAGCCTAATTACCTTATGCAGATTAAGCATGTTGTATTTAGTGATGGCACACAAGGGGAGTCTGCCGAGGAACGGTGTTCCTGGCCACAGGGACACAGTCGAAGGCACCAGCATCCCTAGCAACCCAGTAGGGAGCTCCACAGCATTAGTACCCAGCTCAGGGAGAAACACCTCCTTGTCTTGAATGTGCCACTACCACCTCCTTTTTCTGTCACTCTTTGTTCGTTGTTTCATTCTTTATCTACTCGCCATTGTTTGCTTTGGAAAACTTAAGTAAAATATTTTTATCTGTTAGCTGCAAGAGGTCTCAGTTTTTCTGAATCCTTGTAATTCGCGTTGCATGTAGAGGGGCCACAGGCCCCATTCCAGCCACCGGTCCATGCCATCAGACTGAAACACATCCTCTGTTGTATAACCTGACCCAGACAGAGTGTCCTCCTATCGCATGGCCTCTTCCAGATTACATAAGGTGACACACCATCTGCACTGACATCTGTGACCTGATGCAGGTGGCATCACTCTGTGGCACAGGGTAAGTAGGTAAAGAGGCTCCATACAGCCCACGTCCTTTTTTCACTTTTAATCTGATCGCCTCAGCACAAGGCATTCCTAGAGACTCAGCAATGGCCTTCACCTGTCACCAATATTACCAGGAGTGTCAAGATATATGTGGTGGAAATGCAGACCACAGATTTGCTGATGTGGAAATAATTTGAGGGCCAATGCAGTAGGCTTTTTGCTGCCAAATTTCAAAACTAGTTGAGTGCAAAAAATCAGTATGACTTGAAGGTAAGTGATTTTCAATAGCAGATTGAGATACTGTTTTACTTGCTGCTTTGTTAGTCTTGAGTGGTCACTTTTAAAAGCTTTTCCAATGACAAGGGTAAACAAAGTTTTGTTTTACAGGGAGTGTTGATCTGCCAAGTATTATATTACAGACTGTTCTAGATCCATGGTGCTCAGGAGAACGCCATAAAAAGGAAGGTGCTGAACTTACTGGCTATAGCTGGGGGAGGGGGTCAGTCCATAGTGTGTGGACCTGGAGAACATGAAGAGACATAGAGGAATTTTATGCTTGGGAAATGTAGAGGTAATCTGTCACACTCAGATGGCAGGAGAATTATTAATGCTGTATGGATTGGGAAATGTATGTGCAAACTCTGCCTGAGACATCTCTAGAAGTATGAGCTAATTGCATTCCAGTCAAAAATAAGGCTAACTTTTAGGGACACTAGATTATGGCTCTTTCTGAATAAACACCCAGTTGATTAAAACCTGTGGCAAAGCATGTGGTGTGACAGGCTCCGGGTCTCATTATCTAAGTCTCACTACAGGATCCTTTCCAATATTTCTGGAGTGGAATCTGGTTTTTCTTTCTTTAACAAAGCAGCTGCACTTAGCACACAGAGGGCAACTTACAACTGTTATCAATGGGCACCATTGTGTAACTCGCTCAGACTTGATCAATCCTGAAGACTCCAACCTTCCTGCAGCAGGAGGTCCAAGTGCATGCAGACTGCAACACACCCCGGCTTCTAGGGTTACAATTGGCAGTCTCAATAAATACCCACAACTCCAAGCCCCAGGAACTTCTGGCAGGCACATCACATCTATGTGAATTGATGAATTATTTGGTATGTGAGTGTCTCTCACCACTGGCAATAGTGAGGGATTTTATTCCTAACTGTTTTTAAAAAGTCACATTGAAAATACATATGATGGCATCCCCATTTGCATCATGAGTCTCACACCACTCTTTCCAAAGACAGCAAGAATCATAGGGCTCTCAAAATCACGATTTGTAGAATCAGATTTATAAATAAACTGATTCTGATTGTTTCATAGAAAAAAAAATCTCTCTCTTTTCTGGTTTTCGCAAAGCTTCTTTCACCTCCTTGTTTCTCAGGCTGCAGATCAGTCTGTGTTCAGCAACAGGGAAAGACGTGGTGTAAAGGATATAGGGTCCAGCATATCACAGTTCAATGGAACAGACAGGATCAATTATTAACCATGTGCTTTATGCAGCCTGCACAGGTTTTGGCATTTTGTTGTAAGCAAAGCTATTTGAAAAGCTGTTGACTGTTCTGTAGCAGTAAACAAACACTTACTTTTATGGTTTTTGTTTTATTTGTAGGTGAGAGCATTAGGCAAACATCCATTGCTTGTTTTCTGTAGAATTTCTGCCTTTTCTGTGACAATTCTCTGATCCTGCAGGATCTTAATTCCGACCTATATACAAAGTGCATATTAACATTAATATTACTACTAAGGAAGGAGTGAGGTGGGTGACTATGTCAATACTGGTAGCTGTTTATTAAACCTCAGCTCTGATACAAAGACTTATCTATCAGAGGAAAATGTAGAATTCATAAAGATTGTACCTGTTCACCTTGGGTCAGCCTAAAAGTGCTGCTATGCAAATTGAAGTATAAAGCAGTCATGAAGCTTTTTAATAGGCATTGGCAATGATTCACACTTTTGTTTACACTTTGAAAATCCTCTTTGCCTTAAATTTTCTCTTACAGACATATGTTCTCATGTGCTTTTACGAGAAAATTTCTCACTTTCATCTTCTTCTACCCAGAGCCAGATAGACAGTAAAAGCTGTAACTCTCAGCAAAACCTCCCATGTATATAAAAGGATTAGGTAATGTGTGTTTCAGTGATGGCTTTGTCATCACTGAAAAGAATGCATTTCCATTACACTGGAATATCCTTCTTTTTCTAAGATCTTACCCAAAACAAAGAGATGATATCTGCTGTGATGCAGCTAGGAGAATTTAGATTCAAAGGGGAAGTATAAGTCAGGATGCAACAATAGTCATACATAACTAAAATCTCATTAATCATTTCCAGGTGCCTTGCTCACTGTTAAAACATCTCTCTTTTTTTGATTTTTTTTTCCAATGTGAAGACAGAGTAAGTGTCATTCATGTGAAAATTCCTGAGAAAAACAAGGGATCATCAAAAATCCATTTTACCTTTTCGGGTATATGTGTGGCAGGGGGAGATTTTAAGCACTGGCTTTCCTTTTACAACAGAGGCAAGATTCCACTTTCTCCATTTTACGTAACTCAGTGGATTGATTAGCAGATAGCAAGATGAAAGAGAACAAATGCAAACACACTTCATCTACATAGCTATATGCATATGCCCAGTACTATCAAATATGACAGACCAATCACAATTTCTATTTCTTTAACAGTGATTTTTAGGGATAAAACACAATAGCTCTCAATATTTATAGGATTGGAAGGCAGCGATTGATTCAAGTCCTCAAAGCCCTTTGACTATGTATTAAATAAAAAATCTTAATGCAAGTTCGTATTTTTAGTCTAGGAAAGTTTCTAAAGACTTTAGTCAAGGACAAGCAGCATATCAAGATCATAAGGATGGATATAAAAAAAATAGTCCCCATTCTGGAGTCTTTAAATGATAGTGCAGCCCTTCACCACCATTTTCAGCCACTGGAAATTGAAGAGCTAAAATTGAAGCTGACAGGCAGAGCTAAGCATAGTGCTGCCTGCAGCACATTATTTCCTCTGTTTTATCGCCGATGGATACGTGAAGCCTGCACTCTGTTCATCTACAGATCTGTTGCTGACTTACAGTCTGACAACCTAAAGCTACTTTGATGCCACTGACCCCAAAACTTGTGGCTGGTGACCAGGAGCAGCCTGGCAGCTCAGACAGCAAGCTCAGTGCAGGCAGAGCAGTGGAAATGAGCAGAGGGCTGTCACCACATCCTTGCTTCTGGGACAGTTTGAGCCTCACATGGAAGCAAGGCTGTGCAGAAATGGCCGGCTACTCATTAGAATAATGTGAAGGGAGAAACTGATTTCCCTCTTCCTGTGACATTCCCTCTCTGTCATTGTCTAAGAAAACATTATGCTAGAGCCATACTCCAGGTGTTGCTTCCTAATCCACATTCAAGAGCAGCCTGTATGCTGGGGATGGCAGTTATCTTACCATAACACTCAGTGTGGAGGTGAGCCACACAGCTCTCACTGCCAGCCAGTGCTTACATGCACCTCCTCAGTACAGAGGACAGTGGTGAACCCAACAGCAAGGGTAAGTGGAAGGAGAAGGCTATCATCAAATGTATGCATTTCACATGAAG
This sequence comes from Turnix velox, assembly GCA_013400935.1. Classification (NCBI taxonomy): domain Eukaryota; kingdom Metazoa; phylum Chordata; class Aves; order Charadriiformes; family Turnicidae; genus Turnix; species Turnix velox. The sequence goes on from VZTY01030969.1 coordinate 71,576, forward strand.
ACCATCACTATACAAAAAGAAGACTATAATTGATCTATCAAGGGTCAGAAAGTTCTGGATCTTTGGGCAGAACTCATAGGAGGAGGATGACAGGCATACTCAGCGTCTGGGCAGAAGGCTGTCAGCAGTCACAAGCTACCACAGCAGAACATGATGGCAAGGATCACCAATCAAAATGCAAGGTACAACAAAGTGGAGCAAGTGAGTACCTGACTGCTTGACTCCTGCAATAGTTAGACTCAGGGGAGCTAGGAAAGGCAAAATTTGAGAAAGACTGTACTTAAGCAGTTTGAATTGGCAGCTATTTTGCACAGGTCACTTTTGAGAACATTTTAATTCTCCAGTTTTAAAGAAAGTCACTTCCTCCTTCCTCTTTCTTCCATACTTCTTCCATTCTTCCATCAAGCCAGTGCGTCGCAGAGTGAGCGTAGGGGGCTATTTCTCATTCCTAGCCATATGTTTCTGTCAGAAGTTTATTTGCAGTAGTGACAAATAGTTCTGAGCTTTTCAAAAGCTGCAGGAAGCATTGCCGTCCTCCACTCCTACCTCATTCCTGCAGTAACAGCCTGTGCTGCAGTTGTGGAGCAGGCAGCTCCCAGGCAGGCAGGCAGGGAGAAGGTAGAAGATCAACAGGCAAGGCAGATGTGGACTGTGGAGCAGTGCCATTAAACTGTGATGGGAAATGCTCTGGAAGTAAAGTGACCCCTTAGTAATAACAGAAATGCCAGTTCACTCTGCAGAAGAAGATGGTCCCTCCTGAGAAAAGAACTATGAAATTGAAAATCTAGCATCTCTGCTGCTGCCCATATCTTTTGGACTATCAAAGGATTTTTAAAGCAATTAAGGGCCTGTATCGTCTTAGTACAATTATCCTTAGCTGCAGTGAGGCAAATTGAGTTTAAAGGTAATGCTTCCATTTTCTCCATATCTTCTCTTCTCTTGAGGGCCCTATATAAATGGACTTTAAATGTCCACATTGCTATCAAGCTTGGAAGCCCACAAGATTTTAAAGCAAAGAGTGAGAGAATCCTGTGCTACAAACAGAAGAGAAAAAGAAGTACTCCTCAGAGAGAAGATAAATGAACAGGAGAGATGTCACAGAATGAGATGTTGCCTTTGGGATGTATCGTTGATATCCCCCCCTAGTGGTGATAGTGGTTTCTTCGTGTGGGTATGCTTAACTCACGAAACTAACCTTTGTAGTTCTTAATTAATCAGAGTGGTCCTGCCCACCACTGTTACCAGAAAAAGAAGGCAGATAAAATTTGCTTCTTAGTGCAGAATTTCTACTCCACTCAAGGGAAATAACAGGTTTCTGCTTCTCTTTGTTGTGAAGAGCAGATGAAGCCTCCAGTATCTTAAAAAAGCTGGGGAAGTTGGGGGTGGGAATAAATCCTTCCTGCCATCCTGGCATCCGTACATTATAGTATTGCTAGTTACTCTTGAAACCTAGGAAAGCAGTTATTTTCTAGAAATTTGTGATTTTCTAGTAGTTACTCCCAGCTTTCAGGAGATTGAATTTTCTATAAAGATGTCTGTTGTGCTAAAAGCCTGGTCTTTGCAACACCTCAGGGAAAGGTAATCCATTTTGCACTCTTCTTAAACAGTCTCTTCATTTCACTTGCTTTTCATGTACTAATATTCTCTCTGTTATTTTCAACTGCTTTATCTTCTTGGCTCAGAAGTGCTGCACTTCTCTAATCTTGGAAAAGATGCCCTTCCTCCCACTCTACCTTTCTGACTTTCAGTAAATTAGCTGGTGCCTCCATGACAACAAAATTGATCATCTCCTCCAGCTGTCTCTATAAGTCTCAGGCAAGTTGCCTGTTTCTGGGACTGGTCTTCTCTGACAGCTTCTTTACTGATTTTCCTCCAGTACACATCACCAGTGAGTGCTAAGTTAAGGAAGACATTTCTGTTGCTGTTTTACCTGGACGTTTTAACACTTCCATGAACATTTCCTTCCCTGGCTATCAGCGATTACTCTTTTTTTATCCTGTCTACTGCACAGACTCCTTCAGCTGGATGGATCACAAGTTTTGCAAATTTCTGGGTTTTTTTCACTCAGCATCAATGTTTCCTACAGCTTTTAACCACTTGCCTTTTCTCACCAAGGCCTACACTCTCTTAACTTCCCCTAGCAGCTCCTGGGTACCAAATTCATCTCTCTTGAGCCCATCTTCACAGCCCTGGCTGATTTTTACCTCCAGTCATTTGCTTAACATCGTCTCATCTGTCTCTCCCACAAAACTAGATTAAAAGATCCTTACCTTTTTACATCCTAGTGTGATAGCCAAAATGCAGGTGGTGATTCGGCTTTCACACACTTTCCCCTCAGTTTCAGCAGTTCAACTGAGTCAAGCAACAGATTTATAACCTAATGTTGTGAACTTATTGCTTATTTTTCTAATTAAGCCAGTTGAGAAAGATTGCTTCTCTTATTGTCCAATATAATTTAAAGCCATTAACTGTTCCACAAAGGAGATGAGTGTCCAGACTAAAATAATGGACTCTCAAATGGAGCACAATAACAGAGTCTACACTATCCAAATGTAGACCAGCAGGTGATCAGATTTTCTTAGTCCAGAAGCAGTAGGCTGAAAAAAATCTTTTGATTTAGAGTTAGTAAGGGACCCATAGCCAGCACAGCTGTGTTGCCCTGCTGTGTCGCAATACATCTTCTAGAGCCATAGAAGTAAAAAAAAATGAAATCAGAGAAAAACCATAGCACACCAAAAATCTCCACATTTTACTTATAATTTTTATAGTCAGCAGGTTGGGCTTTTAGCTTTGTTGGAGGAAATCTATGGTTCATGGCAGCTGCAGTAGGACTATACAGCTGTCAATGCCCTTTCCCAACAGAGTGCTGTACTTGCATTTATTCTCAAATTCTAGATTTCTGTTCTCAAAGTACTTTGATAACACTGAGAAGCACCTGTTGAATTACAGGAAGAAAACCTTGTAGACAGGCTAGCCCAAGGAAAAGAGAGAAACAGTTAGCAGGTCCCTGCTGATGCCTCAGCCTGGTTCAGTCCTCCTTGCCTCAATCACCAGTGTGTCCTCTCCTCTGAATGGATTGCAACTCACTTAAAATTTCTGTCTGTAATCAGCTTAGCGATATTCTCCCTGCTCCACACACATGGTAATTTTCATCCACAGCCACACCACAAATTCCATGCTACTAGCTGTGTAGTTATCAGCTTCTTAGTGCCCTAAATAGCTCCTGTGCGTCACATTTGAGCAGCTCTCCTGCTCCCAGCTGACATTCCCAGCCCACAGAAATCTGAATATTCCTGCGCAGCTCCTCAATTCAGGAAATCTAGAAATTGCACGCTGTTTTACTATTCATTTCTTCTCTCATTCTGACTTGTGAATCTTCTGGAGAGGGTAAAAACAGGAGAAAGCCCCTGCATACACAACCCTTGAATTCAACAATACCTGACTGTGTTTTTTAATTGGCTACTGGACATGTTTGTAATCATGAGGCTAAGTCACCAGAATAGTAGTTGTTTTGTGTAAGAGAAGCTTGAACAATTTGACCATAGGCTTAGAAAGGAGGCTCTAACTTGGACTAAAAATACATTTGCATTCCTTCTGTGTTATTCTTAGACACACAGTTTGCCTCTCACAGAGGCAAAACCCTTGGGTGCTCCTTTGACCCTTGTCCAAAATTTCTGTACTTGCCACTGCTCCTAAACAGGACACACTCCTGTTTGCCTCATTCCCAGCTCCCACCTTCAAGCAACTTCTTCCTCCCAGGTGAAAGTGATCCATATTTCACCCACACAAGACCCTCCAAATCTTACTTGATTTCTTCTTGTTTAGGCAAAGCCAGACAAGATTTATATAATACAAACTTAAAATTCAGAAAGGGGATCATTAGGTAAGACATTATATCAAAGGTCCCAGAAAGCCGACTTTATTCCATTTGCACTGAAGTTTGCAACAGTTTTGCATTTGTCTTTACTTGGCTAAGACAAACTGCAGATTCTTTCAAAAAACATTTAGTTATTTGAACTTAAACTGCATTATATTAAATCACATTAAATATACCCAAGTAAATCTTGTTTATTCCCGAGTTAATCACAAATTTTCCCCAAATTTAATCTGGGCAGAATATTTTCAGTTTCACTATTTTAAAAGCTCAGCATTCCACAGAATTTGCTGTCTGCTTAAGAGATGTCATAGCTTAAGGATTTTTCTCCAGTCCCCTCACTTTCTCTAGAATTTACTGGGGCTCATGATTGCAGCTGTCCATACAATACCAGGGACTACTTTATTAAGGTACAGGCCCACTAGACAGGAGGAAAGAGGCTGAAGGCTCTGAGTAGATTTGGAGTCTCTGGGTTGCTTTGAAAAACCACCTATGCATTTGTTTCCAGCAATCCTCACATTGCATGGTACAGACAGCCTCAGTCCTGCACCCAGTAGTCCCTTATAAAAGCATCCAGATTTCATCCAATCATATGTACTTAGGGTCCTTCTGTCCATATTGCACCTCAGAGCTATGCTATCACAACATGAATAATTTCTCCAACAAAAACACTCCAGTGTCAACAAATGCCTACATGAAAACTTGGTTGTATCTAAGAGTATCCACTTACTTACAACCAAAAGACATATTATTCCCACAATAGCCACAACACTGGTTAGTGTAATGTTAAAAATCAACTGTGTGGTGCAATTCTGTTGATGTGAGTTAAAAATTTGTTAATGTTTTAATGAGTGTTCAGAGTATTGAGAGTATCAGGTGCTGAAGCTCAGGGTAGTAAGCAGTACCAGTGCTTCTGCTTTGACTTGCTTCCTTACCCAATTTGATGTTGAAAAAAGCACAGATTTAGGACAAGATATGCCACCTTAAATCCCAGCCCCTAGGAATGGCTACCTGAAGCCTGCAGATACCCTGGAAGCTTTAGTTTGGATGTGTGCCAACCTCTTCTCCATATGGATGTCCCATCTTCCTAAGGCAGCACAGCAAGAGAACTGCACAGTAAGTGGTTTGTAGGGGAAATTGAGAAGTGTTGTCTCCTCCAATTACTGCACACTGCAAACGAGAATGTAAACAGATTATCTATCTGGCAATTGACAGCAGAGTGATAGTTAGCATCAGACTGTTTTTTTCCCATCCTAGCATGATCTTGCATCTTTTTTAATCTGTGTCCCAGGAACCGTCAAAACAATAGTTCTGAGAACTGCCATTACTGCTAAGCAAAAAAAAAAGAGTAAAAGGTGAGCTAGTCACGATCTTGAAATTTCTTCATGTTTCCTATCTGCCAGGCAGGAACCCTGGGAATACTTTCTTTCCTTTAAATTACAAACAACAAAAAATACAAACACAACAAAACCCCCCAAAAAAAAAACCCTAGCAACAACAACAAAGCCGGTGTTTTTCCAGTATTTGGTTTGGAAGAACAAACACAATCTGGAGGAGATGGCTTAGTGCATTTGCTTCCCAAAAAAAATTTGACACTTACACTACTCCCTCAGTAATTAGCAGACCCAAGAAATTTTAACAGCATATGCCTTGGGTTTATTTCCTTCTGCTGCATCTTGAAGTTGGCTGTTGATTCATTCAAAGCCCTTTCATATCTTTGCAAGCTTCTAAAAAGAAAATGGATTTTCTCCACTAACAATTCTTGAAGATGGTAATTTGGCTTATTAAATGTTCTCCAAGCCCACTTTCCTGTGGTTTATGAGCTCTTGCTAGCTTTAGTCATCTGGAGAAAAATGACTGAGGCACATAAGGCTCCTCTAAAACAGTACTTACAAGTAGCTACAAGAAGTCATACAAGTGACATCATCAAGAGTTCATTATTTTGAGACCAGCAATTATAGAACTCTTATGGTAAAACGTTTCTCTAAATTATAGATAAAGTCCACTGGGATCTTTTAAGAATGAGAATGCTTTTTACTGGAGAAAACATTAGCAGCATCAAAATAGCTGTGTGTTGACTCTGGGGACTCATTTTGCTGGAAGTAAAGATGAGAAGGTGACCAGTTGGCTCAGAAAAAAAAGTCCTGTTCTCATATTACTGATTTTGGTCTTAGCTGTCTGGCTTGAGAACTCATGGCGCGATCTGGAGCCTTTTCTCAACAGCTGGCTATGGCCACAAACAGTTTCCATTTTGCAACTTTTAGGCAGCCTTTGTGGAACTTCTAATGCCTGTGAGCATATTTGGTTATACCTTGAGTCAAGTGCTGCAGATACAGAAGAGTTTCATGAAAGCATCAGGCATAATACACAAAGGTATTGTGTGTACCTATCTATAAACCAAATAAATGTACTCCATCTTGTTTTTCTTCTGCTGTAAAGTTGTTCATCTGCTTAATTCAGTGAGTAGTTATTAGGTTTAATGTATGCATTCCTTTAGCTATCATTGTGTATGAGCTTTTTGCCCTCATATTACAATTCATATTACAATTCATACTAGTTGCCCACTGTTTTATGTTTCATTTTAGGGATATAATTATTTTCTGATAGCATCTCTGCTGCTTTGAGTCATATAATGAAATTTAGACTTAAAGCCATTACAACAGGACGTAATTTATGAAACACTAAACAAGAAGCCCTCCCTCCCCCCAAGAATTGACTGAGACAAAAACAGAAGGAGTAATTGTGGGTGATAATTGCATTGTTTCATTCCATTTTCTTCTGAAATCTTATTACAGCTGTCCCAAGAAAACATGCATTATACTATCTAAGTAATAAAAAGTAATTCTAAAAGCTATTTGTCTATAAAATCTAGAGCAGATCCTTTACTCATTGTAAATAGGGAGGTAATTGCATTGGTGTGCTAATTCATGGAGATCATCACTGGAATATTAAATCCAGGTTCAGTATACCAATTTCTGTATCTCACAAAGTGTTGGAAGAATAAAAATGCATTAAAATATTGCAGAGAGAGTATTCAAACACGGAAGTGACTTTTCATTCTTTATGGGCCTATATCTGATAGAAAAATCCATGCAATATCCAGGGGCTAAAAGCTGGTGAAAAATTCCGTGTTCTGGGGCAGGAAGATCAGGCATGCTGATGATCCTGGCACCTTCAAGCCTTAAAATCTATTAAGGTGATACATCAATTCAGAGAACAGTAACTTATCTTAAATAATTCCTTCCAAGTCCCAGGAAACTAGAATGAGTCAAGGAAATATATAAAAAATTTTTACCCACCAGGTTTTTTGTGTTGCCCCACAAATCAACCTTCATGCCCCAGTAGTTACTTCAAATTGCATCAGTGAGGTTGTTCCAGAGGGTCTAATCAAAGGCCAGAGCTGGAAATAAGCTCTTAACCCAGCAAGCCTTGCCTTATAGCTACTGCAAAGACAGTAAAAGAAAGTAAGAAACATAGATGTTCACCCAGGGAAATGAAGATACTGAAAAAACAATCTGAAGTGCTTTGTGATTGAAATTTAACCCTGTGAAAGAAAACACATTGATTTTGCTTGGGAGTAGCTAAATAAAGCATTAGGAGAGAAACATGAAACAATCTTAAATTACCTTCTATTTTTCCCCAGCTTTTTTTGTAGAAGGAAGTCATTGGGAGACTATATTTGGACTCCAGTCCTCCACTCATCACTGCCTCTGTTGCTTCCCTGATCGCCAGTTGATACTACAACAGAAAGCATCCGACAGCCAAAGTACATGGGGAATTCAACTGATACCAACTTATCTCTGATGAAACAATGTCTTCATGCTGATCAGCAGTATAGACATTTAACAGTGACACTTCTGAGCAGATAATGTTTAGCAGCCCAGAAGAAAAAGCATACACGTTTTATATCATGCTCATCACATGAAATAGGAAAAAAACCAACCCTGTATTCACTTATTACATAAATCCCAGTAGAACATGGCCATAATTATTCATCTTTCTAAATAAAGGTATGGATTGATAAGTGTAACCCCTTAAGATAAAATTCAACTCAGCTCGGTGCTAAGGTAGAAGAGCTTCCATAAACATAGATGCCTGTGACTAAATGAGACCTAGGAATTTATCTTACTTGAAGATACATCAGTGCATACATGAAATTCATTGTATGTGAAATGAAGCTATGTGAATGTTGAGATTTTTTTTTTGCCCACAGGAAATAATATAAAAATCAGATGTATTAATTAAGATCTCAGTGATTTGGTGAAATGCTGCCACCCAGGTCAGATCACACAGTCATAACAGTCAAGTGCAGTCAGGTTGCAAACAGTACAGAAGTCAGAGTGACAGCTGGAGATGACTGAGAGGTTACTGAACTGTTGTGCATGGTTTAAAAAGGAAAACCTGACCATCTTTTACTTTCACTGGAATACCCTGAGGGTATGGACAAATGATCTTTTTTTGCAAAGAGAACAGCTTGCCTCCAAGTATAATCTGAAGAGTTGAACACTCTGACTCACAAAAATTACAAAAAAAAAGGTGATCCTATGTTTTGATCTAAATTAAATTTGTTTTGAATAGTTGCAAGATTTCAATTCTGTACCTTTAAAAAATGGCAGTTTAGCAAAAATGTCAAGCTGCATAATTTTCCACTGGCTATAAAAATACAGCTGATGGTCTCTCAGGCAAAACCAAGCAAAATTCCTTATCTCACACAAACAGTAAGTATTTTTTCTCCTGTGTTACATAACAAAAAAAACAGGTGTGTTCTTTGCTTTGTATTGTATGACAACCCGCAATGTGACATTGCTCATTTCAGCTGCTGAGTTTTTAAGAGTGCCCCTCTCAACTTGTTGCAGGATTAAGATTAATCTATAAAAAAATCCTAGAATTCAATTACTAAATGCTCAACAGATTAATTAATCTGCCAATTCAGCTACACAAAGTCCCCAAACTCATCCCTCAAGCAAGGTTGTTGGGAAATGAAAATAAAAACTGTCACATTTGTCCCAGGCTGCTCAGGTTGTACCACAAAAACAGAGGATATGGAGCCCAGAAACTAATAAGCAGTACATCCATCAGTGAGGAGCTGCTTCAAACAAGGAGCATGGGGGGGGCATATAACAGATTTGACAGCACAAGGTTTCTAATTCTCATAGTGGGGCAAAAAGCCCAGAGAGTATTTACAACAGCCATATTTTCGTGCCACTCCTTTCTTGTCCTTTCCTCCCGAGAGTAAAAATTAAGGACATAGAACACAAAGGTAGAGGAGGAATTAATTTACATTGTATGGAATATAAGGAAGAGGAATCAACTGAAGGTGTTTTCTGAAAAATCACACCCCATCTTTTTTCCCAGTAAGGGAGTTTAGGTGTGCTTTATCTACCTGAAAAACTCAACTAGATCTTCCAGTTGAGGTTTAACAATGACAGTAAGAAATTTTAATGTAAAATAATTCTGTGATCTCTGCAGCATCCACTGCAATTTTAACATCAATGTATCTTTTATGTATGATAAATTTAATGATACTGAAATTGAGGCACTATTCTAATTCTTTGGAGTCCAAGTGATGGTCTAGTTTGTTAAGCTACACTTACATCACCAGATCCAGGCAATGCAGCTCATCTGAAATCAGGAAGAGAAAGAACAACACAGCTTTTATGGATATCATCAGTCTCTGGGAAACCATTAAAATCACTAGACAATAAATCACTAGACAAGCCCCCCCTCAGGGGCTTGTGTTGGACTCCAAAGCCTAGAATTAAGACTTTAAGTTTAGAAACATAGCAAATACAAATGAATTCAACCAAAAGGATGAAACGTATGCAAGTTTTCAGGTGGTTTGCTGACCTCAATGTTCAATTAGGAGACTGGGAAAGAAGTTCACTACATTGTTTTTCTCAGTAAAAAAAAGATAATTTTTCTGTGAAGGCAATTCACTTCTTCATAGTCTGCATTTTTCAGCAAGTGAAGCTGATTTTTTTTTCTTTTAATGTTCCTCTAAAGCTAGGGAAGAGCATTAGAAATTGCTAACATTTATCATGTTCCTTGGCAGGGTAGTTAGATACTTTGATTTTTAAAAATACACACTGATATTCTCCCTTAAAAATGCTTTTCAATTGACAACTGAGGCTGTTGAACAAATGAAAAATGAAAACAGAACAAAAGATAAACCAAATACTATTAGTCCTGTGAGAAAATGGTGTCCAAATTTAGCCCAAGCAGTTTTTGTTGTAAGGCTAAAATTATCTCCAGCTAAACTGTGCCTCCCTTATCCTTGTCATTTAAGGAAGCCCTTCAGTGACATGCTGGCAAAGACTAGAACGGACAATTATTTGCTACAGAAAAAAGAACAACAAAATGGAGGTTCTAGAAATAGTTATTTATCGTGCTCATCTGACAGCCCAAATGAAATGAGATTAGGCAGAAGTGCCCAGGCACTATTTACAGGAATAATCATCTCTTAAAATAGACTTTCATTTTTGCTCTGTCATAATTAGGAATGTCAAATTTCTTGGAAAAAACTAAGGCATGGGAGAAGAAAAGGGTTTGTTTCCTCTTCTTCCTCCGAAACTGAAAATGTAAGAACTGTAATACCTATCTGCAAGAAATATTTGCTAGCTCAAGCTAAAATCTATTTACATTTTTGAGAGTGGAGAATCTTTTGTTTGTACTTTATAGAAAGTATGCTTGAGTCTGTCAAATAAATGAGAAGCCTTTACTTTTGAATGATGATAAATCTGTTTTCAGATAGGGCACTCCAACACACCTCAAAGAACCTAACCTGAGATGCTACTAAAATAGGAAAAACTCAAGAAATGCTGCGAGTAGGAAGCAACACTGTAGCCAAGTAGTGCAGAGGAAAAGCAGCACATGAAAATTGTCTGTTGATTTTGGCTACCAGGGCATATAATTTTTCTGAAAACCATCTTAGAAAATGAATTTAATGTAACAACACATTCAGTATTATGGACTCAACACTGCATGTGATATAAAGGAACCAAAATAATTGTGACTCACACAAAAAAAAGCCAAACCAGCCCAAAGCAGAAATGATTGTTTAAAATGAAGCTGCCTTTTTTTAGATATCCATGATGCCAGTTACTTTTTGAGTTTGGGATGCGATTTCTACTCTTAGATGCATGAGCTTCCCATGTGCTCAGGTTTTGTGTGCTCAGTACAGCCCAGGTTCTCCCTTAAGATAAATGTCCTTGTTAAACTGTGGTCTTGGGCCATATTGGAACAAGATGTTTCTTCTTCCCATCATTTACTTCAAGCAGAAAATTCTAAGGACATTTCATTTTGGAAACATTTCTGTAACAAAATACGTTGCCTGTGTACCAAGAGGTGCTCAGTGACTCTTACAACATCAATTACAGCTTGCAGCTGCCTGGGATCCCAAGTCCTCGGCTCTGGATGTATCTGAGGCTGCCAAAGAGCTCGACTTCTCAGCGGAATGGGAAGCCATCCCTGTTTCAGCTGGCTGCTCCTGAGAAAGAGCTGTGGAGCACCAAGTCCCTGGCTCAGGGCAATCCACAAGGCTTTTGGGCAGGCTTAGATTACATGGGAATTCACCAACCCCCCCCCGCCATGTTACAGATGAAACATACCAGATTCGGTGAACAAATCTGGGAACATATTACTGCTTCAAATTAAGTTTTCCTTCTGACTCGATCCCTTCCACCCTTTTGCAAAACCTCCCACGTGCCCCTTGGCCTCCCAGGGAGATTTTAAAGTCTGGATGGCTGGCTGTGGTCTACCACCCTCTGAGACAACCGAATCACATCCATCTGCTACCCTCCATCTCAGAATTTAGCCCAGAAATTTCATTTTGCTTAAGCACCCCCCATCTTAAAGCAGTTCCCATGGCAACCTGGACTGTCAGATGCCAATCCTGCTACAGCCCCACTTCTGTCAGGATACAGCTAAATTACTAAGAGACTAATTGTGTGTAAGTGGAAGATACACCTTTGAGCTCTTCAGTCGCCTTAGATTTTACAATAAAGACCATAAAATATATCTGCACAAACCAAGCACACACAGAGCTGTTATACCCATATCTATCATGAGAAATCACATTTTCGTACCAATCTTTTTGCATTTACTGTACTGAAATAGAGCCCTAGGAGCCCTCAGCTTAATTCCACACAGATCACCAAGCAGTCACTTTGCGGCAACAGTGCCACGAAAACCTTACTAAGTACACTTGCACCCTTGCCTCAAGAAACAATTTGAAGTTGCTAGGGTAGAGGAGTGTGATTAAAGATTCTGAATGGTCTCTTATTTTTAAAAGGTGTAATATGGGGTGATGGAAGGGAGCTCACATCAGAAGCTTTAAATTATCTGAATCCTGGCTATATTACTAAGCTTTTAGATGTTGATTAGTAATTTGTTTCCTCATTCATGCGCAGTTTCTTTGTATTTGAAGGGTAACTCTGACAGTGCTTTCTCCCTTGGTAATCTGGATCTTGAGGCATTTTAAAACAGCTATCATCATCATTTACATCATTACTTAAGGTGATCCTGGAGCACTGTTGGAAAATCACAGCGTTTGACTCTGAGGGCCACATGTTGCCTGAGCAACTCCTGTTTGCTCTTTGGTTGCCAGTAAAATTAACAATGCAGTTCATACCCCTGGTAGGCAGAAAGCTGAGGTTGATACTAGACAGAAAAGATTCACTCTCTCATCTGTTCTTTCTTCAGTAACATATCGTAGTGGATGCCCTCTGTTTTTCAACCTGCAGTTTCACTGACATTCCAGTGATAAGGAGAAAAACCTGTTTCTCTTCTAGACATGTAGCACAGTACAGGTTTTTTTTCTGTATAGCTCTTGAAAACGCTTTCTTGTAGCAGTGTCATACAGCCATTAAACAGCAACATAGGAGACTGTGTTAATCTGAAAACCAGCTTTTGTTGCAGGTTGCCCCCTGTACTGCATGCAGGTGACATTGGTGTTTTCCTGCAGCTCAGCTACACTCCACAGTCTTCCCTGTAGCATCTCTCTGCTTTTAGACTGTCTTCCATCCAGTGAACCAAAAATGACAGCTCCATTGATTTTTTTTTTCCTTTCTGTAGTCTAATTTGGCTTTCTGTTTAGCTTCACCATGCTCTCTTTCAGCTGCTCTCAATCTACTTTCCAAGGAATGAATATGCAGAGTGGAATTGAAAACCTTTAGCTCCTGCAGCTGAGATCTGCTCTCTGCCCAGCCACTGACAGGAAACAGGAGCAGGGGTCCAGCTACCCCTTGCATCTTGGGCTTACTATCCTACACCTTCATCCCAGCTACATTGAACAGCTTGATAAACAAACAGTAAGCAGAGGGAACAGATACTGAGAGAAGAGGGACAAGAGAAATAATTTCCCAAATTAATGAAGCTAATTCACTAAATTCTGTATCTTTTGCTCAGCCTTAAGAGCATGTAACAGGCCAAATTCAGAGCCTCCAGACTGTAGTCAAACCTATTCACTGCAGCGATGCAAAACTCATGTGATGTGATGTAGTGCAGGAAAGCATGCAACTGCCACCATTGGTGACACCCACAGACCCAGCAGGCTGCCAGAGTGGGCAGACAAGTTGAGGCTGTGGAGGGTTGAGGGACTGGGACTTGCTCCTGCTACAGTGAGCTGCACCAGATCAGTAGAATGAGATGGTCACTACAAACCAAGGTAATGGTGCATTTATGCTGAACTCAGAGAGGACACTAGGGTGTCACAAGAAACAGTGGAGATCAGTGGACCTGAGGAACACACATGAATTCCCCAGTTCCCCCAATGGCTACAGAAATGGTGGCTCGATTGTGTTTGTCAGGAGAGCTGCAGGGTCCTGGGAAGGGTTAGGGTAGAGTGTGGGAGAATGGCTACGTGACAAAGTAGACATGAAGGAGCTATGCTGATTTAACTAAGGTTCTCACAGGAAAGGCAAAGATAACACATCCTTGAATCCAGCTGTGTTACAATAACAAGGTGCCACAGTTAGATACAGCAGTAATTGCAGAGGGGATGGGATGAGCAAATGTACCTTTTACTTGCCAGCCAATAAGATATTGCCTAATTAAAGCACTAATGAGTGGATTGTACGTAAGTGTGTGAAAACCCCAATAAATTAAAGCTTATTATCAATCATATTGATTGTCCGCATCTTTCCGCGCACGGCAGTAGAGCACTCTCCACTGCTGTTAAAAATACACAACAGAAGCTTTTATTCTTTTGCCACAAGCTTCACCATCCATGTTTGTCAAGTTGCTAAGGTAGGGAAAGAGTCCTTGGGTTTGCCAGGAGACAGCAATCGGGGAGCTCTGAGGCTACTGAGAAGCTAGAAAGAATTAGGGGACTTGCCTTTGGCTTGCTTAAGTGGCTGGGCATTAGCAGTGCATAGCTGTCCTCCTTATCATTAAACCCCTGTCTTCCTCCCTCCCAGCTCTCCTTCTTTCACTCTACACCAAAACTGAAAGGAGTAGCTACGGGCAGCCAAAGTGCATGGGCTAAGGGCAGGTGAGAAAAGAAAACATTGGGAATGTGGCCTGAGCATTGAGTCATCCCATAGAGAAGATCTGCAGTGCTGTATGAGAGCAGCTGCAGATCCTCTGGAATTTCTTTTCCATTGAGTAATACAGTCCATTAACAAGCTCTGTTTAGAGTGTTTTTCACTTAAGTGAGATTTTCCTAAATTAGTAGCCATCAGTCCTGACTTAGATAGCAAACCTGGCAAATTCCTTGGGTTGTACAAGTGTACAGCCCTCCTCCCACAAGTTAAAAAAAAATGGAATCAGGTGGTGGGTCCCAAACAGGAAAAAAAAAAAAGGAGCTTGCTTTGAGAGTGGCACATGCCTGTTTTTCCTATCAAAACACCTGTAATTTTAGTGGCAGTTGTTTTTTGGACTCAGTTAATCCAGAGGGAAGCATCAACAAAAAGTTCTTAAAAGGCACTGAGAAGGTAGATGGGATCTTTTCATCACAAGAACAAAGCAATTACAACTAATAAAAATAAAATTTTAAACCAAGGAAAATAAATCTCTATTGCCCCAATAACACACTCAATGATAGAAGGCAAATTGGGTACTTACACACATAAAGGTATTTGGACACATTCTAGTTCAGGAAAATAGCTTGAAACTGATTTAACCCCTTGTTTCAAAGACTGAATCAGTCACCATTTAGTCAGAGCAAGAGGACCTCATATGTGACTTGTGTGCCATCTCTTGTACTTCAGCTGAGGCTTTTATAGCATTGGCCTGTCATAGGGGCATGACAGCGGACCAGGAGGAATATGGGCTTTGACTTAACTGGTCCTAATTGGTACCTAATTTTTCACCAGTGCTGTCAGGTCTGGACCATGAAACCAGGGGGATGGAGGATTCCCATGGGGTGTCAATCAATGGCTTTTGAAATAGGCCTGAGTCTCAGAGACTGAGCCTGGCTCAGTCATATCTTTCCATTAGAAACAAAGGACTTTGTAGATGCAGGGACTCAGCTTTGCAAGGCAGCATCTCTGAGCATATTCTCTCATCCCTTGTACAGAAGCACACACACATTTCAGAAATGGCTAGCTTGCTGCTGCAAGAACAGTACAACTAGTATTAAACATTCTCTTCTGGAGTTTTTTTCCTTGGAAACATCCTCTGGGATGTTCTGGAAGAGCTTAAAGAGCATACAACAGCTTACTGTAACATTTATTTACTTCTTAGCTAAGAAAATTTAATGATGAAGTTGATACGGTTTGTTATTAATGAACCTTGTCCTACCTCCACTGGAGAAGAGATGAAAAAGTGGAATTTAAGCACATAGCAGTTGTAACAGGCTCAGCATCTCTGACGTTTAAAGAAGAGATTGCTTCCTACAGCGACCATCTGCCCAAGCTTAAAGACACTAAATTACTTACCCACAGTCATAACAACACAACATAGAAGTTGCTTTTGATCTCTGCAGCAGTCTTAAAAGCCCTTTGTAGAAGTGAGTTGAATGACATTTGAACCCTCACTGTTGGCAAGAGTTTTTCTCAGGATGTAAGCGTGCACAGCAAGATGCTGCAGGAGCAGTATGAACACAGGTATTGGTCTTTTCCTCTCATTGCTTTACTTGAAAAGAAGAGCAATGGTCTCAAGTACTTTAAGGCTATGGCAAAAAATAATTAGTGGCAAGTGCACATCCCCAGGTTTACTTTTTGCAGAGGCAGCAGCTTGTACAAATGCAGCGCTGTGGGGGCACTAGAGGGAGCTCCTGAAGCATCACCCACCTCAAAGGCTCCCCTCTGAAATCGGACCCAATCATGATTTGCTTCTAAAATTTTGAGGGTTTGGATTGTGGGTTGAGTTATTATTTATGTATTTACTTCTATGCTCATCTGATTGACATTTTCCAGTTTTCTTTTGCTGCTGCAAATTCCTAGCATCCCTCCTCCTTCTGCCAATAGCTCCTATTATTACATGGTTCTAGGAATTGAGACAGCTTCTAACCTAAACATTTATGAAAAAAAGGAAAAAAACCCCTCAAACACTATGGATATCCTCATTTCAGAAAAAAAGCTTGAAAAGCTTCACCAATATTTGAAAAATCTTCCAATATCAAAGCATTGCCCTTAGTAAGATTCAAGCCTCCTTTTAATAAGCAAACCCATAGCTAAGCATCTGGAATTAAAGTTAATATTTATCCTTTGAAAAAACAAGAGATCATTTGAGAACAATGTGCTTACTGAGGAACTCTGGAAAAAAAAAATACATTTACAAGGTTGTTGCTTTGGGTTTGTATTGCATGCTCTTTGCTGGCAATTGCTGCAACTAAAGCAAAAATGGCAGAAGCAGCATTTTATTTTTAGAAAGACATTCTTGGTGATGCTTTATAAAACCTCATGAGGGAAGACAAAGGGTATCATTTCCATACACTTCACGGAAAATTATTTTCAAAGTACAAAAGTTAATAATTTCTAAATAAAAAGTCAAACTTCTTTAGAAATATCATGAACATTCTTTTTGGAAGCAAATGTATTTCAAATATGAACTATAGAGGACCTAACAACTGCATCAAATGTTTTACTGTATTGCATTCATAGAACTGCTCAGAAGCACAGGCTGTGGAAGAGGTTCACTATTGCTAAAAATGCCACACAGCTGTATTCTTCCTACTGTTAAGTTAGAGTAGAGCAGGCAACACTGCTTTACATATCTATGCTAAGCACACTACATATATTTACTGTGTAGCTCCTTAAAATCTAATGAGAGGAACACACTGTCACAAAAATTCAAACCTAATTTACATATGAAAGTAAAAATACTGCTCAGTGAAGTGCCAGGAGCAGCAAGATTTGAATAGTTCTAGACCAGTTCTGTCTTCTTCCCCCTCCCAAAACAGGTGTAACATAAAATAATTACATTTTTTTTCATTTCTTGCTGGTCTAAAAATGCATGCTCAAATGCTATGTCATAAGGAAAAGCTAATGTTTTGCTCCTCTCCCCAACAAGGCCATTTTGTCCTCATGTCCCCAGAAAAGATAAATATCCATATTAGTCTTTACTTTCACTCCATATCTGAAAGAGCAAACAGATAAATAAACAACTCACATTGACTTCTTTCATTTTCCCTTGTTCACAATAGATACATTCTTGAATGCTTACCAGATTTCCATCATCTGTTGCTCTGACGCCTCTGGGTGTGAAGTTCCCCATTTTCCACAGCACTCCAATACCAGGAGACATCCGTTGTTCTCAGCACCCTCTGCCTCCCAAACCTCCTCTCCTTCACCATTATGTTCTCTGCTTCTGAATTCTCTTCACTGCATCAGTTTCAAACCTTCCATACTTTGCTTTTCCTCAGGAATATTCCAGTAACCACTCACCCACCCTATCCATCTCCTGAGACATTTCCTCTCCCCTCATGTTGTTCTTCCTTTGCGCAGGTATCTTCATTTCCGCTGATAGTTCGTTTTCCCATCTCCTTCCACATTTGCAATTTATATCCCTGCCCCAAGTCATTTCAAGCTTCTGGCATTATGATCCAGGACCTCAGAATGTTCTGGTCTCATTCTTTTTCATTTATCGTGAGGAATTCTTTTTGTGTATGTAAGCAAAGTTTGTGAAGATGTGTGATGAATGTAAATTTTCATGATAACAAGGTAATGAAGCCTTCAGTATCCTCATCCACCCGATTTACAGCTCTTACCAGCGTTTTGTATATCCCACTGGGACCTCTCAGCATTGGCCTTGCTTGGCCAGAACAACCACTGAGCAAAACCATTCTTTACCCTGCCCTGCTGACCTTCCCTCTCACTTCCTTTTCCCCACTGCCATCCAAAAACGTATGGAGGAAGGGCACAACCTGTTACAAGGAGTGAACTGTGCTCCTTCCCAAATAATTACTCCTAGGAAGTAACACATAGGTATTTTTGAATTAGTTTTCCCTAGCACTGTATTTTCTCTGTTCTAAATGCAATGAAGATTTGCTGTCACTGCAAAGATCTATTAGTAAAATACAACTATTTCACCCCTGCTACAGCATAGAGAATGCGAAGTAGTACTATGGTAAGACTGAGAAAGACAATTTTGCATCTGTATGTGTGGGTTACACCCACAGAAAAGCAAGAACCAAGCAGTTTGGGAGTCTCAAAGTCACAGAGAAACCCAGAGGTCAGCATAAGAAAAAATTGTATTTGTCACTTCAGAAACATTGTAAGAAAGAATGCAAAGTAGAACAGTAATATGTTTATAGTTACAAGGTGATAAATCAGTGCTTGCACAAAAAAATAAAAACACAACAATCCTGAAAACAACCAAATCCTTTAATTAGAAAGCAACAAACATGCAAACAGCAAGTATAGAAATTTATTTGAACCAACGTTTTTACTATTATCATGAAAGTTACTTCAAAACATTGATCCAAGCTCCCACATTTGTAGGTTAAGGAAAATATTGCACTTTGCATCTTCTAGCACCCCTCATACATGGCAAAACGTTTTAAAAACATTTTTGCTTATTTTAACTTGCACACTCTCCCAAAATCATGCACACAGTCATTCAAAAACAAGAGGTTAGGTTATCCAAAAGCAATACCTTAGAATTGCACTAAAGCTCTGTAAGGAAAAATATAATGTCTTATACAAATTCCATTAACATCTAGATGCTTGCACACAACTGCTGGTTACTCTTCATCTTCGTTTTCATTCTCCTGACCAGATCCTTCACCTTCCAATCGGTCTGTAACACACAGAGATTTAGTAAAGACAACTTACAAAAGTTTTCCTCTTTCTGGTAAATATTAATAACACAATGTCTCCTTGGGCTTATACCCAATGGACAGTGGCTGTGGGTTATACAGTAGAAGAAAGTCCATAGGGATTGATGGCAGAGTTAGGGTAGAAATATTACAACAAGAACATAAATCACAAGGAAAGCCCTAAAGGATTTCAAGGCATAAAAGTATACATCAGAAAAAGTACCTTTTGATGTTTAGAGAAAGGCAAATACAGCAATGTGTGAGAGAACATGACTGGCCCAAGAGCTATCACTCAAACAAAAAGTACTGTGCCAGGTTATACTCTAGCAAGCCATAGCACAGATTTTTTGCTGAAACTGTTGTAACTCAAGTGCTGGGCAGTTCTTTGAATATTTTACTTCAAAGAAGTCATAACTAATTAAAACTCAAACTTACACATTCAATTACAGTAATGGGGAGTGTACACTGGGTAGAGTGGCATCCTGCTGCCTCTCTAGTTCTCATTTATCAGTGAGAAGTAAAAAATGAGCAGCAGCTGCTGCTGTGCAGAATTTCCTTCCTACCACATCACCATAAGCTCATGACTCTGCTCAGCCCATGCTGGAGTCACTTTCACCATCATATACATTTCTGTTAGGTTTCATATCAGTCTCCCAAAACCTCATCTCCTTGCTTCCTACCCCATGAGATGTCTCTTAATTACCTTACATCTTCAGCATCAACTCACTGCAGTCCACTTCTTCAGCATTAACATCCAGGAACAACAGTTCCCATATCACCAGTTTCAGACCCTAGAGAACTGCTCCTTTGCTGAAGGTACATATATCCTGGTACCTGCCACCAGCAGCCAGAATAGAATCTCCCATAGTCCTCTATCTTCACATCTTTCTCTGCCCCTAGTCAATTCCAAGTCCACAATGACAGTTTACCTTACCATTCCTTCCCACTACCCCAAATAGCTTTCCCATCATACAGTACTCACCTTAAAGATCATTCCTTACTAAGTATTTTTCAACATTGAATGAATACTACATCACAAATGAGGTATTTCAGGATGGGCAGTATGGTAATATCTAACAATGTATTTTGTTCTTCCTTCTCTTGCTCTTTGAGGTAAAAAAAAGTGGACCCCTGAACAACTTCTGAATCTTCTCACCAGCCCCAAGTCCCACTAGAGACAACTGTAGATCATGATGGTTCCCCAATCCATCTGCTATTTCATAGACCAGTGAGGTGGACAAGCTCTTCAAAAAGTCTCTCACCTGCTCTTATATGATTCAATGAAGCCAACATTCGTAACATAAAAGAAGCTGGAACAGTAATAGTGTTTCTGGTCTCTTCCAGCATTAATTCATTACGTGTTATAACCTGGAGTCAGGAAAGGGGAAAAACCAGTATCAAATATAAACACAAAAAAGCAGTATTTTAATAATTACTATCCAATATGGCTATACTAACTGTATGTGGTAATGAAGTGGACTCTGCCTACCTGTTCCTAATTATCTATGTTAAGAATATTCTAGTAAGATCACTATTCCATTGTTTCCATGCATAGTAGACATTAAGAAAAAATTATGGAAATTAATTAAGGAGGACTGATGGCATAAAGTGCTGCTACAGATGGCAACTGTAGTAGAGAACAAAGTTCTAGCATCAGTACTGGCCAAGAATGTGGGAAGGAAAATTGACAAAGTTACCCTAAACTCCCACCTTCATGCCACTTGAAACTTTTGGAGAAAATCCAAGGAACACCAGCAGTTATTCTATCCCAGTTCAGGAACATTAATCATCTCCATAATTCTTTCTAAATATATCTACAGCTTGCCTCTAAACAACTTGAAAGAGATAGCTAGTGTTTCAGTTTCAAAGAAAAAGCCCTCACAGAGGAGGCTCTGTCTTCCCCTCCTTGAGGCACTTCCTTGCTACCCTTCTTGCTTTCCTGTTAAGTTCTAATCCCATACCTTAGCTTGTCTTTCAGCTACATTCATTATCACTAAGCACAAAGATTTCTTTAGGTGAAGAGAATCTCTGACCATTATTTAGTGCTTCCTCTTAGATCAGCTGCACTAAAGCAGGAAATTAATGCATTTATTTTTCTCCTCAAGACTCCTTCTCAGCCTGTTCCTCTGCAAGGAATATGTTCTTGTAAATATCTCCAGTGGCCTTCTCCTATGCTACAGGATTGATTTGCACACTCATTCTTCCATATTTCATTGTATTTCCTTCAGTTAATTAATTAACTTGCTTAAATACAGGGACTACGTTAATTTCTTAACCCCTGCCAGTTTTCCTTCTATATCTGTTCATGCTTTTTCCACCTCTTTTCACGTACATAACACTGGATCAGAAATAATTTCTAGAAGAGTTAATGAAGTACAAAGGGCCTCTGCGTGCTGCCAATTATATGAAAGTTAGCTATTATAACAAATAACTTTTTGTTTGTATCTTGTTTTGTTAAACATTAATGAATTCTGTTAATTCAGTACCAGCACTTTGCATTAAAGGTTTTCAAGGATTTGTAAAATGCAACATTACTGTGAAAAAGGAAGAAAGGGTCTTACCTCATCTGCAAGTTTTCTGTTGAAAATCTTGGACTCTTCCAATGGTGACCAAATTTTTATATCATAATCAATACCCGAAGAGGCCAGAACTAGAAATAAATAACAGTAATTCCGTTAAATGCATTGTGTCTTTACTAGTATTTTCTGCACTTAACTCAGATTAAAGAAAAATACTTCACTTGAAGCACTCATTTACAAATGTCAGTTCTCATAGTGAACATAGTTATGTAATTAAAAATCTCCATACAAGACGTGAGCTATGCATTAGATCTATTTTGAAAATATATGTGCAAAAAAGATTCTCTTTTTTGAAATAAAGTGCACCAGATACATAAGATAGGAGCAGTCACCACTAACATAATTCTGCTGACAGCATGGTAAGTACATGGATTAATAACAATGCCCTAGGATTTGAAGGCCCAGATACAAATACAGAAGACAAAACTATTTTGACGTTTGAGAATTTCAGTGTATTTAATCTAAGTTTACTTGATATTTGAATATGAGAAAGCAATAGCTGTTAAAATACATAATACAATACATAGTACATCCTCTAGATCACTGCATAAAATCACTATAGGAACAAAAATTCTATAGAAAGATCTCAGTAAAACTGTACAAGATTAACTGTCCTGCAAGGAGGATGACCTCTTTATTACATTTCCAGTGTTGGACAGAGAGACAGTCATAGTCCATTGAGAAATCAGTAATGCTTCAGGACATTTTGCAAAACGCTTCCCAAAGAAGCATCCACTCCAGCCATACATAAGAAAATAATTTCAATTAAGAATTTAAAAATCCAAGGCTCATACAGAACAGTATTACATCTTTCCACAAACTATATGAAAACAATTTAGTCTTTTCTGGTATCATTAGAATATTATTTACAGCTGAGTGCTTCTTTATGGCCATATAAGCTATGAAAAAAGAAATAACACAAATACTTTCTTGACTGTGTCAGAAGCGCAGAATGGCTCAGATTTTCCATCTACATATCAGATGACATATGATTCCTTCTACTACTTTGGTCCTTCTACTATTTTTCTATAAATATTTTCCCCTAAATATGACTTCATAGCATTGCTGATGAATTTTATTCATTCTTCTCATCTCACAAAGCCAAGTGAGACTGAGATACCCACTCAAAATTTTTAACAGATCCCCAAGTAGATACCAGATTTCAGTATCAACTCCCAAAGTGTTGCTGGCATTTCAGGACCTTGTATTTTCCTCATTAGTATAATGAAAAACATTTAACGAATTGAGAGGAGCAGAAATGGAGATTCTTTTTATTACAACTCAACTTTCTATAAATACAATGTCAGGAACCTTTTCATTCCAAGACATTATTGAAAAAGGATGGTTTTAATGTCCCAAAGTTCAGTAGTAAAAGTCAAAATTAAAAGCAGTTTTACCTAATTGACATGGGAAAAATGAACAATAGTGTATTAATCATTACAATGCTCTCCTGAGCAAAAAAATTTAAAACTGAGCTTTCCTATAGATAATCTAAACAAGTAGACTATGAAAAATTATCTTACTTGGGTCAAACGGATGAGGCTGAAGACAGTTCACCACATGATTATCAGCTTCCAGCAGCATGAGATGTTCAGCAGTATGTCGATCCCATATAAAAATATGGCCACAGTCTGAACCACTCATGACAAAGTTAGATCCCCAAAAATTAGCTTCCTTGATCTGCAGTAAAATTTGTTAATAAAGTAAAATAAAGATTACTTTATAAGAAAAATAACTAGTGGAAAGCACATACTCCAGTCTCTGCAATAACACCACCTCTGAAGCAGGAGCTCTGCATATGCACAAACAACATTCAAGCAATTTTAAGGAAGCATTTTAGAAGAATGATCAAAAAGAAAGAAGCCTATAGATCTGCAGAGCAAAGTGGCTGCTAACAGAAAAAAGGAGAGGAGTTGGGGGGAGCAGACCAACTTGGAAATAAACAACCACAGATTTGTCCCTTTCCAAAGCAACAGGAGTGATACTGGAGACACATGTATGTGAAACAGTTTCGGGGAAGAGTTCAGTAAGTTAAAGTGCATGACAGGTTAATCCTTGGTGGCGATTTGTCATTTACAGAGGAAGGAGAGACAAGACAGAGGCTTATGAAAACTAGGAGACAGGAATTAACTGTGTCTGACAGATAAAAAAGGGTGATGAAGTCAAACTTTGGAATTTTTTGTTCCTCCTTTATAGTCAGTCAGATAATAACTAAGACTTCTCAGTTCAAGGCCAAAATTTAAGTAACTGAACAAGAAAAGCATCTGGGTAAGAAGCAATCCTTCCGCTTCAGCCATCAAAGTAATGGCAGATGAAAGCAGAAGCATGTCTCTCTGTAAGTTTTCTTGACACAGCGATGATGCATTCCATTCTCTATCATTGTTTCTATCATTACTTTGTTGAGGTCTCTGATCATCTTTGCAAAATTCCTGAAGTGATACAGGTAACAATTGTCATGTATCAGTAGTGTTTCCATACTATTGCTTGCATGGACTACTTATTAGTTTTTTTTAAACACACATTGCTGCATATGAATTTAGAGAATAAAGTTGGTAAGTTGACTGAGGGCCTTGTATTCATTTGGAAAGCCATTCTACAGTCTTGGGCCATTTTATTGTATTTTACTTTGCAACGACTAGACTAGCATCATACAAATTATATTAGTTTTTAAATCACTTACTCATTAGAAATTTTAGTTAGATGACCTTTTGGTCTACAGCTAACTCCCCAATAACACAGTACTTTGGATTATAACGGGTGTAATTAAAACATTCAAGGAAGGATCCTCTGGAGAACTGTATATTTGAAGGAGGAAATTTTATACCTCCTCTGAGAATAGGACAGTAATAATTTATATGTGAAAGATGCACAAGAGACTGGTCATCTCAGGAGTTTTGGAACTGAAGGCAGCTGAAGGACTCTGATATATGAAACAGAGTAGTCTTACAGTGAAAATTATTTGTGTAAATGATAGAAATCACATCAGGAAAAAAAATGGCAGCAATATCATACATCTATTTCCTGGAAATATAATGTTAATATTATTTTATACCTGTTAAATCGAAGATAGTCTTATGATTACAACTGAAAGAATGTGGCTTATTCAGTTTTGGAGCCAAACAAAGCCACCCCAGAATATTTTTTTTTAATAAACAACTATTAGGTTTGTTAGATGTGGAAATAATTTTTCCATGTCAAAGCCTCTCTTGCCCTTTCTTCATAAAAGGACATAACACAAAGGAAGCCAAACAACTAGTCTGAGAAAACCAGAACAGGTTCACTTCCTTGACTGATTAGAATTTTCAGAAATCATTTATGATTTTAACTCAGAGGAGGGAAGACACAAAATAACCACTGTTAACCTATTTAAAATAGGAACAGGCTAGGCAGTAGTATCTTTTTCCACTACTGTCCTACATCATCTATAGGGTGGAAATGGACTGGCAGAGAAACCAGGGACAAAGCTTCAAGAATAGTAAAAATTCAGTCACAAGATGTGACCTGAAACCTTCACCACAGTCCAATATTTGTGCAGGAGAAAGGAGACTGGAAGCTAAAAATGTAATCCTATACACAGGATTGCACTTTAAACAGTTACCTCTTATGAACTCTTTACACTCACATGCACAGGGCAAGAGATACCTGTGTAAACAGAAGTTTCCTATGTCCTAGCTTTCAGAGTTCACACAGGTGGCTTCCAGTTTGAAATTCAGCATAAATTTCCTTATTTTTTGTATTTACAACTATCTCCAGCATAAGGACCAGAGCTTTGAGTTTGAGACCATATACACAGAATCCTACTACAGAATTATTTTCCAAATAACAAATCACAGTAAAGCTTTTAAGAGGCCAGTGCCTACATCCTTATCTTGCTTTTTACATATTTTTCCTCAGAAAATGCACTGGAGAAAAGCACAGGGAGAACATCTTGCTCTGTGTTTTGCCCCAGCCACCTTGATTTAAAACCCACCATGATAAAAAATTCATAATAGCAAGCCAAACTTCTATGCTATTGCAAATACGTACTTTATTTCCAGCATGAGTATGTTCATTTTTCAATATAAGGGTTAATAGATACATATCTATAGAATGTGTACCAGTAATTGCAGTCAGCACAATAAGGTCATCCTGAAGTCTAAAAATAAGCCAGAAAAACTGCATTCTTTCATTTTGTAGTGAAAGACTTGCTTCCAGTGTATTAATCTTTTGGCAGCTTTTGTCTTACAGGTCCCTTTAAGATGTATTTTTCATTATCCTATATCTAAATTATTCCCAGTAATAACTAACCTTATATTTGAATTCTCAATTATGACTTCCTCCTGCTTCCTTTTTTTCCTCTTATAAGACTGATTATAAATTTGTAATATTAATAAAAGTTTAATTTTAGCATAATATAAATTAACACAAGAGTTATTTTTAAAACTTTATTTTCAGATTCCTATATACATTCCACTGCTTGTCTTCAAGAGAGATGAAGAAAGATTTTAAGGCCTTGGGACACTTAGTGTAGGAGTATGCGGCCCAAGTTATTCTCTCTTCCCTTCTCCCATCTCCGGGTATCGACAAGGAATTCAAACCAAAGACTCAGTCTATGAATGACTGGCTCCAAGACTGGTGTTACAGTAAAGGCTTTGGGTTCTTCAATTTTGGCTGATTTTGTAAGGCCCCAGACTTGACAGGGACTCATGGGAAAGTTCTGTCTCAGAGGGACAAAGGGGTCCTGGGACAGAAATTAGCTGGGCTCATTAGGAGAGCTTTAAACTAGATTTGAAGGGGGATGGGGTTGCAGCTGGGCTTCTGCTGCAGCTGGAAGTGCTTTGAGAACAGAAGGTAAAGGTGAAGGGTGCCTGTGTTGATGAGGACAGAGTTAGGGACCTATCAAACAATCTGGACATCCACAGTGGTAACTGTAATAGGAGATAAGGAGATAAGAGTAGGACTGGAGGGGAAAATAGAGACAGAACAAACACAGAAGTAAAGGCATGTGCCAAAAGAAATTTTGTAGAAGAGAGAGGAATTTTTGGCTCACAAGAGCCTTTTTTCACCTCAAAGAGCTAAAGAGGAATGAGAAATCACACCCCTGTCATCCCACTACCAACACACTCCCTGCTGTCACACTTTCAGATCTGTTTTATGAAAAAGCAGTAATATCTAGTGCTTCAATGACATCATTCAAGTGGTTACATGGTAGGGATCTACATGTGGGACCTAAAAACATTTCAGTTCTGTCACCACAACTGAAAGGAAGCAACAATATAACACCAATTATCTTTTGTTTTCTGACAGTATGGTAATTACACTTAAAATATGTTTTAAAAATTTAGTTAAATTAAGTTCTCAAAACTTAGGATTATTTAGCATGCCTGCATAACCTTAATTTGCTCTTCACACTCCAATATATATGCACATGTATTAAAATAGTCCATGTAATTGATGAGACAACTTAATTTATTGCCTGCTGAGGTGTGTAGGGAATGTCCTAAGTAGTTGTTGTCACAAATTTAAAAAGGGAAATACCATCAGTTCTCACCTTGCAGAAAAGCATGTATTTATCAAAACAAGAAATAAAACTAAGTTTGCCACTATAAAAGCCAAAGGGAAAAGGGCATCATCTTCAGTTACGTGCATTTGTCAACATGCTCACACGAAACAAGAATACTTTTCATATCCTAAACAACAAAAACCATTAAATAATCTCTGTAATAACACATACACAGAAGGAAACTGACTTTAGATAATTTAGAAAAGCTCAATTTTAGTATCACTCAGCTGCAAAGTGCTGGATGCTCCAGCATTTAAACTCATGCAGTTTAAACTAAGCAATTGAAATTCCTGAAATACAGCGCAAAACTCCTTGTCTTAAAGTTTATCCTAAGCCTTATGTAGACTGATACATGTGCTTAGTGAAGCATTTCCCCCAGAATAATCAAAGCTTCCCTGCAACATCTATATCTTTCCAGGTACTACTCTTCAGATCATCTGCAAAATAATACAACTAGTATTCAGAACTTCAAATCTTCAGCATACCACAAAAAGCAAAAAAAGAAATAGCAGGAAAAGCAGTATTTATTTCTCATGCACCACTGCTTCCCAATAACAGTAACTAAATTTTTCTTAAAATATGGTATTTTGTACGAAAAAGACAGAATATCTAATAGTTAGATAATGATTTAGTGAGTAGCACTACTCTCTTTTTAAAATTCAGGTATGTCAAGGCCCTTCAAAACTATGATTCAATCCTCACTTTCCCTTCCAAGCCATTCAAAATTATTATTTAATCTCTATCTTTAAAGAGCTTGGAAAGGAAAATGAGGAATAAATCCTAATTCTGAAGTTAGGCACATTTTATACCACTTAAGATGACAGATAAAGTGAAAAAAGAAGATAAGATCTCAAAGGAAGTTAAGAAAGAGTCTTAAAGTCATGAAAACTTAAATGCCTGATGTGTAGTAACATGCAATTTGTAATTTTAATTTTAGATCAAATTATGTACCTTCTAATTGAATATGCAAAAAGTGCTTACATTTCAGTATCCTTTCTGGGAAGACTATCAATGCAGCAGCTACACTGATTCATTCTACAAAGACCCTACAGTTCCCAAAACAGTCAAAGTGTTTGTACCATTGTTCGTGAGTTCCGATGACCTTTATAAACCATCTTTATTAAAGGACGTCTGATATTCAGTGTTTCCAGTTCTTCCATTTCTTTTCTTTCTTTCCTCCTTCTGAAGAGCTCCTGAATGCGGGCAACAGCCGACCGTCTATAAATTGTAGACAAAGAGAACACTCCTGAAAGTCCATTCCCAGACACTGAAGTGGGCTATCAAAAAAGACTATTTAAAAAATTGAGCACTCAAACACATTCTCAGTAAGTTTGGAACAGACAACATTATCCCTGATGTCAAATTAACAGACTAGAATTTTTTCCATCCTGGCTTAGATCAAGAATAGCATGCAAGACAGTGGAACGTCAAGTGATGCAATATTTTATTTCCTCCCTGAGGAACGGAGTTCAGCTGTTGGCATAATTCACATGCTAATTTATTCTTCATTGCTAGAGATATCTTCCACCTACAATAAGGCAGCCAAATTCTGAAGTGAGAAATCTACACCAAAACAGAAGCTTTTCAAAATTACAAAGTTTCTAAGGATGTAGTGTGCCTTCCAATTTTCATTAAATGTATTTCTGCATGATGAGACTCATTATTTAGACAGCTTTAAGCAAGTTCCTACTAAATCAAGAGATGATTTGAGATCAATTATCATAACAGCTACCTAATATGACAGCAGTGAAGGACACAGCTGAAGATTCCCTTGAATAACAGAGAACAGTTAGCTAAACTATGTCTTTTGTTCTGTGACTGTTTAGTTCCAGGAATCTACTTTTTCATTGATCTGTGGAAAGACCTTGATGTCATTTTTTTTTTCTTTTTAGCTGTAAGTGTACAGATCCCCATTATTCCACATATAACCAAACTGTCACATCGCAGTACCCGCACCTAACATTTTTTATTCCATATCAGGGTTGCTGTTAGCTTTGAGATTGTAAACAGTCCCAGGGGAATGCCACTCTCAGAAGGAGCAGGTACAGATTTTAACTGACTGCAAGAAATCAAAGTATAACAGCCATTATATGATCTTGAAAAGTAAACTCAGGCAGATTTGAATATATTTGCAACTTCAGTATTTTGCTAGCAGAAAGCTAGTAATCTGAATCTATCCACAAGTGATGTGGTAAAGTGCTTTAGTCACTGATCCTCTTGCAACAAATCCTCTTATATAGAAAAAAACCCTCTGCCTCACCTCCTCTCTCAACTAATTCTCTCAGTCAGTGGTCTGGCTTTGATTTTTAGTTGGACCAAAAAAATGCAAGTAATGAGTTGGTCATACATTTAAAACAAAAAAAACCACAGTACAAAATGAACAGCAAACTAAGATCATCCAATACAAGTAAGCCTTCAGAAGGTATTATAATACTTATTATTTATAGAAACTAGAAGATTTTTGAAAACACTAGCCAACAGATCCACTTAACAGTGGAATATTTATCATAATGTATTTCTTAAAAGTTTCTCTAATAAACACTTTCAGAAAAAAACAGGTTAATACTACTTCTTTTGTGAGGTTTTCTCTACCCTCAAAATCTCAAATGAAGGCAATTTTCCAATTTAACTCTTATGCTACACTAAATATACAGTCTTTGTTGGTTCTTATAATACATGGAGTCTCAACTTTGATCTTCAGTTTTAAGAAGGTCCTTCACAAAAATCTTCATAGAATGGAAGAACAAAAAGAATCCCAAGCTCTTTATCTACGACGCTTTAAAGACCACAGAATACACCGAGCTGTTTACTTCTACATGAAGGACAAAGAAGGGTGGTGTGCATATGATAGACTATATATAACACAAGCTTTAAACAATTATTTCAACATATTTGGCTTTCTATTTGTTTTTTTTAAAAGATGGGGTTCATCTGAGAAAGTAAAATTAAGGATCACATAGAAACAACTACTCTGCTGACAACCCTAGTGATCACGCAGCTTTAGTAACAGCGCACACTGCTCTTTCAGCACAGAAAAGCTGTTCTGGTTTCACAAGTGCACCTGCTGGCCTTACAGCTATCACAATTTGTATTTTTGGTGTATTTATACATATTAAATTAATATTAATAAAAAATGTGCAGTGAAAAAGCTGAGAAGTTAAATACCATTAGCATGGACAAAGCAGTAGGCTTGTCTGGCTCTTTCAGAACAGTTACAAGTCTTGGGATTAGCAGATGGTATTAAAGTAACTGACTGGCAACCACAAGAAGTTTCTTGCATAATTTTCATCATAGCACCTATAGAAAAACTAACCTCCTCCTCTAAATTCTTTAAAAGCAGACATTACAAAAAACTCTTAAGGCTACTCAGCCATCAGAATCACGCATTTTTAAATAAAAGCATAAGCACAGAAGCAACTTTTGACAAAAAAACCCTACCTTTCAAACAATTTCAGCTTTGAATTTAAAATCCTTATTTGGGATCTTATTTTACAAAGAATGAATGGATTTACATTTGTTACCTTGTAAATTCAATTACTATCTTTTACATGGAGAATGCAGCCAAGCACACATAGCTGTAACAGTGATACTATTATTTGGCGCCGCAGTAACATACTGCTAAAAGTAGGCACCTGGCAGAGGTAAGCCTCCAGATATGAAAAATATGAGCCCAATCTAATTACATTAGAACACTGCAGTAAAAAGAATTATTTTGAGAGATTACATTTCCTTAACTGTGGATGATCTACGCACTTTTGTCACACAATTTTTTTTTTAAAAATCAAGCATATTTGTTTTCATGGCTTTTAAATTTCCATTTGTTTTTCATGTATATTCTTTATACATGTCTGTGCTAATATCTGAATTTATATTGGCACATATATAAAGAATCACATGAAGCATCAGCAGATGCAGAAGGGCACTGTAGTGTTCTGAAGTCAAGCTTTAGCTAAGCCACACTGAACTGCTGCTTCCTTTCCAAACTGTATACTCTTTCAACCATAAAGTGACAAACAAATTTTATTCACTCCTCAGGCAACTCCATCAATTGATATAGTTGCATCACATATTCACATTCAGGCACCAAATAATGAAGATGTCTGAGTAATGCTGGATACAGATTGATGTTATTAATTTTACTGTATGGAAACCATTAAATCTCATAAAGCAAATGAAATTGAACTT
This sequence comes from Turnix velox, assembly GCA_013400935.1. Lineage (NCBI taxonomy): Eukaryota > Metazoa > Chordata > Aves > Charadriiformes > Turnicidae > Turnix > Turnix velox. The sequence continues at coordinate 102,955 of VZTY01030969.1, forward strand.
TAATTATGTCCTTACACTGTAGGTAGTGCTCTTACTTAAGAGCATAACTGCAAACCAGACAACAGTACTGAATTAAAGTCTTTTAAAGCCTGTTTTGCTGAAGTTTGTGGTACTTTCATGCAGTATCTTTCAATAAGATGTGCATAATCTTAGTAGGACTGAGCCCAAAATTATGGTACTCATTACTTCACTGGAATGTATCTTGAGGAATTATGATTTTTAAATACTGCTTCCAAAAGTAAGAATATAGACACAAACTAGAACACAACTCTTCCCCTTATGATGAGGCAAATTTGAATCTTCCCTGTTCAAAAGACTGCAGGGAACCTACAATATATAGCATTTCTCCAATGTCTTATCATCATTTCTTAATTGACCACAGAGTAATCCACCCGTCAGCTACCATGCCCCTGCACATGAATTCCAGCTGCGTATTTTAACAAACTAGCTGCCATGACCAAAATCAAGGCCAGCTCAGGAAGGTGGCTAATTTAATAAGCCATAGTACTGGTCTTCACCCAAACCCAGAAGTTCTCTCAGTATTTTACCCTTTTGATTTTCTTCCCCATCATACTGGAGGAGAGTGCATAAACAGTTGTGTGGGGCTGAGCTGCCTGCCAGGATTAACCCACAACCACCATATTAAAATAAAAGTCTTTTCTAAATACCAAGATTGAATTAAATTTCTGATTTTAGTGACCAAATAACCATTCTCCTTTAGAAGCCTCTGAATCTATGAAAGACATTTATACTAGTATCAACTTTCAAGCATTAAGATAGTTCAAAACCATGGGGAAACTCATCACAATAACAGTACACTGACTCTACTCTAAAGCCCAGATTATCTTCATGCCAATCATACAAAAGGAAATGTTTACTGTAATGTACTTCTAAGTAATTTCCTGGGTTTCCAATACTATCAATCTTTCAATTGTTCTCAACCATAAAACATTACTGCATTTTCAGCTGACATGCTGCAGAATGACAATGAAAATAAGAGGAAAAAATGCTATGCTGAATGCATCATTCATTTTTCTATTAAATTTATATCAACAAGAAACAAATATGCCCATCAGCTGTGTTCAGGAGCTAAACTCCATGGTAAGCAGGCTTATAATAGAAGGAAAGGTAATCATAAAATTTAAGGGTCAAATAGTGCACAGATTCCTGAATCTTTAAGAAAGTTAATGAGTTAAATCCATGTATTCCAGTTACAGTTTGGAACACAATATAAGGACATACATGCCTTTCTTGTAGGCATTTAAAATATCAGACGCAGGTAAAGACTTTTATTAAATCATATCCCAAGTCTTTTCCTCTGCAGTCACACAAAGCCAAGATGTTGATCTTCATCATTACACTCATCAGGTGCCATTTGTAATATATACAGCTATATATACACCCTTTGGCATTAAATCACAGTAGACAGTTTCTTCCTCATCAGGTGTGTGACCAAGCACAATTTCTAAATTGTCTTATACATTCTCACAATTAATTCTCTTAAGTGTTTCAATGGGGAATATGAGATTAAGTGACTTTTTTATTTAACTCCATTAAAAGAAATACTGTATGAGAATTAGCCTGTAACTTGCTAAATACGTATTATCAAATATAGCTTTAATAATTATGCTCAGTTCCACATAAATGGGCTTTGATATAGATAGTCATATATTTTTGTCCAGAACTGGGTGTTCTCTACTTCCAGACAAAGCAAGTCAGCAGCAAATACAACATGCAAATATAAAACGTTCCTCAGAAGCTGAATAAAGAAGTATTTGCTTTTCACAAACTACATCCTTTTCAAATCCCATTAATTTCTATGGCACACAATAAAAAGGTTAATAGGTTGTTAAATCTATGCACTGCCATTTCTTTTCAATTTCCATGCAATACATGCAGCTAAATATATCTCAAACAATATGCGCTGTAATTCATAGCATTTAAAGTATATAAATTCTTAAAATTTCAGTTAGATATGAGAACAAGAACCTGATAAATCCATTATAAGGCAATAAAAAAGAAGGGAGGGAGGAAGAAAATAATTACCTCATTATTCTATCACCTATCGCTGTTCCTCTGATATTATATCTAGTAAAGGGAACAACAACTGAAGTCATTTAAATTTGCTGAGTATCATATTTTTAAAAGGTTAGCAACCATTACAAAATGTGCTCTACTTATTCCAACTGAGAAGACTCCTTCTCCTCAATATGTTAGTCTATGAGACTACTTTGATTTCAGGGAAGAAAGTATTTAGATTACATATCAGTACACAAAGTCAATCATATAAAATGCAATAATTCTTCACAGATCATAGCAGAAGTGGAAGCAGCTGCACAGTTGTTTTAATTTTACATTAATATTTACATTAATATTGAAATTTCAACCTACTACTTTTAACATTTTCCAGGCTTCACCTCTGCTCACAGATCAGCTTCTGCCAAAGTCCAAACAAATTTAATTCAGTCATTTAAGTAGGAAAGTAGCCCTCAGAGAGTTGTTTTGACTAGTTAGTCAAAATTAAGAAACTGCACTCTCTGTGCATAAAGAACATATGTTTTGTATAGATTCCCCAGTCCCCCAGGTTACAAAGTATGTTGCTAAGGCAAGTCATATTATCTCTGTTCCAAATAAATTCGCTGGACTTAGTAAATTTTAAAGAAAGTATCCTATATACATACTTTGAGATGTAAAAATCTGCATGCCTCCTCATATTTGTAATAGGAGGGATCTTTTCCTGTGTATTCCCTAAAATGCCCTAAAAGGTTATTTTCTCTGTTGAGTATCCATCTAAACTGTTCTGCTGTACAAGAGAGGATTCATTTTTTAAAAATTTAGAAATACTCTGTATTGTTAACTTCTGCATTTTATTAAAAAGAGCATGTGTTTACTAGTCAAACAACAATAAAAAACATCCCACTTAGCTTCTTTTAGTCACTGATCTTAATCATTCAAAAAAACGATGCCCAGTGGACACAGGAAAAAGTCAGATGTTACATTCTCTATTTCTCTTGAAGAAATGTCCTCCTTTGTTGAAAATATTCCTAGCTGTGTCCAGTGTGATTCCTAGGTAATGTTCAGCTGTCTTGGTAATTCATCAGCCAAGGACTGTAGCATTTCTGCTCATTTTTCTCCTGTATTTTAGGGCCTTTTTGCAATATTAAAAGTGAATGCAAACTTTGTGTTTCAGTATCTGTTGCAAAGTACTTCCTGACCATTCAACTTCAGGTCAGTTGGTGAGAAACAGTCTATCCTCACTATGCTTTGAGATTTCTAAGTATCCACAAGGATGTTTATATGTCACTTATATCTACATTATACAAGAAAGAGAAATAGAACTAGTCTTTGGTTTGAAAATATTAAAAGTTGTATTTGTACCCACACAAAAATAAGGAAGCTCTGAAAACACAAAATTTGCAAAATAGACAACATTCTATTAATAAACCCACAATCTACATCGATTTACTAAAACTAAAGTGAGACTACAGGAGCTGAATACACCAGAAGTTCTCCATTTACTTCACTGCAGGTACTGTCAACAGAGCTATCAAATTGCTATTTCTGCCACTTCTTTTCCTTATGTTTAAGGTCAAGATTTCAGAGTTCAGAAGTCTAACCTTCTTTTCTCTGTGAAGAAAGTTGTACTTCAGAGTGTGGAAAATTACTTTGAAACAGTATCCTTTATTTTCACTTCCTCAACTGTTGTTTCCTTGATATAAACAGTGGCTAGTTATTTGCTATATGGAACCCCACAATCTATAGAAACAAAGCTCGTAATAGACAGAACTAATTAGTAATGCTATATACTGCAAAAGGCTCATCAGTCAAACAGCTTTAACCAATCCATTTTATAATGGAAAGAGGCTGTAGCATATTTTAAATTTTTTTTCCAGAGGAAAATTACAGCAAACAATGCCCAAATCAACTCTCCTGTAACTATTATAGAGAGAGAAAAATCTACTTTATTAACTTCTATATTAATGCCATTAATTTTCTTACACAAGAACACATTAGAAACTGAATTAATTAAATAAAATTGAGAAAATGAGATTTAGTAAGGGAATTGTTAGATAACACAACTTACTAAATGAGAAAATAGAAAATGTAAGCCTGTAGGATGCATACTGGTGGAATTAAACACCAGCCCTCTAGGCAATTTTGATTAATAAATTGCCAATAGCCTTTGAGCAAAATGTAGATATGTACTCTTGCAGTGCATTGAGGACATGAGTCTGAGTAGCTTTATGAGTATAGTGGGGATTGTAGGATCTTGAGAAAAAGAGGTGGGTAGAAATTCAGTAGTATAAAATTGACAGTCACACTTCAGAGGTTCCTTCTGGTGAAAGATAAGAACACACTCATTAGAAATTACCAAGTAAGAGAAAGACTGCAGTATGCTAACTGATCTTGTGTCTAAGCACAAGCAAACAGTATGAGATAGCTATAAGCAAGACTGGAGCAGGATATAACTACAGTTCACTTGTGTCTCACAGAATCTTATTTAGACCAAGAGTAATACTTATACCTAGCAAAATTCAAACAGCACAGCTTGCAGAATTTTGGTCAAACATATTCAGATGAGTGGAACATGAAGAAGCAGAGGTATGAATGGCATGGTGGTAGGAAAATGACAATTTTTAACTGCTAAGATTGAGAAAGACTTGGCACTCTTAGTCTAGCAGCAAGACAAAAGCTGAAAATGGCCTGGATGAGCATCCTCTAAATGATAAGCACTAAGCCTGAAAAAAATATTTTAATCAAAACAGTATGTTAGCACAAACAAAAATTACTAATTTTAGTCAATTAATACCCATTGTAGAGCAATGTTTTGAAGTAGCATCCCACTTGCTACAGGGCAGAGGTATTTTATGCAACTTGGATCAATTTACAAAAGGGATTATATGCCATAATAACTGTTGCAGCAGCAGTAAAGAAGACTTTCAGTTCTTTCCCTCTATTTCATATGAGGGATAAATATTAAGAGGGCTTATTGCAGTGCCTGTTTTGTCTCTGGAAATACAAATTCCTTTAAGACATGATATTTTCTTCAGCATCTCAGAGGCCATTCAGAAACTCCTGCAACCAGTAGAATAGCAGGGAACCCAATGTAAACATGTATCTGACTACTCAGAAGTTAAACCAGAAAACTCCACTGCTTTCACATAGAAAAAAGCAGATCAAAACTAATAGGTCAGGCATTAAATGTGAGTAATGAAAGTCTTGAAGCAATCCTAAATCAGTATTGACTATGCTGCAAGTTTCATCAGATTTTACTTGGGGGAAGAGTAAGGGAGTGAGGGGCTGTAAAGAATTTTTATCAGTCATTTAGTTGAATGATTTCTCCTATGTCACAAGAAAGGAAGAAATTTTTCTGTGCACAAAGAAGGAAAAAGGCCACACCAGATGGCTTAATTTAAGATGTCCCCAATGGTGGGAAAAGTTTAACGACTATGATACCTGGAACTGTCATTATTAGATTACTACAAGAGCTATTACATCATAGAGACAACATAAGGTGCACAAAGAAAAGCAAAGAATCCTGCTCAAGAACAGAAATGGGATCAAAATTGCAGGGCTTTTTAAAGCTTGCTCTTCAATCACTAAATCATAATGAACACAGGCTTTGCAGTGGAAACTACTTCTGCCATTAGATATTTATCTACAGTTACTTAACACAGAAAGTTAATGAAGTAAGACAGAGTATCTACATAAAAACGGTCACTTGGTGAGCAGAATTACTTGTGCTATGTAGTTACAAGGATGTTCTTTCTGTCACTACTGACAATGTGGTGGTTTATGACTTTCTTCAAAACTGATAATTACTCAAAACCTTTTCTATACACATCTATCATCTCCTTCTGATTCCCCAATGAATACATACTGTAATGTTTCCTGTAAAGAACTTGCATAACTAACACAAGAAATTAATAGCAAGATACTGCTGCGTTTGAACAGGATAGGAGTAAAGCTAATAGATCTGATTCTAGGTTAAAGAATCAGCTAAAACAAGACAAAAAGTTATTCTCTGAAGTCTAACAATGGAGATGTGGCTTGAATAATTGTTATGGCTTTTAAAAAGTCCAAGAATTTAAATTAGCAAAGTTATTAAATCAGCAACACCAAACTGGGGACTAAGTTTACTGAATGATCAAACAAATGTGAATACCTCTATATATTTTACAAGAAAAAAAAATACAGAAAGTATACTAAATGTGTTCTTTATTAATGACAACAACTAATAATCTTTTTTTTTACTGCTATATAGTGATATTCAATAACCAACAAAAGGAAAAGAATTGCGTAGTTTCTACTTCAGAGAAAAAAGAAACGAGAATGAAAAACTGGACATGTTAGTCTTCATGTATGTGCTACAGGCAAACACAGCACTCCTGAAAAACCACCCTAAAAAGCTCTTGCTTTGCCAAAGTAAAAACACCTAAGGTACAGTTGAAATGAGCTTTCTATGCTTATGACTACAGGGAGAATAATAAAATGAATGAGCTGCAAATATATGGCACTGGAGTATTCAGCAAACACACACAAACAGGTATTGGATCTGTAGAAGCTTGCCTGGCTAGGAGGGAAAATACAGCTATGCATATCTTACATATAGGTAAATTACACTCAGCCATCAAGCTCTTGGCTACTTGTAGAAGAATAATATTTTAATTAGAGATAAAGAGGCGTGGGTTTCTAGATGTCCCATTCAAAAAACAAAAAGAGCATTTAGACCAGTAATAACAGAGGTAAGTATTCTCCTAACCTGTGTCCTGGTCCTCCTCGATACCTTGCACCTGGGAACAGAACAGGATCATCATCACTATCATCAGTTTCTTGAAGACCTGAGGTCCTGGTAGAGGACTCATCTGGAGTTGCAAGCCCTGAGGATTCTGGGTGTGGCTGAGGTTCATCATTTGCAGCAAGAGAGTTGGCAGTGGATTCAGTACTTTCACTTGAAATTTCTTGATTTGCACCTTTTTCACATGCTTCTTCCTCTACATTTCCAGAGGTGACATCAACACTGGGGCTATTCTCTTCTGGTTGGATTCCAGAATGCTCAGGACCTGGTTTATCCGAAACAGCTAATAGAAAACAATATGGAAAACAAGTCACATCATTGATGATTATAGCCTATTTTAGATGACATTATGAATGATCACAGCAGTTACATTGTACATACTGAGTCGATATTGGATACTTAGTTTTTCATTCTCTACTTCATATAACTGTATTTGTATGAGTACAGATACATACTTGCATCTGTTGTCTCTATGGTTTCATCTATATTTTTCAGTTCTTCAGCATTTGCATCTTCCTTTAGAGATTCATTAGGAACTCCTGAATTAAACAACTTAATATTAAAACACATGATTTCATTTAGAATCACATCTATAACTTTAGCAAATTTGAGTGATATTGTAGGTCATAGATCAAACCAATCAAAGCAATCCCCTCCACAGTCTGAAATCTCAGATACTAATCACATCAGTCACTATAAATAATCCTGTCTAGTTGCCCAGATCAACACACTAAGAAAAAAGTATTTCTATCTTGTTCCTAAATATACTTAGTATCATATGAGAACTTTAGCTGCAAAACCAGCATTAATATTCTTTAAACAAATGATTAATTACTGAAAGCTGTTATATCTGAAGACAGAAATTCAGTTATCCCTCTATTAAAAGGGATTTTATTTTTAAAATAAAATTTTTTTCTAAAGCCTGTCATTCGACTTGACTGCCATTTGGCAATGAATTGAGCAAGACCACTGCATGTAACAAAAAACAATGATTGCTCAAAACAACTGTAAGAAAACACCTATCACTTGTGACTGCAAAGATCACTTGTTTTATTCTTTGATACAAACTAGGGCAGAATACGTCCTTAAGAAAAAAAGAACACGGAGTTTAGAATTAAAGACAGTCCAAGTTAGTTGCAGATAAAAGTAAACAAAATTATCTCAGTCTGTTTTCTTTTTCTTTCCTAAAAGAATTCACATAAATAAATATGGCTGTATTTTAATTTCATATGTTTGAGCATGAGACTACCATTGTGTTTAACAGTAGTCATGAACATATGAGAGCAGAATTTTTACCTTAACATTAGAGAAATAATGTGGTATCTTACTTGTTTCTTCATCTTCAGGCCCTGATTCTTCCAAGGTTTTTGTTTTTGCAGAATCTTCCTGGTCTTCAGTTTTGCAATGACTTCCACTCCCTCTGGAGCTTGAATTTGTGCTGCTCCTAGCAACATAACATGCAAAAAAAAATATTTAGCAATAGCATAAACAGCTAAGATTATTGAAATAGCACAGCCTGACCACCATGTTTTTCTCACTGTAATTTCACAATTCAATAGCTCCTGAGAGTTGCAGTAGTTTTCACTTAGTCTTTACTTCCCTAATTGGAGATTTTTGTAATGAGTAATGGTAGTCTCTATTTCCTGTACACTCTGCTTGTTCTTGATATTCGCTTTGAGGTACAGTTTTTCTATCTTCAGAATAATTTATGTCATAAGCAGTTTGAAGTATAAAATGCATTTTAAAAATCTTTGTTTAAAAGAAACTGTTAATGTGTTTTCTTGGTAGAGTAGTAATAATACTCTTGTATTACCTTAAGAAACTCTACTAGACAAAACAGCTGCTATCGCCTTGTTCCTCTTGTGAAATTTGCTCATCATAATTAAACATCAAATAAAATCACTCCAAAACTAAATGGAGGATTAGTTAAAAGCATTACAGCAAACCAAATTATTTCAAAGCTTGCTGGATCTGGTCACTATGTGGGAATGAAATACGACAGATTGGCTGAACAAAACTGTCATATTACTTCAGATTCATGTATGCAAAACCTTCATTTTTGTGCACAGACATCACTGTTCAAATTTTCCAAACTGTTGTAGGCATAATGTATGTTTTGTGTTTAAAGCCACTTTAGAGTAGCTAAATATAGAGGGGTTCCCTCACTTCTCCTCTATACAGTTCTATTTACTGTCTTCTATGGAAACTTTGGAAACACAAATAAAGGAATAAGAGACAAAATACAGATTGTGGTTGTTTCAGGAGATCCCGAGATGGTCTAGTAATAGACTTTGATACAAAATCAAGTTAGTCAGGCCAACTAGACAGGCTGCATTCACTATCTCAGAAGAATGCCATCACTGCAGTAACTAAGCAATCCATAAAGTTAACACTCTCTTAATCATATGCATTCATCAACACTTCTCAGACAGAGAAATAAAATTTAATTATTTTACAAACAGGAAGTGTGCCACAGAAAGACTAGTTTTCAAAATACAGTATAAGAAGCCTTAAACACTAGCTATTCCCTCTACCATCTTTCCTCATCACTATATTACCCAGCTGTAGCTAGACAGTGAATATTATGCCAGAGCTTGATGAAGACAGCATGTTCAAAATGATGTACATTGAAAAATTCAGTTAGTATCACAGAAAGTACCTTTAGCATAAATTTCATGTTCAAATGTTTCATGCTCTGAATGCATGACTCCAGTCACATAAAAATATACATACAGAAAAAAATTATCTGTATCTATGCTAGACAAGTGTTAGTGACATGTGCTATCAATAATCAGTCAAAATCAAAATTAAGATCTTACCACTCATCAGTGAAGTCCAGTTTAATTGTACTTGTAGTTGTTCCTTCTGTACTGTAGTGCAAACTTAAAACTGGTTCACCCGCTCCTGTTCGTGGCTTATCATTCTCTGTAAATATGGGGTTGATAAAATTTGAATGGGCATCAGTAATTTACATAAAGCTGCTACAATTCTGAAGAGTTATTCAGCTATCCCAACAGAGTTCAACAGTGCTAGTAACATGTACAATTTGTATTTAAGATCTTTTACAGCTCAAGTAAAAAGTTAGGAAGATGGTGAGTAAACACAAAATTTGAAATGCTTTAAAAATGCCCTGAAATTATTCATAAGAGTAAACAAAGACAATGCAGATTTATTTACCTATAGGTAAATAAAATCGCAGATAGGTAGGTGTACATACGATACTATCCTTTTCTATCAAGTATACTAAAAACACAAAATGTTTCTGGAAGTGGAGTTCTTTTGCTTCAGTAAGTAGACAAGAGAAAAAGATAATGACATCTAGACACAAAACAGTGGTCTAGAAAAATCATCACCCTCTTAACTTCTTTTTTCTTAGAATCCAGTCAACTACCAATACCCTTAGACCTTCTGTAGTTTGACAGCTAGCTGTCATAAGAACACTATAAATTCATGTTCCAAGAACTTCAGGTTTAAAAAAATCTTTCCCATTACAACAACTGTAAGCAGAAGGGGAGTACTTGTAAAACAAACTATTCATGATGCCAGAAAGCAACAGAAGTGAATCAAATTGAAAAATCACTGGAAGTCGGCCAAATCTGTTTCATTTATGTTTCTAAGGATGTTCAGTGAGCTCTTTCAAAACAGCACTGCTCAATAATATCCACCTAGCTACCATTCCTGAATAAAATTCCTGGCCACAATCTAACTATATGTATGGCACAAATACCATTAATACCGAAGCTGGTCTTGGGCAATATTAAAATGTTAATGTAAAGTATCATCAGATTAAGCCTCACTACAGAGGTGCTATTCTGTCAGAAGTCAGATTGGAGCATTTAGTTCGGATGAGGCATCACTCAAGATGAGTAGTCTAGCTTTTCATGAATGCTGAGTTTTTTATCTCAGGATTATATGGACAAAACCCTATTTTCTCTGGTTTACAGAGTACAGAAATTTGACCATATATATAATTGCAGTATTGGCAGCAGACTGCCTAATATCTTTAGATCATTTGGGAGAAGATCTATTAAGATGCAAGATTCTAGCACACATCTATAAACTCCCTCACTAAAAAGCTATTATTAAAATAGTAATGGCTACAATACAGCCACAATATAGTAATAACTAAAATAAAGTTATAGAAACGATGAAACTGCATGTAAAAGTTTAATAATCCAGTGCTCATTTTTAAATTACTAACAGACAGAAGCCCACTCACAGTATCATAGCAGTGATCAGCTGCTACAAAGAACTCCAGTATATATTTCTATATATTCTGAAGAGAAATTTAAAAATCCAAGCTAACATTAAAAAAAAACCCACACAAAAATAAATCATGTGAAAGAATTAACCATTTACAGTCATGATCCTAGTCTTACACAAGAGATGGGCCTTGTCCTATGCAAAGAAAACTTCATAGACTCTCTAAAATAAAGGTTTCAGTTGCAGTTCAGTGGAGCAAAGACTGAACTGATCAAAAGCAAGATTGCCAATTCCTGAAAGAAAGTGAGCAAGCAAATATACAAATGTATGAAAATATTTTACAGATAATTTGAATGAAAAATAACATTTTTTTTCTTAACTAAGCATGTTCTTGCTCCATTTTTTCTAGCTATCAGCAAGCATCTCTTAGTATAAAAGTCTGTTGGAATTTTGAGCATCCTTTCCCAAGTACAAATATTGACTGTCCCAACATAATGCGTAAGTCATGAGGAGCTGGACACTGAAAGAGTAAAAAATATTACATAGTTGGATAATCCTTTACCTTACTTGTAATTTGTACATACAAGACCTATTCTGGGATCAGAAAGCTAGTTAGATGACTTACGCCTTGAGTAGTTCAAGACAGCCACCAAACAATGACTATATGGTAATTTGATTCAGCTATACATTTGCTTCATCACAAAACTAGTTAATGTTATTGACCATAATAACCACACATTGCAAGCCTATAAAGAATCTAAATTAATATTAGAGTTATGCTATCAAGCCAAGTCTAAACATAAAAAAAATAACTGAGATGCATTTAAGATTGTCCTTTATGCTTACTGTGGAAACAATGCTTTTATTTCCACAGAAACAAGAAAATTTTTTGCAGACTATTTTTTAAAGTGAGTAGTGACAGAGAAATTTTTAGAAATTTTAGGAGACAGTTGTTAAAACCATACTGTGTAACATCTTCTTCTTAAATCTACAAAAACAGGACCCCAAATTTGGATTGAGTCTGTTTCCTCTTCAAATTAGGTTTAGGGCATGAAACAGATGCTAATCACTGATAAGAACAAGAAACTTCATAAGATGGATTTAAGAAGATAATAAAAACTTCACAGAAATAGTTGTGCAGTTCATTATTTTATATTAAATTAATACTGCTAATGAAAGCTGAATGGGAGTCTTTATGAAGACAGCTAATAAGCTCTGGCTTGTACATAACTGAACAGTCTTTTAGAGGGAAAAAAAATAAATGCAGAAGTTGTATACTCAATTTTCAAGAACAATGTGATTGTCAAAGAGTAGATCAGATTGAAGCACTCTTCCACTATTAATTTAATTCCATCTACTACAAATTGATAAAAAATGAAGGAAGAACTGGAAAAGTTGTACAGCTTCTATGATTTAGGGGGCAACTGTTGCAGAAATTGCTAATCTGACTGCAAGCTCTAGTATAGAAATAATTGCTTCAAGAAAAAGTAGTAGCTTGCCAACACCTAACTAAACTAGTCCAAAATCCTGTAGGAAACTTTGAAACTTTACATTCATACTTTAAAGATACTAACAACAACGTGAAGTCTTATTTCATAAGCAACCCTGTCCTAGAATAGACACTGCCATGAAATGGACCACTGTCCAACTGAACTCGGAGGGGAAAGGTGGAGATTCCTTTACCTAGTGAGGAATGCCAGTCAGTATGAGGCAAAACGACATCCAAGGGAAGACCACAAAAATAATTCTTTGATCAGAATCACAGAATGGTTTGGGTTGAAGGTACCTTAAAGATCACCTATTTCCACCTTCCCTGCAATAGGCAGTGGCACCTCCCACTAGATCAGTTTGCTCAGTGCCTTGTCCAGCCTGGCCTTAAACCCCTCCAGAGAGGGGGCATCCACAACCTCCACGGGCATCCTGTTCCAGTGTCTCACCACCCTCACCATAAGGAATTTCTTTCTTATATCCATCCTGAATCTTCCTTCTTCCAATTTACATCCCCAAAGAATACAATTTCTTTTTCTAGATGACTCCTATACAAATTAATGTAGCACTGCACTTTACTGAAGGAGGCAGTACAGATCATGTGCCTTGCAACAAAGCAGAGGTCTGAAGTTCTCGAGCTTGCACTCGCAGAGACCACTACAGATCTGAAAAGCTCTATATGCATGCCAACATTGAAACAGTTCATCTCATTGAGAGGCAGAGCTAATTAGCTGTGACACAACACATGCCAATTTAGTTTCAAGGACTGTTAGAGAAGAACTAATACTGCCATAGCTGACATAATGGTTTGTTCCGAGTACCATAAGGTGGCATTGAACAATCTGGTATGGACATGACCTTAAGAGATTCCTAAACCCTCAGACTAACTTGCAAACATCAAAAAATATCAGTATCGGCTTCTGTGTATGTAGGAAGCAGCATTAAGTCAGTATAGGATACATATACTTGTTTATACTTCAAAGTTACCAAGCTAGTTCCCTGGCTTCAGTTTCCTTCCCTAATCATAGCAATCCAGGCAATATCTTAGAGTCATAAAATTGCCTTTACATTGCAACAAATCTTAACAGCCACCATCCATTACATTCACAGTGTAAAAAAAGAATAAATAAAAATCTGGGGATTGGTCCAACAGAAGAGCTGATTCAGTACAAAATTATGGAAAGAGACAAAACAGAAAGAAAAAACATTTCTATATAAAAAGAACTGATATGACTTCCTTCTCAAGTTGTTTACACTTCTTTGATATTTCTGTTCAAAGATGATGTTACACTAATGCAGCTTAACTTCAAAAATTCAACTGGATCTCAAAATTTTTCTCTCAGGTTTTGACCTAGACAGGCTGGAGAGCTGGGCAGGGTGAAATTCAATGAAATGTAACAAGGACAAGTGTAGGATATTACAGATGGAGAACAATCCCATCTATCAGTATAAAGGGATCTGGTGGTCCTGGTGGACAGCAGGATGATCATGAGCCAGCAATGTGCTCTTGTGGCCAAGAAGATCAATGGCATCCTGGGATGTATTAGAAGGAGTGTAGTCAGTAGGTCAAGAGTTCTCCTCCCCCTCTACTCTGCCCTGGTGAGACTTCATCTGGAATATTGTATCCAGTTCTGGGGCCCTTAGTTCAAGGACAGGGAACTGCTTAAGAGAATCCAGCAGAGCCCACAAATATGATGAAGACACTGGAACATCTTCCTTAAGAGGAAAAGCTGAGAGAGCTGGGTCTCTGTAGCATGGAAGTGACTGAGGGGTGACCTCATTAATGTCTATAAATATGCAAAGTGTGAGTGTCAGGAGGATAGCGCCAAGCTCTTCTCAGAGACCTCCAATGACCTCCAAAGACAGTGGGTGCAAGGTGGAACACAGGAGGTTCCACAGAAATGTAAGAAAAAAATTTTCAACAATGAGGGTGACAGAACACTGGCGCAGGCTGCCCAGAAAGGTTGGAGACATTCAAAACCCACCTGGACACCTTCCTGTGTGACCTGGTCTAGGTCTTACTGCTCTGGCAGGGGGGTTGGACTACATGTGACTATTCTGTGATCATTTGGAAAACAGATTTCCTAGTAAATCCCTAAGATCCTCTTCCAAACTAGAAATATTATTCTGTATCTATCTTCTCACATGACCCTTACACAGAAAAACATTACCTCAAAACAATTAGAGAACTGGTCTACCAATTAAGTCTAGATGAACAAATATTCGGAGTTTTTTAACATATAACAAACTCAGTGTTTTCATGGGAGTAAAATTTTTCATAAAAATTCAAGCAACTTCTTCACATAGGAAAAAAGTTATTAGAAAAAAACTCACAGAATTCTAGTTACATCTGCTACAACAAAAGTCAATGGATAAACAAAATCTCAAAAGCATTGCAACTAACAATAGTAATACACAATTTAGGTTTTAGGGCAACTGATTTTGCTTGAAGAGGAATATCAGATACTGGTTTGGGAACCCATTTCTGTTTTTATCTTTGTTGCCAGATCGGCTCAATTTACAACCATCATGGAACAATTTTTTGCAATTCTAAGAACTTCAGTAAGCATATAAACTTTGTGTTAATTCTGTTTTGCTCTCATCAATTAATACTTTATTCAGATAGCATAGATGGGCCACTAATCATAAGGAAGTTTTCCAGTCAAACCTGACTACCGAATCACGAATAATTTGCAAATTCACACATTGAGGTTTAAGGCTATTTCATCACAAAATTATTACACCAAATGAACTATTTTTTTTAATATAAAACACAACTTGATTTTTTTCCCCAACATTCCGGCAACTTAAAATAAACCATAATCACAACAGCTACCAAACAGACTATTTTTCAGAAATAGTTTTTCAAAATGGCATTCTAGTTCAGAATGTAAAACAAGATGAAAAAGCTGGCTCTTTTATGGGATTTTATGGAAATCTCTACAGAGGCTTTTATATGGAAGTAAGCATAATGTTAACCAAGTGTATGGAATCTATTTTTAAATGATAACTCATTAATTATTCAGGCATAAATATTCATTACTGATGACATTGGTTCAGCTGAATAGTCACCTATGGCCCCATCAATTGCTCACAATTTGAAGACTGATGAATAATAAGCACAGAGAAGGCTCACATTCTTTGTACCACCAATCTATTGAGCACCTACAGACAAAATGGTGGTTGTTTGGCAGGAGCTCAGGACAAGAGGTTACAGAGGTAAAATGTACCTAAGTGAAGTAGGTACATCTCTTATGTAAAACTTAATTTGGCATCATGCAGTTAAAAGTTACTTCATATTTGCACTTTGATACAAGAATAATAATTCAGAAAAAGATTGCTCAAAGAATTAATTTTACTTTGCATTTAAAAAAACATATTCTACATGTCGATAGAGTACCTAAGATATATACTGTACCTACACTGACTGCATTAAAAAAATGCTCATAGGATGGCTTTTGAAAACAACTGTACTCTGCTATTCATTTTGCAAACTCAATAATTAATGAGTTTCCAGCAGATCTGCTTATAGAATCCTACTTTATGTAGATGAACAGCATTTTTAGACTGTTTATCATCATGAAAGGCAATTTTAAAAGGAAGCATTGCAATCAGCTATGGTTGGGTATGCCACATTTCCTGTCACACGCACCCTGTTGCTCATCAAGTGACATGGATCCAAGCTGTTTGTTAACCACAGAAGAAGGAGAATCTGAAACAAAAATGAGATTTCAACTTAAAACATAAGCAGCAGAGAACTGCACAGCAATGTCACGATCATATGTTAGTTGAAAATAAAAAAAATTCAAAAAGCAGCAACATAAGGAAGCTTTTTATTTCTTTTATAAGCAGCCAGCCATATTGCATTTCTGGGCATGAAAGAAGCAAAGCCACTTGTTTAGAACAATTATGTACTTTGTTAGGTAGTCATTGAACAGCCTGAAACTTGCCAGTATGTTGACATAAAAATGCTGGTCCATTATAAAGGATTTTCAAATTTCTAACATGGCAGGGAAACCAAAGAGCTATGACTCTGTAATCCTTTGCTTCAACTACAAAGTGACACTAGTATTTCAAACCATTTGATAAATATGAATTTCAATATACCGATACTTCAAATACATAACGGCATACCAAGATCTTCAATATCTATACTTAGGAACATAAATTGTAAAGGATGAGACTGTTTATAACAGCATACAGACTGCTTAATACATTAAAGCACCAAAATAAAGTCCACTCATGTAACAGTTCAACAAATTTGAATTCCTAGATTTGGCATCTGATGTCTGAGAACTTGTCTTCATGAGTTTATGACACTACCATGCCAGACAGTTTTATAAGAAACCTCATGTAATCACAGGACAAAAAATACCAAAAATCTCATTAGATAAGTGCATTTTTTTCCATTGGACAGTACCAGTTAATAACTATCATTAGCACTGCAGTCTCTAAGCATACATACAATGGATGCAAAGTTCAGTATCTTATGTATGTCTATTTTCCAAGTCACCTCTGAAGACCAGATCTTATGATGAGCTGATGTTCATAAATTAGTACTTCAAAGACATTGTCTAGGCTACTGTATCTTGGTTCTATTTGTTAATCTCCCATTATAAGCAAGTTCATGCTAAGGTAAAGGGATTTAATAGTCTGTATGATCAACTGAGTCATAGTCTGCTAACATCACAGCATGCTAAAGGAATTCTAAGATAAATTTAAAACTTCTTATTTCATTGCTTTCCTTGTATAATCTCTTTCGTATAGGAAGATCACTTCTACGTTTCAGCCAAAATCACCACCTGACCCATTTTGTAGTACAGGTCTAAAACCTGCCAAATTAACAAAGATGATGTACATTTCTATCCTCAGACAATACTTTATCCCCAGCTGTTAGTGCAAGAATAACTGTGTTCACTACACTAATACATAGAGTGTAGAGGAGGGGACAAGGAGTGAAGAATAGCAACTAGGAGAGTGTGTTTTGGAGGCTGGCTTGTTTTAGTAACTGAGCTCACATAGTTTATTTTCGTAACTGGAGAACATTACATTGGCCCTGTTTTAGCTTCACCTTTGTTGAGCTATGTACATGCCTTGAATCAAATGTATCTTAGGCAGACTACAGATTTTGTCATCTAGATGGGATGTAGTTCTTAAGTATGAGACTAGTCATATTAATGTATTTCACTTTTCTAAACTGAAGTGTGCATTAAATAATTTCTAATTTAGAAGAGAAATATTTGGAGAGGAATTTTTTCAGTGGGGTAGTAAATCCATTTTTTAGAACATAAGAGCAAAAAATCTGGCATAGAGCTGCACTATATCATAAAATGATCTACTTAAATTACAGCTGACTCTGCATAGGAACTGGTACCCATTTTCTCAAGGACAAGTTGGCTTTAATCACCAACACATAGTTATGAAGTCTATGATTTGGATTAACTTGTATCAAATGTTCTAAGTGCAGTGGAAGTTTTATACATTGAGCTGAGAAGCCTAATGACAGAAGGCAGTGATTTTCAGTTGTGCTTTGTTCTTGCCCTCTGGCTCTTCCTACAAGCCTTTATGTGCTTTTTAAAAAGGTGTATCATGCTGCCAAACACTTCACTTGGCTGGAAAGTCTCATGTCATCAACTCTTAAATATAGAACAAAATTAACAGAAAAAAGACCTCACTTTATACAGAAGTAAAAAGTAGGTATGTTTTACATTGTGCATAAATCAATCACAGTGAGCAAAAATGAAAAAATTTCTAGGCAGATTTAGTCCATGCTAAGGCTAAGGTAGGCTTAAACCTCCCCCATATCACTATTATTTTGGTTTCTTCCTATAATATCAGAATGTTTAGACATTCTAACTGTTCCAATTAATAAGATTAAGAAGAGCCCTCAGTTTGTAGCAGTTTTTAAACTGCTTTTTCCTTTTTCAAGTCTCTTGAAACCACAGATCATCAGCAACCCCCTGAAGTGGCACTGCAGTCTGGAACCCCCACAACACAGGCAGAGGAAAAAAGGTGACCATGAAATCAGCCTAGAGAAGCTCAGGTAGATGCCTCTTTTTTTAATATATGGCTTTGTTTTGTAAAAATTCTGAAAAAGTACTTTCATAATTTCTTATAAAGCTTTTGAAGAAAGTATTACCAAAACTGTGCCATATAGTTAAAAAAACAAAAATCCAAACTCTTACCTGAGCCTTCACAGGCTGGATCTACATCCCAATGCAGTTCACCACTGGTTGTAATGTCACCAGTACATTCTAAACTGGAACACCACTTACAGAGGGAACTGGAGATTCATAAATTTGGGGAACCTCAAACAGAAAATAGAAGATAATTTTCAAGTCAGTTATAAACTAAGTGATCTTCCTATAGTGTGGGAAATTAGCACCTGACTTCAAGAAAATATTAGCATGCTGCCTCAATTCTTATGGTTCTAAAGTCTTCCTTGCATTGTTGTTAGACCAGTTTCAGTGTGACAGCCAAGCCTAAAGCAGTCAGACCTGTCTTTGAAGTCCCAAACTCAGTAGGTGCTAATGGAAGTAATACTTGTTTTAATAATCAGGAATAATTGCTTTGCTCTCAGATACATATTTTGGACTTCAAACAGACCTATTACTACACCTGGATATTTACAAAACTCCAAATAATCTATCAATAAAAACTGCTGTCATCTCATTGCTTTTTGCAGAAGATTTAACATAAAAATGAATGTCAAATTTGCTCTAAAGAAACTGATCTGATTGACTTATGAAACAACCAAGACTGAAAAAGAAAAAAAAAATTAGCAAAAAAGAATTAAGTCAATGTGCACCACAGGTTTTGTAGTATGTGTATATCTTTGTTCCACAATATGTGCAGCCTAAATCAAACTAATTTTTTCTCAAAAAGAAATCATCACATTACTTCTTGCTTTTGTGGGTAAGATTACGCACACTGACTGCTAAAGGAACCACTGATGATCTATAATACTGGTTCGTTTTTTTACACTTCCCTTCATGATCAGCTGGTTCACATCTCTAGCTTCTCAAATTGCATTTGATTCTCGAAAAAAGGAGTGATGTAGGTAATGGTGATGCATAAATGGCATATCAGCTGTTAAGCCCTTAACCTAGGAGACAGAATAACTACCTGACAGCCTAATTTTCTATTAAACCCCTAAAAGCTTTCAGGTCTTGACATTTTTTATTGGTAATTTCTATACATGACTGGAATATTTTTTCTCCACTCTGTGACTATAGCTATAACTGAGCTTCTGCAACTGCAAAGTTGAAGTTTAATGAAATACAGGTCAGAAGAAATGGCCTTAACCTCACACTGAATTCCCAAGGAAATAGCAACTGTAAATTATACAAGTTTTGCCAGAACAGAGACTGAGAACTTGCAACTTTGGGCCAGAGGCTATGACACCACTTCATACAGTGGCAGACATGTTTTGTGATGTAATTTTTTGTTTGAAAATTCACACCTAGCATATGCCTGAACGTCTACCTCAAGACAGAGCACCAAAGACAATTGTTTTTTAAATAATAAATTCCCACAGAGACAAGATCAACAAAACCCAATTAAAAAAACAATGAAAAAACAACTCAAAACAAAATCCACAATCCAAAACCAAGAACTTCCTTTTGTCATGCCACACACTTGAAATGCCAAATTTACCACAGGGTTGGAAAACAATTGTCTCTGTAGAGGAGCAAAAGACCAAAATCTGCAGCAGTGGATTTACAAAGGAACATGTTTCATGCCCAGAGTACAGAAAAAGAAGATGATGGGTTCTTCAGTCAAACAGAATTAGTTTCATTTGTTCCCTCCCATAACAGGAGAAGGAGGAATACAGGGAAAGAAACTGGTGAAGCACAAGAAGAATTTCTTGCATTTGCAAACAAAACCAAAAAGGCAATCTTTTCTCAAATTTCATGAGGCCCAAAAACATTTAATATTTACATTCTAACTCCTTGCTTTAAATCTTCCTCTGTCTATAATGCTGAAAATAAATTCTATCAATCAGACTGAACTGAAAAAAATACAAACACCCTAATAAACTGGAGATCAGGTAGAAAAATGTTTTCTCTCCTTCTCCCAAGTAATATGTGTTTCCATAGTGCTAAATGTATCTAGCTTTTTAAGCAAATACTTAAATAAGTACAGTGGTTAAATTTGCAAATTAATTGTCATCACATAAAGAATGAGGTAAATATCTGAATACTAGTTTCCTCCAAGGTTATGCAGGTGTTCTGTGGTTTCCTGGTGATCTCAAACAGTCCTTCCCACTGGTTCCCTCAAGATGTGAAGCATGTGGAACCCAAAACTCCAAGAGACAGTGATGGGATGCAAACTAACTACAATACATCTCTGATTCAGAGTCAAAGCAACTACTCAGTTTAAAGCTTCAAGCTTGTGTTAGTATGGATCCTACAGCATGTTGAGGCCCAAGCAATCAGAAATAAAGAATTACATTGTGTTATTGAAAGAGCCCTAAGAAAGAGATGGGTGAAACAGGTACACCTCCAAGTGCAAACTTTATAGATATGGCTCCAAACGAATTTTTTTTCCAACTTCAATTCTGTGGGAAACAATTTTGTAAGAATTCTGTTTTTTAAAAGTCATTCTGAAAGGAAAACGCTGAATCAATGCCTATTGCATAGAAGCATTAGTGACAGCTTGCCTCTACCAATACATAACTTTGATTAATAAATTGCAATGTTCAGTTTACTGGAGAGAAAAAAAAAAAAAAAAAAAAGAAGTTTTTGGGGGGGGGNAAGCCCAGTGAGTGGTGGGCACCCCCTTTCCAGCCCAGTTTTAAAAATAGCAAAAATAAAAAAGCTATTTCCTCCCATTCTGAGCTCCCCTGGGAGAAAAGGCAGGCCCCTTCGCTCCCTCTTGCCCTGCTTTTTCTTCCAGAGCTGGAGAGAAAAAAAAAAAAAAAAAAGGTAGCTTTCTGGTAGGGACTTTTTACCCTGTCAGGAAACAGCAGTCACTTACAGGCGCACTGCTACTGTTGTTTTTCTCCTCCTACAAATAACAGACACTTATGGCCACCCATCCCTAGGATAAGCACAGAGCCCTCCAGGATATACTGGCCTCCAAACAACCTGAAAAATCACTATGGAATTTTCTAGTCAAGGACTTATTCAAAATTCAATTACCTACATATTGTAACTAAAGCACTAACTACTGTTGTATCAAATTGTTTCACAAGGCTTTAAATAAACAAATGGACTGAACCATAGCAAGTCAAGCTGTAAATGACTGACCCGGTCCTTACAAGCAATTTAGCCACACCTTAACAGTCACATAATTGATCTATTGGAGGAACATTGCTAGACATTACTTTTCAACACAAAACACCCTGATTTTTCACACAGCATGCAGCTTACTCATTTTTAAATGGTGCCATATTTGCTTCAAGTTTAGACTTAAGGGTTTACCTCTTTACGCATATTCATGCTTCTACCCTGACTTTTTCAAGTATTCCTCTTTACTCTAAACTTCTCCATGTCTTTCTTGCAACTATTTTTAATCTCAGTAAGACAAGAGAAAGAGGATGGTGAAATGAAAATTCTCAAAAAAGTAGAGCGTATCTGAGGACTTCATTTAAGAGTGCCAAAATTCTGTTTTACTGAGTTGTTACCCTGATTTGAAACAAACCAAAATTTAGCTAAATCAAAGCTAAGTCTTAAATGTTACAATTGGATACAATTACTCACTGAAATTTCATTGTGGCATTACGTACTTTATTCAGGGCACAGCAATTTATTGCTCAGCTGCTCTAACAAATATTGCAAGTGCCATATACCATGCACCTAGGGAACTTCCTCCATAGACTATGCTTTAGCTATGTAATCCAAACACAATAGATAATCAAAAACTGTCAACTCTTTCTCTCACCATGTGATGATAAACACCACCACATGCAAGGTAAGACAAGCAGCAAATGCATTAACTGTCTTGTTCTGGAAGAGAAGCATCTCAGCAAACAACAACAGCACAAACTATTAACTATGTTAGCTGCTTAAGAAACCTTGGCAAATGACAACCTGATGTCTGAGGGTCCTGTGAGGAGCCCTTAGAGGAGGACTGATCAGAGGAGGATGACTGTGGTGCTGAACCCTCAGCTAGCTCTCGCTGTCTCTGCTGTTCTGCCTTCTTAAGCCTCAGTCGCTGTAGACCCCTACGGATTATAGCTAACTCAGGTCCCATTAACTCTGACAAATTCCCTGGGGAGGAGGGGAAAAAAAAAAAAGAAAAAGTATGTAAAAGCATTGAACACATAATATATAGAACAGGGAGGAGGGGTGGGACAACTGACAGAGACAAGCAACAGATTCTAAATGTAATTACAGTGGAAAAAAAACACAACATAAATAATTCACCAACATCCAGAAATTACAAAATAAAATACAGAAATTGCTTTTCTCTTCCCAAATGCACAAACGATAGGACTTAAAAGTTCAGGATTCATGTCATATTGCATACACCCTCTCCATCTCCAACACGTAAACCATTTAGAAAAGGACTATTTAATGAAAATTGACAGATCCTGACTATTTACTGACACAGTAAACAATAGAAGCATTCATTTTTATATTCCTAACACATACAGAAAATGAGAATATTTGTGGTGTAAAGTTTCAGAACTGTGGTGGACACGTAAGTTTTCAAAATGAACATGAATAGCCTTCTGATCTGAAAAAAAATTAGTACAATTTTGATCAAAACAAACCTGTGAAAAAAATAAACTAGGACTACAGAAATAGGTGTCAGAACAGCATCCACTAAGAGAATACACTTTACCATTAACTAATTTTTCTATCTCACATTCCCAGTAGGTCTGAAAACACTGTTAAGTGGTCATATAGAGAAGGTAATTTATTGGATCATGAACAAATTATAGAGTAATTCACTTAACAGACTACTCTCTCTCAGTTCCATCTCTAGTGACCTCATTCTTTTAATCATTTTGGCTTTATTTATTTATTTTTATAACAGTCCTCTGCCTGATTAAGAGTGTTTTTTGCAAACTGCTATAAACACACATCATGTCTTCATTAACAATAGCTGAAGCATAACACTGACCTGAACCACTGCTGAACTACTCTCATCTGCAATAGGGTACAGCAGAGAAGCTAATTCTGACTCAAATATTCACATCCAATGCTCTAGCTAGTTCTGCTGTATAATGCTAGCCTAGACCTGTCCCAGAAGTGTTTGTATCAAAGGCAGTCCAGAGTATTTTGTAGATACAGCGAAATATGGAGAGATTAAAAAAACTCCCACAGTGCTATGAAGTGTTCAAAAAGTAGAGCATTACACTGGCACATAACCTTTTATCCCAGCAAAAGCTTTGCAAATGTTCTGTACCCCTTATTTACTTAGTAAAGCAAACAAGTCTCAAATTTTTTCTGCCCAAAGACAGAACCAAATAATTCAAAAATCAGTGGCACCAGTTAACATGAAATGGTCATGAGGTCTAATGTCCTTGGTCTAATATCACTTCTGGGAAACACATCCTGCAATTTATGGCTGATGAGATATTACAAGAAGGAAAAAGATACACTTCCTAAAAGGAATATGGCATCAAAGAGATCTGCTATTAAAGTTTTCATGTGCTATGACCATTAAAGGAAATAAGAACTTCAAAAAGTCTAGCAAATACTTTTAAGGAAATTTCAATGATGTCTAAAATTGCAGCTTTCAGTACTTGCTGCTGGATCACACCTACCCAATCCAGACAGTTATAACTTAAGATGAAACAAGAACTACAACTCAAAATACAAAGAGATAGCTACTATCCTGAAAATGTTCCATGACAACACCTTTTAAGACATTTCAGAATCTCTAAGCAAATGTTTATTTTGCTAGCAAATGGAGTGAAGAAATAAAGAAAACCACAACACACAGCTATTACCACTTTCCCATCAAAACTTAAAAGCAAGGTTACCTTATATCAGGACACATGGTTAAGCTTTGCCCTAGTAGATCAGTTACTCACTCAAGCCCCTTTCCAATGATACCACTGTCTTTCTGCTGTATTATTTATGTATTTATGGGACTAAAAGTATTATATTCTACAATTTGTTGTATCTGATGTTTATTTGTGGTTCAAAACTGCAGCATCTTAAAACTAATGTAAAAGATAAATTAATAATTTACACTGAATGGGTCCTTTACTTACAAGCATTAAAAGCTCCAGCAATTATTCTGTCTCATTACTAAAAAAAACCCAAAAAGTATTAAAATGTACTGACAAGAACAGGCTACTGAGATTTTTCACAGATCTCCAATTATTCTCAACTTACTCAAATGTTGGAACTGTATTCTTCTAGAACACATGGTCTAAAAACAGACTTATCCCAACAAGCTCCAGCACTGAACCATTTTTTACTATTTTGAACACTCACCTTTTTAAAACATTAAAATATAAAGTAATTCACCTACATAAGCTCAAATGCTGACTATATAGCATATTTTCTGTATCACCAAGCCAATTATATATTTGAATTGTGATACACTTGCTAAAGTACAGTTACTTCCAAGACTGGATTACCACCAGTGCCTGTGTTCAGTACAGAAATCTGTAAAAATTATCTAGGGAAAGATGTTTCTAAGTCTCTTCCATTGTGTAGTATAAATTCATGCTCTGATTCTAAATGTGTCATAACCCCAAAACAGTCTTCATTTGTTAACTCTGCTGTAGTATTCAAGCTACCTCCACTTCAGGCCTCCCAACTGTCCTTCTTCCATTTTCCAGAATGCTTCCCCAGCCATCGATCTTTTACAACACACCTTTCATCTGGTCTTCCTGCTCAACCCACTGTTAAACTGTTATTAACATTTCCCTAGCCTGTCACTCCAAAAGGAAGCAGATTCTATTCACCTCTCAGTACAGTTAAAAACCCTCAAGGAATTCTGTTCTTGATGCAGAGTGCAATGTTTTCACATTCACAGACTAGAGACTGGGTAAATAAAATTCATAAATGGGCACTATCACAGGTTATGCAAGTATGTAGAAACTGCATAATAAAAATTCAGTTTCCAGACTACTTATTCGTAAACCCACATCTACTGCTCTGCCATGACTTGCTGCCTCTACCTAAAAGCAACCAATCTGACATCCTGCATATAGTCCAAGAACGTATCAAACATGATACAGTAAATGAGAAAGAATCCTCTGCTTGTCAATAGAACAAAAATGAACACATGGACAATCTTAAATCCAAAGTAACACTGGGAAAGAGGAATGCTCCTAGAGAGGAGCTGGATCAAGAAATAACAACTTCAGCCTCATGCTAGCAGAATAAACTTTTACTTAGAAATCCAGACAGATACACAGAAAACCACTTTTTCTAATCAGCATACATTCTTTAAAATGCAGGATGGAAAACATACAATCATAGAATCATAGAATAGTTCAGGTTGGAAGGGACCTTAAAGATCATCGAATTCCAACCCCCAGACACCTCCCACTAGATCAGGCTGCTCAGTGCCATGTCCATCCTGGCCTTAAACAACTCCAGAGAGGGAGTGTCCACAACCTCTCTGGGCAAATTCCAGAAATGGTCTCTATTGCATTATCATTATGCAATCCACAAAGTTCCAATTACTTGAAGCAATTATTTTTAATATGGGACATATCCTCCTGGCCACTGGAAGCTCCAGAATATACCATATGCTTCCAAAAATAAGTAAATAGATAAAAATGATTTCTTGGTAATGTTATGTGTGTTCTTTGGTGACTATCCCTCAGTAACCAAAGATAATTACAGTTTGGTTACAATGAATTAGATTCCTTAATCAATTGTTTTGCATGCACTGTGAAGAAAGTGGAATTGCAGCAAGATGACAGCAAAACTAGTGAAAACCATAAATGACTGAAAGCCTCTGCTACCAGGAAAATTTTCCAGTATTCACTTATTCTAAAAATAGTATCCTACTATTTGTATCATCACATTTCTGCTCACCACTTATTTCCTTTAACAAGTACCAGACTAGTTGCAAGGTTTGAAAGGGTGAGAATGATACACTTAGTGAATTTCAACTTAATGCCTTTAGCTTCCTTGCCTTTCAGATATTTCTCACCCGTCCCAAAGATCCTGGCTCCAACAGCCACAGTACATTTTAGCACACTTCACACAACAGCACACTTATCCCTGGTCAATTCCCATCCCTCCTATACTCCAAAACATCCCATCTGTGGTCCAAAGACACTAGCAATCATCTTCCCAATGTCAACAACTGTGGCATTTTGCAACAGAACTGGTACAAGACAAAAGGCCAATTAATACAAAGCCCAGGGTATTTTAAAAGAAACAAACATGAACCAGTAAGTCTTTCAAATAATTTCTGCCTTTCCACCACAACTGTGAAGCTTAGAAACTCAATTTAAAAAGAAGAAAAATTCTCAAGCAAATATTTTACTCTAAAGGTTGTGACATCTTTTCCAGCACAGAGAAGGAAAAGGACAAGTCAAATCATATGATACTCTTTTACTACCCAACTAAGTTTCTGATATGGACAGTAGAATATATTTTCTACTTCCCCCAGCAAGAATGTAAGTCTATATTAAACACAGATTAGTTTTCTCAAGACATACTAACTTCAAAATCAGTATGCAGTGTAACTTTTAAACCAGAACATCACGTTAGGAGAGTCTACATCCACCCAGATAGTTTTGAGAAGCAAAAAAATAACATTCCTCAGTTTCAGTGAACATGTAGGTACCTACCAAAGGAAACATTCTTTAGTTTCTTAATATAACAGGCTATTCATTGCACTGATGCTGCTACAGCCAACTCACAGTTGTAGGAGACATGATGTTACTTGTATCTCCATGAAGAGAACAGTAAGTTTAGAAAAAAACAGAAAAAAATCAATATTTTCTTATTTCTGTTTCAAAAGACAGCACTGGTTATCCCCTTTGAGATCCCTTCTACAGAAAAACATACACAGTTGTTGGTTTTACTTTCTTTAAACCATAGCTGAAGCCGCTTGGTAATTATAACATATCCAGTCTCATTAAGGACATTTGATAAAGAGATTGAGATCGACTACCCAAAATAAATTCTAAAATAAAACTGATTCTTATTGGAAGAATTTTTCATAAACAATGAAAAGATGGAATTCTTCTCACCAGACTGATGGAGTGTAGGTTGAGCTGAGGCCCCTAAAGAAGGCCTCTGTTCACTATCAGGAGAGGACAATAATGAAGTTGAAGGGGGACTTTCTGTCGAAGATGATGTTGAAGGGGCTTGGGCTGACATTGTAGAAGACGACGATGACGGAAATTTCTCAGAACCATCTACTTCCATCGCAGTCTCTGATTCTGCACTAGGTGGCACAGTATTAGCAGCAGGAGAGTCTGTTCGATTAGTCCCACCTTCAATTAAAAATAAAGCAAGAAAAACAAGAGCCCAAAGGTAAACTTACTGTTTCTAAAGATCCCTTTGCATCACCATTCATATGGCAAACAAGTGTGCTAGGATCTTGAATGCACCAAAAATAATTTACATCTCAGAAAGTGTAACATTCAAAGCCCTATATATCCAGTATAATGATTATTCTTGAAAAGAAGGAATTCACCTCTGGACCGTGATCTTCCTCGTCCTCGATTGCTTTGTGCGACTTCACTAGCTTCTTCAAACCATCTTGAAAGCATGTCTGACATCCTTTGCATTAGAGAGACGTTAGGACTTTGCTCCCCTGTAAAGCAAGTAATGCTGAAAAGTTTTATCTATGAATTTACACAAGCACTTAGCTCCCCCCTGCAATTTCTTCCATAAAACCCACCCATAACTAGTAACCCCAGCCATATCCTTTTTTTCAGCCTGGTAGTGAAGCAAGAATTGCCAGCTGAACTTAAGAATTGCCAGCATCATAGAAAAGCCAGTAATACTTCTTCCTTTTCTGCTTGACAATTCTCTAGAACTTTTGTATAAATGCAATTGTGAAATTTATGTCATTCAGTTAAGAAAGCCTAGATTTTTACATTTTTCCAACTAATCATAAAATAACCAGTTTTATCATTAATAATGAAACAGCAAAAAGGCTAGCATAAAATCAGCAAATGATGTTTTTAACGTTTTCTAAAGGCTTCTTCATGACTTAGATTTTCAACATAAGCAGAATTTACTAGAACAGCAAAGCTCTTTTCAGGATTTTCATTCTTACATTTCGGATCGTTGTCAGGACTGCAAAGACTTTCAAACAGCAGTATTTTAACATCCTTTCAAATGTTACTCAAATTTTTTTCTCATTTTATTTCTGGTTTTATGACATATGAAAAAAGAATAGTTTCAAGAAAGAACATAGGAAAAATTCCATTTGTAAAAGGCTGAAACAATATCTGAATCTGTGAAACAAAAAATGGTTTTGAACCCTGCATACAAAATCTAACAGTGAAAGAGTCTGGAGTGTACTTGGGGAGACCGTTTGTCTCAAACATCAGCAGATTTACTTGATACTATGGAAAAATGAGAGCCAGAAGGACAAAGAGGATTTTAATATAAATTCTTTTTCAGCTGATTAAGTAACTTCATGCAAAAGGCAAAGCTACAACTAATTCTGATGAGAAAGACCTGCAACAAAATTGCTATCAAGTGTCTCTAATATGAAGAAGTATACAAATAAATTCTGTGGAATTATCACAAAGAACGTAAACTGTTAATGATAAAATCCTGTGATATTTAAATAAGAAAGCACGTAGTAAAATTCAGAGAGCATTTTTAAAGAAAGTATTCCTTTACACAGTACACGCTGAACTTTTGGTATTTTCTGTCATACAAAACAGTATCCAAAAAGTTCAAAAAAAGATAACAGAAATTCACAAGCAATAGAACCATATGCAAATTACAAGAGGAAGAGATGGAAATGTACTCTCCAAAGTTTCTATTCCAATAATTCTGAATACCCAGGGAGCAACAAAAGTAACAGACTACATCAAGAGGACATGTTCTCTATGCTAAACAGCATCTCTCTTTGCCTGTGTCAGTTACAGAATACTATTCTACATGGACCATTAGACCATACAGCTAAACACTACTCTTTCAATTTGGAGAATCAGGAGCTGAGAAAACCTTGAAATGGAAAAAGGCACAAAAAGGACATAGTTTTAAGGGAAAAACAACACATACTCATACCCCCACAAATGTCAAATTTAAGCAGAAACATCATTAGCTGAAGAGCACAAAGAGCAAAGCACCCCCCTCCCTTCCTTAGATATACCATTTTCTGACAACAAAGCTTATCATTGGGAAATTCTCGGTCTACTCAAGCCTCAAGTAAACGAGTAATTGAGTAATTTATTTCACACATAGTCATAGCAGAATAAAAATTCAGTCTCTACATATGCTTCACAAGAAAAGCAAAAAATGCAACATTAAAATGATGTTGCTTTGAATTCCAGTTCCCTAAGGTAGCCATTACAGAATATTTAATTTGTAACTTTGATTGCATATAACACTTGACTAAAAAAAGAAAATATTTGTATTACTACATGATCAATGGGCAATGAAATAAGCTCCCTTTGTTTTACTTCAGACTAACTGAAGCTATACAGTTTTTCTTTAATTATATTTTCCATTTAGATATTCTAAAAGACATTGTAGAATAGAAGTTCTTTGTGAAATTCTAAGAAACCTACCTTAAGATCTGTCTAAATTTTTAAATGTGGATGGTTTATTTTGAAGCATTTCACGAATACTTAAGAAAATTTGGAAAATTAACCCCAAAGAAAAACATACATCAAAAAACCCCAATCAAAACAACACACACACATGAAAGACAGTAAGTCCCCAGAAGTGCAAACACTTTACCATCTCTTTCTCGTTCACTCTCAGGCCTTGCTCTTGGTCCAGTATCTGACCAATCCCCCCTTAGCCGTAAACGTTTAACAGGAGGTTGCCTTAACTAGGGAAAAAAAAAAAAAAAGAGAAAGGCATTACAAAGCTATTTATGTTAGACAGTCCAGAATTCTAAATCTAAATACTAATGCAGTGTTCTCCATCTTTGGTTACATACATTTGTGTCACAAATAAAAAAGAATTTCACTCATGTTTAGATCCACTATGAATAAGCACAACATTGTATCTTTAGAATAGAAGCATTTGAGCTTCAGAGAAGTTCAACAGTCTAAATCACCAATTATACAAATTAAAGCATCATTCATCTTACGCAATACTAACTTTACTGATTTAACTGAGGCTTTACATACTGAACAACAATACAGTTTTCTAGAACTCAGCCAGAATTATGCAAAAACAATTTACCTCTTTAAGTTAAAAGCTATATGTTAGCTTCTGTTTAATGAAATCTGGATTTTCAATTAAGCAAAAGGAAAAAACAAATTAGATATGAACAAAACAATGAAATTATATGAAAATAAATTTTTCTAACATAGGGGTTTTAAAAAAGAATAATTATAATACAGGCTTTGCAACAGGAAGTACAAAAACAAGTACTACATTGATAGTGTTACTTTCAGATATTTGAAAAGAAACAACTAGTTTTTTGAACATTCAGAAGGGCAGTTCGGAGTTTGAAATTAATTGTATTGCCTGAATATTTCTGGCTTTAGCAGATAAAAAGTGAATAATTGTGCTGACAATTTTAAATCAAACATAAAACTCCTGTGATGAAAACATATACAAGTATTAACTTTAAGTAGCCAGCAGATTCTGGAAGAATGCTTTAGTTTCTGTTCACTCTATGCAACTGAAAGCCAAGCTGAAATAAAAATGGTATTTAAGAAAAATCATCCAACTCTGTTTCTATAAAAGAATACGCAGGGTCTGTTCGTAACTGGCAGTCACAATCTTTTCTCTCTAGAGGAACTCGACAGTCAATTCTCCACAGAATTACTTCACATCAGATTAACATTACATGAACAAACGTGTAGAAACATTTGTTCATCATATAGTTTTTCTGGGTTCATTTTTTTCTTTCTCCTGCTTCAGTGACATAGCATTGCAAATCAGCTGGACGTTATTCCCCAGTCCTAGAAATCTACACCCCATTCTGATCAGCAATATTTGTACTAGTAATGGCAGCCTGTGGCTGCTAGTAACAGGCCACAGACTTAATATGAAGCTAACCCATAAGCCTCACACTTGTCAGGCTTTTTTTTGGACTTCCCTTACTTGGAGCACTCTTTTAGCTCATTTATGGCAAACCTATCAAAGGCCTTACTAAGGTCTGTGTAAACAAATTCCACAGCTTTTTTTTCATCCATCAAGCCCTTCACTTTCTTATACAAGGAGATATGGCTTGTTTTGGTTATACTACTGAAAATTTTCATACTGCCCAGTAGAAGTGGCTCACCTCCTAGATATAAATATTGTACCCCTTTATCTCTCTCATTAAATGGTAACTTTTACTAAAGACTACTTGATTTCATGTAATATGCCTTTGGTGGCACAGAAAATAACAGAATACACATTGAGAGTGGTCTGCCACCCTGCTGGTTTTATAACTTGAGTTTCACGTAGATGCTCCTCCATCTTTAGGAGAAGGAAAACCATAAAAATAGAAAACCAGAGTGACAAAATATTATCAATATATGAAGATATAAATATATTTCAAATAAGCAAATTCTGTAACACAAATACTTGTCAGATCTCAATCTAGAAACAGCAACTTTAAGATTAATTTAGAGGGAATATTATATAAATGTGACACAAGAAAAAAGAAAATCAAAACACCACACATAAAACCAGACCATCTTATCTATAGAATCATACAATCACAGAACAGTTTGGGTTGGGAGTGACCTCAAAAATCTAACTCCCCTGTCATGGACAGGAACACCTCCCACTAGACCCGGTTGCTCAAAGCCTCATCTAGCCTGGTTACTTGCCTCTTCCCGTCTCTCCTCTGCAGAAGGAACTTTAAGGTCTCGTGCTGTGTCATCCTTGGGATCAAACAAATATATGTAATCTGAAGAGTAACTAACAAGAATCTCTTGACCATCTTCACTGTAACATAGAGATGTTACTCTACAGGACTTGTTATTGAGATGAGGAGGAACAAAACGTGCCACCATTCCAACAGTGCCCCTACCAGCATAATTCCCTAGAGAAAAAGAAGGTGGAGGGAGGTGAGAAAGACATATTTACTATTGCAAGTTTTCAAAAGGTTCAATATATCCATTATTTAACAACCAACAAAAGATGATCAGAGAAGTTATGTATCCCACAGCTTTTGCATTAAATTTGATCTTAACAGTGATGTATCAGATCTTACCAGTATTTTATCCTTTAGTATAGAAGCACTATGTACATAAAAAAAAAGATTAACACACAAATTTATTCATTACATACTAATCATATGCCTGTGTGTGGATACTATCTGTCAATGTAGTACAAATGGAAATTTTGTAGCTTAAGAACACTTAGACAATAATATTGCAAATCTGTACCTACACATAAATTAGAAAGGAATTCATTACATGAGACTTTCAAGTTTTAGGATATACATCTCCCCTTTCTATCCAAAACGTTTTTAACAACCATAGCTTTCCTCCTTTGAGACAACAACAATGCCATTTGAATCTGCAATACATTGGACTGGTTCCCTGAAAGTTCATCTCCACTACTCACACTAATACAACCTTAATTTCTAGAATTATAATTTGTGAGCAGATAAAAGTTATCTATAAGATCAACATCGAGAAAAACACACCGTTCCAAAACCTCATAACTTGCCATGTAATTTCTTCCTATATGGCATATCTGCTGTGGCCTAGTACGAGCAATAGTATGTCCTTGACCCATAGACAAGTTCAGAGTTTATGATTTCACACTACATAAGGACTGGAAAAAATGGTTTGAAATGAAAATGGTTTGCTCAACAGTCATAGAGCACCTTATCCCTTATAAAAAACAGAACAAAAAACAACCCAAAACCCCTATGAAACACATGACAGAACACAACACCAATATAAACAGAATACATAAACAATGCTCAAAATCTTGTCTTTTTTCTCCTTCACTCTATAGACCTGCATACCTGAATTTTATTCCTATATTATTACAAAAGAAAAGTAGACACATAGTGTCTTTTAACACCAGAATCTGTTCCTTAGGCAACTCTAAGAATTTTGCTGATGACTGTGATGAAAGGAAGAAATAAGAACATTAGCCTGATGAGAAATATTTTTATATTTGAGTGATCTTTACTTCCTTTCTCCTCTAGCACATCAAGAGGAAATCACAGCAAGAAATGATAGATTTTGCGATACCAATTACTTGCATGAATGTGCAGTCCAACTGACCATACACTGTAAGAAATATGTTAAAACCACTTAGCACACTTTTGCTTATTACCTGCAATTTTTTAATATAAAATCCTTAGAGAAGTATGCTAGTTTTCATGTGAAGAATTTGTAAGCTTTTCAGTGACACAGATACAGCATCAACTACTGCAAAGACAATCATATTGTATGACATTATAGAGTTCATAAGATCTTTCCCATAGGTAGCAACACATTCTGGCATGAGAGTCCCAAGAAAATAAGAACACATTTAAAATTCAGGTGGACCACAGGAGGCTGCAATCATTAGCTGTTCAGAATCTTGGAATCACATGTTTCAAGAAAAAAAGAGATGTTACAAAATGTCATTTTTTGCATTCAGTATACAACATAGTCTAACAGATGAGGAGATTAGGTTTACTTAATGATTTCTGTATTGTATTAGCAAATACTTGAGTGAAATGATTCTATTATTATAAAACACAGTTCTCAAAGAAGCAAGCTATACTTCATTCAGTATTAGAATTCACTATCTATTTTCAAAAAAAACCCTCTATAAAAAACTATAACTGCAAATAGTTAGAAAAACTTACTGTAAGGTATGGTTCCTACCTGTTGCTCTCGTACCAAGCATTCGTCGATCATATATTCTTACTGAGCTATCAGAACAACCCACAGCAAGATAGTATGGGATTGGTGGACAGATAGCAACAGAAGTGGCAGCACGTCGACAGTTTATTAAGATATCCTGGAATAAACAAAATCACAGAATTCAAATCATAGCTCTGAAATAGTCATTGTCTAATTTACTTTTCACTTCAGAACAAAGGCCCATTAGTCAACGAGGTTTGAGAAAACTAGGTCTGGCTCTGTGAAGATATACTGTAAAAACGTCAAACAGAAAAGCCACTGCAGAGAAGGAAAACTATGAGAAAAAGACATATAGCACAAGAGCAACGTAAAAAGATAACAGCTACACCATAACAACTCACAGGAACAAACACTCAAAAATAGATAAGCATAACAGCTACAGATTTATAAATTAGCTTACACTTTGGATTTTCCTTTGGAAACATAAATAGATGTTGAGTCAGAAAAGCACAAAATACGCAGAAACAGTCTAAATTAATTTAAAGGATTAGAAAATATTTCATCTAAGGGCAGATAACTGGATAGAAGAAAAAAAGAAACCTTTGTAACTGGTAAACACACACAAAGCAGAAAAAAAATTAATCAAGAGTAGTAACACATACTTGTGTGTCAGTTTTTCTCCAATTCAATATTAAAATGTTTTTGAATTCGAAACACTATGGGCACCACTAATACCTTACCTTCCAGGGAGAAATACCACTGACCAGCTTGACCTATTATAATTCGTTTTTACTTCTGGAAAGATGAGGGATGCTCAACAACACAAGGCAGCAGATGAGTTTCTCAAACTTGATTTTATAGTAACTAATGCAAACCAGACCAAGAGATTCCTTTTCAACACAGAATCTTTTCTACTGTACTTAAAGCCTCACACAAAAAAGTTCATAAACTAATCAGTGCCAAAGGAGATATAAATTAAAAAAAGAAAATAAAAGGAAAGAAAAAAAGGCTCCCCAAACTTTTTTTGTTTCTTGGGAAACATGTTGTCATCTCCACCAACGACCCTGAAATCTATTATTTCTAAAAGCCTTACCAGAATTCATATCCTATGTTTGTATGATGTACAGCTCTACATTTACGTCATCTTTATTAAAAGATTTCACTCTTACATCTTTACAATCTTCCTTTGTGCAACTTGTTTTGATTCGAGTATCAAACCATCTTACGGTGCCATCTTCACCACAAGAGAGGAAAGTATAGGGATCATTTGGTACTGTCATAATCTGCTCAAAAAAAAAAAAAATAGTAACAGCTCCAGAAATACAATTCATTTCAAAATAAAGCAATATTTTGAGTGTCAGTAAAGACAGAAGCAATTATGACTCAGTCAAGCTTTCTACTGAAATAAAAACTGAAAAATTGACAATTGTTTTTCATTTAAGGAAAATTTTTAACTACCAAAGTTAAAACAAACTGTAGAATGTCACATAAGACTACATATTTGTAGGGCAAAGCTCACAGTTACATCTATTAAGCTTTAATAAGCAATAGATTTTCTGCAATCAGTTTTAAATAAGTAATGAATTTGCTGCAGCAATTCAACAGATGCTCAGTTTATTTTCTGTCAAGGAATACAAGTCAAATAATAAAACAAAATCACACAATCATAGAATGCTCTGCGTTGGAAGTGACCTGGACATCATCTAGTCCAACCCCTCCTGCCAGAGCAGTTTCACCTACAACAGGTTGCTTGGAAATGCTTTCAGGTAGGTTTTGAAT
Source organism: Turnix velox (assembly GCA_013400935.1). Lineage (NCBI taxonomy): Eukaryota > Metazoa > Chordata > Aves > Charadriiformes > Turnicidae > Turnix > Turnix velox. Next base: position 139,056 of record VZTY01030969.1, read on the forward strand.
GTCTTCAGAGATGGAGACTCCAGCACCTCTCCAGGCAGCTTGTGACATTAAAGTACTAGATGCTTTTTATGCCTATTGGGACACTCCTTTACACTCAAATGTAACTAATCTATCTCTGTACTGCCTTTTTTTTTCTTTTTTACTTTTTAAGAGAGCGCTGTACTCCACCATCTACTCAAACAAGGATTCTGATGAAGTCTCAAGGTCTACTTGAGACAAAATATAGGCAAGTGACTATAATGTAAAAGCTGCATTCCACAGGTCACGCAAGATACAATAAGTAACTTTTTTATTTTATGTATTGTCACTTAAATACAAACCAGAGAAAGTTGTAGAAACTAGACATATTTGTCTTTTCCTACACTACTACTATCAGTAACTTCAGAACAACTTCTAAAGCTACAAAAATCAGTAATAGCATAACATACTAATTCAACAAAGCAAATGAATGATTCTGTAACACTTTTTATGTGATGATTTTTTTCTCCACTCACGTTTCAAGTTTTATGCATGGTGCTTAAAAATATACTACGTACTGTATAAGCATTAAAATGAAAAAGAGTCATACTATATTACTATATTAAACAGTTAAACAGGTAAGCAATACATAAACGAAACCTTTTTTTACTAACTACATTACATTACTTCTTACATTCTTCAGAAAGAACTGTATTCTCTTCCTGAAATGTAATTAACAGGAAGGGCGATAAAGAGAAGTGCTTGTCTGAGAAAAAAAGAACTTATAACAGCCTTGTATAAAGCACAAATTCTCCAAAACATGTTTCAAGAACTTCCTCTGCTTACTCTGGTCTCCTCCAGAATTAAAGACAATTGACTAATTATCTCAACATTTATAACAATCTACACAAATTTTTCAAATTCTCCCCTTTTGTAATGTCTTGAACCACATTCAAATTTAGAATTAGTAGTACCTTGGGGGCAGATGACGTTGTTTAGAGAATCCAGTAAGTCAAAGTTGTATATTTAATACAATGATGTGGTTACACACAATTGGTCTGCAAAGCCACTATATTTTGAAATTATTTTCCCCACTCCAGAAACCTCCTAGTGACAAAGCTGCACTATGTCAGAAGCAGAAGCTGAGCCTCAGACAATTGCTTAAAACAATCTGCTATCTACTTACAATACTTTCATATGCCAAGGCTCAAAAAAGATCTGTTATGCCATACAACAATGTATGAATTTGATGTTCAAATTCTACGTTTAAGACACAGAAACAGAATCCACAGTCTTTATAAAAAGTACTTCCCAAAACATTATATAAATCTATCTTTTTGAAGAGAGTTCAAATTTAGGCATGTTAAACCTCAGTGCACAACAGGTTAAGAGAAATATTGTTAAAAAGAAACAGTTGTTGAAATAGTCAGCACCATATAGGGGTTTTGAGACACCTTCCATTAATTGTGTTTAAAAACAGTATGAACAACAAAAGCAGAATAGCACTACTGTCATTCACAACAATTACATCCTCTTACTAGTATAATTTGTCAAATAAAAATCATCCCAAATAGCGCAATTTTGACTGTGCAGTGTAGCAATATAATGACCATGCTCTCTTCAACTAATGATTTTGAAGAAATTTACTACAGTCTGTGCAACTAGTTACTGTTCAGTTATAGTCATTCTGTAAGAACAGCAAAATTTGTGCCTTGATTTGGTAGACTGTTAGGCTCTCCATATTTCTTCTAAAATATTTTCCAAACTTTTAATGTCTGTTTTGACAAGTTTAGTTTGGTGTGCCTGTCAAATTTATATTTATTATCTGGCTTAGGAGCTTGCAATGCATGTATCATTGATGACAAACACTACCTTGAAAAAGGCAACCAGCATCTCCTATTACAAGTTAGAAGGTTATGGTTCTAGCCTTCATTACTGCTTCTGACTCACACCACACCTGGCAACCGCTTTCATTGACCAAAACTTAAGACCACCACAGTGACTTGATTTCTCAAGAATACACTCATACTATCACCAACTCTTTCACATGCAGTACTCAGAGCAGCCTAACCCATGACCTCACACTTCATACACTCAACCTCACTGCTCAAATGATACATCTGCCACTACACTGATGTCTCCTCAGCACAGCATCCATAACAATTTTCCTATTCTCAAGCACAAAAATGTTTTATATAATGCTCACAACTAGCTAACAAAGTTACTAGCCTGCAGCCTCCCAGCAAGGGGGGGACTCTTATTTCCTCAGGAAGCCACAATGTAACAACTTGACAGACTCCCCCCACAAAAAGAACATGCCAGCATCTAGAAACAGCATCTCATTCTCCAGGTGTGCTTATGAAAAAGGCTGCTTCTCTTGAGATACAAAGAACATCCAATGAACTTGACCAACGAACAGCCTAGTTTTCAGGCTACCATATATAGTAAACCTCTGAGAACTGGAGGCACTCAAAGTTTCTGATTGGGAGCCATAAAGATTGATGCTATTCAAAGGAAACCATGGTTCCTCAAACCAAATCTCAAAACCATACTTTTGACCAAAAATTCTGGCAGTATTTTAGGCATTTTCTTTACTCCCACAAACCTTTCACATCTCCAATTTTTTAACAGCTTTTAAAAAACCTCCTGCTCACTTAAAACAGTAAGAAACACATTTAAAAGTCTGCTATGAAATCTGAGCTAAGTAATTAAAAAAAAAAGCAATTAATTTGGCTTTTTTTCTACCCTATGTGTGTACTTTGGTAGTGTTAAAACAAATAATCAATATAAAAGCCTGGAACATTAAAAATCTAAGAAGGAAAAAGTCCTACTGTTTCTATTCTAACTAGAGAAAGTTTTACAATGAGAAGATTTTGCTCACATTTAAATAAATAAATAAATGAATTTTATCACCTACCTAACTAAAGTAACATTTCACTTCTTCACTTGCCTATTTATAAAAAAAAAAAAAGACAAAAAACCCCAAAAAACTTCCAAGGGAGGATTGAAAACAGTATCTCTAAATTTAGAGAGTCATAAAGAAACAACTAGAAAACAAAACTGAGAAGTTACCCAAACTATGTTTTTTCAGATCGATATATTCACACCTGTTGAATATAATTTCTTTCACTTAAATTGTGAAATATATTATTTGCAAAGAAAGTGATCTTACTGGTAATGCTTTCTTAAAAGTCATCCATTTAACTCCAAGGAAAAAAAAAAAAAAAGCTAAAAGGAAGATTCTTTAATTCTTACAGAAATAGAGCTTCTATCAGCCTGTGTAAAATCCTGGGCAACAATACAAGAAAATACTCATCCTATCTGTCTTAAAATTACCGCATACTTTTGTGAGGTACCTCATAAGTAGTTCCATAGTGGCACGTAAACTGGCATTGTCTGTTGGTCTCCGCATCTTGTTCAACATTAGTGTAAAAAATGATTCCATCTCCGGAACAAGATACAATCTGTTTGTCATTGGTGCACGGTAAAAATTTTGCACTAAAGATGTTGGCCCTGTGTCCTGAGCGAATGGTTGTTAAGACCTAAAGAAGAAGGAAAAACACAGAATGTATCTTTTAAAAGCAAACAAAGAATGGGAACACAGACACTGGTACTACATTACAGCTACATACTGACTGCCAGGAACCTACAACAGAAATGTCATCTTTACAACAAATTCCTATATGCACAGTGGTTCCATAAGAGATACGCACTTATGCACTTACATAAATTACTCTGCAAAATGAAAAGAACTGGAATCCAACTGTCACCTTTTGTGCCAGTTACATATTACATTTCTCAAATTAAAGCATTAGTCCAAGGTGATAGTGTGGCCAGACAGCTGCTCAACTTAATGTCCTTGCTTTCTATGCAACCAGTAGCCAACATTCTAATCTTAGCCTTCAGTTTTTCCTATCTGCACATCTCAGTTCAGACAAAGAGTTACATTTGGTGACTGTCTTCAAGATAGGAAAACCTCAAGGTTTTGTTTTTCCCTTCCTTCTCTCCTTCACTGTAGAGTGAATGCATTCAGAAATATATACAGCTACACATTTTCAGTAAAGAGTTTTCTTACAGGCAGATAAAACCCCAACTTGCCTATCCCTTTATTTCCTATGTTGTGTGGTGATGTAATAAAAAGTATTACAGCATTACTTATTTGCAGAAGGTTTTCCATGCCCTTCTTGGCTTGCACTGTACATCCTTCTGTACTTTGATTATACTGCCTTAGAAAAGGGAATATGACACAGAAAGTTGCTTGTGCTTAGGTGACAAAAAAGGTGAGAAAATTAACAGAAAAATTTCTACTTTGAGAGTCTTTCCAGCACTCACAGCTCTTCAGATAGCTCTTCTTCAGCTGGACTGTCAGTTCAAGAGAAACCCTAGTCTAACACCACAGATATGAGTTTTCCCAGTGACAACAGTTGAAAGGAAGAGATGAAGTTCGGAAGCTATGGCTCATTCAGGGAAGTGTTAGGGCCTTACTGATAGACATAGGCAACACTCTAGAATATTAATGCCCCACCATAGATCTCCAAGAAAGCAAAATATTGCCATCTCCAGAACTTTCTATTCAAATTCTCTTCCACTACCAAGCACAAGGACCCAGTTCAGAGCATCTGTTCTATCAAACCAACAGCAGCTCCTTAAAGAGTGGAACACTGCTATTAAGAGATGAATGCTAGCTGACATTACTGGTAGCCAAGCTACCCACCTGTACTTTAACCTGTGTGAGTGCAGACGTGGAAAAGTAGAGACCTTTATAATACTCTACCATTCAAACCTGTTTCCCCTATTTCAGCACAAGTCCTCCATCCATGTATATGCGCACACAAGTCAATGCAATTTCAAAAGGTAGTAAGTTATTCTAGTCAAGATTAACATTTCAACAACATTACGCAGAAATATCATCAAAAGCTATTAAAATATTTTATAACTAAAATTAAACAGAAAACAATTTGTCTCACTATAAGATTGCACAAGAACTACTGAGTGCTATTCCCAGTTCTGACACTAATCTCCTGTGAGACCATGTTCCTTTTGTGCCAGGCCACCTACCGTAAAATGGGATAACACCTATGTCACAAGGGATTAGAACAATAAGGTTTTTAATGGGAAGTTTCATTCCCATATACAAACACTCTGAAGTGCCTGAAATTACCTCTGTCAGATAACAATTAATACCTAAAAAAGAGTATTGTGACAAATCTTCATATATATATATATACAGCAACTTAAATGTTAATGAGTATCCAGAAACAAACCTACCTTTCTGCTGTAGGGATTACTGATTACCAGATTGGTATCATCTGAACCAGATAAAATATATTCTCCTGTATCATTCCAGCAAATTGTATTCACCTGCATGGGTCAACAAAATTAATTTAGACTTATATTAATTCCAATTTTCAGAACATTAATACATCAATACTCATCCAACACTATAGAAGTAGGACTTAAATTCAAGTGAAATAATGCATTTTCTAAGTAGCTAGCACAAAAAAATAATCTGTGTTTTTAAAACAAATTGATAAGGGAATCACCTGCTTCACCTATGGCATCCCAGTTACTCCCTTTGCTACTGAAGAGTTTATCAGTTAAATTAAGCCTTCCCACACAGGCCTCAATAACCACAATTTCACAAACTCAGATATGTACCAAATCTATCCAACAGAGTTCTCCAAATTTGAACCGGAGGGCGTCACAATGCTCTCATTATGGTATCTCCAACATAATCAAATTCTGACCATGCATTGCTTTGTATACTTTTCAGTGACCACGCCTTCTCATGGATCATGTGAAAAGCACCACAGAAGCATCCCAGATCTCTGTTCAGAAGCGTTAGGAAAGAATTTTACAGTGAGGTAGTACAAAATTGTATCGGGAGAACTTTACAATACATTTCCTTATCAATTCTCCTTTTCACAAGACTGCCTTTAATAATGTGACAATGAAATAAAGCTTTAAAAGCAATCAAAATCCAAGACCTGTTTTCAGGCATCAGCTCATGCAGAAGCACCAAAGACCGCATGCGCAACCATTACTACTGACCATTAGAGTAGCCTCTAAAATAGCTTTAAGCGTCAAACTGCAGCCATCAACATCTCCTATTGGCTACATTCCATTGGCAGAATAACTGCCTCAGTGTGATTTAAGAGAGCAGACTATACAGTTAGTAGAAAACCCACTTAATTCTACATCCTTTTCTTATGCTTTTTTTTCTATTATTGAAATGTACGCTTTAAAAGAAAATTTTTTTTCTTCAAAACAAATATGCACACTTTAGTTACCAATCGTGAGCTTGGTTGAGATCTTCAATGAGGCAAACTACAAAATCAGAATTAGCTATTTGAGATTAACCATATGGGCAACAACTTGCCATATTCATAGTGGGGCTTAACAGACGTGCCTATGGCAGTTAGCTCAATGCTCAGCAGCAGTCAAACAAGGTTAGGAATCATTAGGAAACGCACAGAAAAGCAAACGTCATTCTGTCAGTATATACATCCATGCACGGCAAATCTGCATCTTCCACACTAGGCAGTTTTAGTTCACATCCCACTCTCATATTCTCCATTTCTATTACAGAATATTTGAAAAAAGAAATTATGAAAAATAATTACTGCAGTGATCTAACAATTTTCATTGCAAGAAGAAATAAATTTGTACAGCTCTGGGAAGAGTGGTACCACAGTGCTCATGAAATCCTAAATGGCAAGGCAAAGGAAAAGAAACATTTTTCTGTTGATCTTTACAGTACAGGAAATTGAAGGTCTTCAGTCAAACCATCCTGTGAGGCACAACATTTTATTAAAACTGGAACAGAATGTCCTAAACACTGGAAGTAGAAGAATATATGTATTCATCAAAGGAAAATTATCAGAAACAAAGATGCAATTTTCACTTTAATTTGTCCATTAAAGTGTGACGTACTCTCTGGAATATTGTTTAAGTACTGACTGCCTACCCCATCTCAATTTTACTCAGAGATCAGTACTTGCCACGCTCAAGGCCAAGTTAGGAGGCTCGACAGAGCACTGGAATGACCTTGCATGCCTGCTCTTACGATTTTATAATCCTGGCTGGCAATCATCAACAGGCATACATTTAACTAGCCTCAAGATCTATGTATCATCAAAGTAACCTATCCTGACAAATGACTGTACTTCAAAACTGTTGTCAAACATAGCACAGACAAAACCCAATGAAGTCTATTTTCATCTACATTTCCTTTCAGGCATAAAAAACCTGTAAACGCCCTAAACAAACAAAAAATGCTAATAAAAGAATATAAGGATAAACAAGGACAAAACTATGAAAAAAAAAAAGGAAGGTGCCAAAAAATTGAAAAACCTTGTGAGAAAGAAAATCTAGAAGGAAAAATTTAACAAATTAAAGGGAGTCGGGATGCATATTTATGTGTCCAAAACCAGAATCTGAAGGGCAGGAAAGAAGAGAAAGATAATAATTTCTCCCTAGAAATTGCCTACACAAGATATGAAACTCTCTCCTAAATTTCAATCTCATTGCACTGACTGCCTCAGCACTGAGCAATTTAAACACACCCTGCCCGGGCTAAAGGTAGTTCAGAAGTGAGATGACATAACCAAAAGTCTGATAGACGTTTACAACTAAACAGGATTTTTATTCTGCATTGGGTCATCTTCTCAACACCACTGTCAAATAAATAAATTAAAAAATAACAGTATGTTAAGTAAGCTGGATTTTTTTTTCTCTATGGAATGCCAGCTTTCCAGTAAGTTGTCAGTCAATACAGAGCATTTCTCAGTGTTCTATAAAACCTACTGACCTAATGTTTCTCCTTCGGATTCAGGTTCATCTACAGAAAGTACAAACTTGTGTAAGCCCATATATTTCCTCATTACCTGCAGCACCATTTAGAGTTAACAGAGAAAATGGCAACTTCTGCCATACCTCACTGTGCTGGACAATGTAAATCTTGTTGAAAGGGGCAAAGCATGCTCTGAAAGGATAAGGTTAAAAGCAGACATCAATAATTCTGTAAAGTAATTACTTCACATACTACTGGCTAGAAACCATGCCTTCAAACAGAGTAGAAAATGGTGCTATTTTCAAAGATAATGGTATCTGAATTCTGAGAAGAAAATCCACGTATCTCAAACAGAAATGTGCTTTGATAATATTACTGCTATAAGAGCATGTATACTTAAAAGTAATTCACAGGAGTATTCCTTCTTCCAAAATACTGTACCTAAGTGTGATTATACATACAGCTGTATTTCGCACTGGGTCCCTGTTTTGTGTGATACATATCAAATGGTAAGCAGGAAGCAGGACTTCACATTTACCCTTAATTAGAAGAAAAAATTTTTTTGCCTTAAGTATGTTGTCCACCGTATCCAACTACACAGCATGCTTTATATAAAAAATGTAAGTCACAACGTTTTCCATAGAAGAATGCAAATGCTCTTAATCAAAAACCCCAAAGAATGCAAACCAACCACTAGTCTCCAATGCTCCAATAATTCCCAACCATCCCCAAAAAATCCAAATACAGAAACACTCTTAAGGTATTCATGTCTTCCATTTGAAACATGCATTGATTTAGCAACATCATTGATGGTATAAGCATTTTAATTAGTAAGAAAACTAAGTTAATTTACTTCTATTTCACCAGTTTTTACCAGTAAGTAGTAAAAAAATCACAAAGACTATTCCCTGCAAAAAAAACCAAAAAACCCTGCACAGTAATCTTCTTCAAAGATGGCCAGCTCTGAGCAAATTTAACTTCTGAAGACATATTTCAACTTGTACAAGTATTTTAAACATCTGCATATAAGGCTGCATGTTCCAGAGTAAAACAATTAAATTAAAACACATGTTAAAGCATACTTTAATAGCTACAACAATAACTTAAAAATTAATTTTCAAATACGTAACTACCACATGGATCCAAGCAACACTACATTTACAATTTCAGTTACAGACACAGAGGTAGTTAACAAAAATGAAGATCAATCACTCTGTTTTCAACAAGTAGCAAAGAAATAGTATTTTTGCAATCTCTGTCTTATAGGCAAAAAAAAAAGCTATTTAAAAAAGAAAACAAAAAACAATTTAAAAGACTCCACCAACTTCAGGAAAATCAACGTGAGAGCTTTCATCTTAAGCATATTATTCTATTATTCTAAAGTAAAACACACTGATAACAATTTTGAATACAAAAGCTACATCATAGAATGCTTTGGGATGCGAGAGACATTGTCATTCTTACAATGCTTCCTGAAATAACTGAGAAATACATTTTGTTCAAGTCAACACCAGAGCACTAGACTTAAGACGCCAGTCAGTACAGCAAAACACAGTGACTTTTTCAGTATAGCAATTTTAATCCTTGTATTTCCCAACTCTTCTACTTTCTCAAAAATACGCAAGTCAAAATCATACTTATGATCTCATACAAAAAGGCTTGACATTATTACTTTTTACAGCACATTGAATGTCCTTTCAGTTTTCACTTACGTTGTACAACAAAGACAATACTTTGCCAATCGTGAGGTTTTGCTCTCTTTGTCAAATGTAATATAGTAATCTTTTTGCTCCTTACCTAGTTCAAGTAAAATCTTTTATTTAAAAGAATATGACTGCATGACTTTCCAAAATTAAGTATTTAAATAAGCAGTATTTCAAGTTACGTTACTGCCTTCCAGGGGAAGCTTATTTTTGCTTTTTATTGTCTCTTTGAATAAGTATATAACACCTGAAATAAGCACATGGCTTTTTATACGTGGAAAAAAAAATTGTTCAAAACGCTAGTACTGTGCTAAGTCAACAAAATACACCAATGAAGCACAAAACTACTAAGGATTCCATTTAAAGATTTGAGTTCTAACTGAAAAGATAAGCATGCATTTTCCTAGCACAGGAAATTATTTCATTCAACAGTGGAAAGCAGTACTAAGATATAGGAATGGGATTTTGGTTTGCTTCAAAAGGTAAAGTGTCACATATTTAAAAAGAAACAAATATCTAGAAAATTCAGATGCTGGTCTCAAAAAGTGCAGCTCTCCAGCTCAGTTTTAATATACAGAATTTTCACTTTTAAAGAACCTATTACCAAGGTAATGAAGTATCAATTTAACATCTTTTTACAAACAAAAAAGCAACAAGTGACTTACACATCCATCATGCACATTCAAGGTTGCTTCAAGTTTTAATCTTTGGATAAACTCTCTTCTCCCTGTGAAGAAAAAGACTAATTATATACTCCCTTAAAACAAAACTAAAGAAGAAATTGAGACCCTGCTAATAGGGACTAACAGGTAAAAAACGAAACAATAAAACAGCCAGAACATAAATATAAATCTGAAAGCAATTCCCTTGGCTCTCATTTCACTCAAGTGCCACATCTGCTAGGTCTTTCACCACCTTAGTAAGAGTGCAGAAATGGCAAAATGAACATTTTGTAGCTTCATAGGCTAATGCTTCCTCTAAAACCAATAGTGAAAAAGCAGAAAATAATCGCGCAGCTGAAAGACAGCAAGTACAATGTGGTTCAGAAAGTATAACATTTATTATAGGAATATAAAGATTACTATGTTTAAAGCAGAAATCAAAACATGGTCTCATAATTACAGCAAAGAACTAGAAGCTGACCTTCCAAGCATTGTCTACAACTCTACATCTCCTCTTAAACTACAGAAAACCCAACTTCAGTTCTGTTATTGGTGTTGCACTGAAGTCCAGCACCATTCCATTTGATATATAATCAAGGGATAAAACACAAAAGAAACAAAAGAGGAAGAGATGAAGGAGAACAGAGAAATCAATAAATGCACATTGAGTAAGGAAAGGGCTCAGGAACTTTGATTTTATTCCCTACATATACGCTGACATAGCACTGTGCTTAAAAACACTACTATATTTTTACCTTTTAATGTGTATAGTATATGGAAAATACATGCAGTTCCTTCCTGAACTAGGTGCTTAAAAAATAGTTCCAAATATCTTAATTTATAGAGTCCTTTTGTTCTATGTAGACAGGCTATTATGAACCTCATAATCCCCAAAAAGCACTTTTCTGAAAAGACAAATACTGACAAAGCTAATATTTTTATTTAAGTCCTAAAAAACAGTTAAACTCAAGGACCATTATCTTTTCTTGTCCTGTGTTTGTACAACCCGAAACAAAACTTGGTGACAGTGCCAGATGGTAAAGTTACATTAGGCTGCACCATTTTCAAATACGGAACCTATCAAATTCACTCAAAATGAAACTTCCCACTTTCCTTTGAGGAAACTACAGAGTCAGGGAAAGAAGAGCTGCAAAAGAACCCTCTCCACATCTGTAAATTCTACATTTCTGAGTTGTTTTGATTCAGTTCAACGCAAAAGCATTTCAAACCTCAGTGTTGCCTTTGGCCTGACAACCCAAATTTGGAATAGTAATTTCTTCTCTCTCCAATGGTTTTTTTTGGTTTATTTCTACAACTCTTGCTTGTAAGCAGATGTGAATACAGAGGTGGGAAATATCACCTGTTGTATGTTTATGTACCACTTTAAGTAATAGAAAACTAAAAAATTGCATCTAAAGTGCTACTGTAATGCAAAATAAATCACAATTACACCAATAGGTCTTCACTAAAAATAGTCTCCATAGGCACACACAAAAATCCAGTGTTTACCAGTCTCATCTCATTTTCACTTGCAGAACAGAGAAGCCCGATAGCGGTGGATAATACTTGGGCATAGCACTATAAGGTTATAGCACATCTACAGGTGAGGTGATGCCTGCAGACCAACATCCAGACAAGTTGTTGAGAATTCTCTGTAGAGAAACACTGAAGGAAATTAATTCATTTTTTAAAAACAAGAAGAGCACAGATTCTCCCCCTTTCTGTATGGTCTGTTTTTAATTGTAATCACTTAAATCAGTAAGCAAGAAACAGTAAATTTGTTCTGATCACACCTTCAATTACAATTTTTATTTCTTTAAAGAAGTCTGATAACAAAATTAAATATGAACTGACTTCCTGTTGTTAGATTAGGATTTCACCTTAACAAGGACACAGTAGGAGTTCTTTCAATAAACAATTAACTTGAGATACAGACATATGGTGTCTCATATAGTTAACACCGCCCTATTTAAAACATTAAAAAAACCTGTTAGAATTGCACTTGCTAGCATGTGTGATTTGTTGTGTAAATGTTCAGTTATTTATTATGTGATCACTATTTATCCAAATATTTGAGGGAAGAATTAAGTATAAGCAAAACTATGCTTCTCCAGTGTTTCCTTATTCCACAAAAAAAAAATGGGGGCAAGGGAGAAAACAGTCAAAATGTTTCGTCTGCCAAAACCTTCATATTTGATAAAGTACTAAACAGTAAACTAGAAAAAAGTTATTGATTTTACTCTCTTATCTTCTCATTCAAGGTCCCAAATGGTTTCTTCCTAAAATAACAATCAGAACTACGTGAAGAAGACAATACCATGTGTGCATTTGTTATGAGTTCAGTCAGTGAAACTGTGTTCCTTGTGTGGAGATCATTACTGAAGTACAAGTTCACTGACCTGATAAAAAATTAAATTGATAGTAGTTTTCTAATATTTAAGTAACTTGAATTTTTGTCACTTTCCCATTTTCTTCACATTGAAACATTAAAAACATGACACTGTGTGAGCTTTATTAGTAGGGTATGTTTGTTTTGACTCTTCAGGTGCACCACAGTTCTTACTGCTAGACTGTCTAGCAGCCTGAATCTCCTCATCAAGGACTCTGCTCTGTGTCACCAGAAATGGGGTAATTTAGTTCACTGAAGATGCTTCAACATATTATTTCTTATATTCCATTAAGTCTGGTTTGAGACATGAATCAAGTGGTTAAGCTATCATCACAAAGATCACCCCATTGGACTGCAGATTAGAACATACATGAGGTTTCCTTTGGAACTGCTAAAGGGAAACTATCAATAAGAATAAAACAGACCAAATCAAAGCAGCCCTGTTAAATTTCAAAAGGCAACGACGACCTCCTGGTGAAGCATTTACAAAGCTGAAATTTGGAAAGCTATCAAGCTAACATAGCAATAACACATTTTCCCTATACATTATGCAGTAATGAAAGCCTCAAGTTACAGTGCCGCTCTCAGTACGGTGATCTACAACTACTGAACTAGTGACTAGAAGCTCAACTCCAAGGCCACATTCTAGGCATGGAAGAATCATCACTTTTGAGTAGTGGGAGGGGGGCTGGAACTATGTGGGAGAATGGCTATGTGACAAAGTAGATATAAAGGAGCTATGCTGATTTAACTAAGGTTCTCATGGGGAAAGGCACATCCTTGAATCCAGCTGTGTTACAATAACAAGGTGCCACAGTTAGATACAGCAGTAATTGCAGAGGTGATGGGATGAGCAAATGTACCTTTTACTTGCCAACCAATAAGATATTGCCTAGTGTGTTTACTAATGAGTGGACTGTATATAAGTGTGTGAAAATGCCAATAAATTGAAGCCTGCTTATCAATCATATTGATTGTCCAAGTCTTCCCGTGTGCGGCAGAACTAGATTATTTTTCAAAGTCCCTTCCAACACAAACCATTCTATGATTCTATGATTCATAATATGAATTTAAGTACAGAAAAGTGGTCAAAAGAAAAACTGCAGCTGCTTCCTTCTAACTTACTTCATAATATGTTCCACTACGCATAACACTGAGCCAAACCACATCTTGCCACACCCATTTGGAGAACTGCCTAACTGTCTGGGGATGCATACACTGCTGTAATCTCATGAAGTGAGGAGCAATACTTAAATACCACAACGCCCCTCATGTTCCCTGCTAACAGCAGTTATGACACCATTTAGGTAATGATTCTCAGTTCAAGAATTGCTGGTCAGATGCTTTCTACACTGCAATTTTGTCAGAGATATACATTCTTTTTCGTAAGTGACTTTGTCAATGGTACTTCAGAACTGATGACAACAGTAAACTTCAATGCTTCAAGAGTGTAAAACATTCATACATTTAAAACAGTATTCCAGAATTTCCCATTGCAAAAGTACAAATAATTTCATGAAGATCATTTAGCTCTACATCACATTTGCACTCTACAGAAACATAACTTAACTTTGATCCAAAGTGCACCACGTGCATGAGACAACCTTTATTAAAGGACAACCTTTAAAACCTAAACCAGTACAGATTCTGTTTGTCAAATGAACACTCATGCAAGCCGGCTCTTGCCATGGCCAAGTCCCTCAGCACTAGCTTGCTGTGACATTTGGAATGCCCTAGTTCAAAACTGAAATGAAGCCAGCATCTGTTCCCAATGGAGAGCACATGTTATCTTGCACTATAAGCACATTTAAAAACTACTCTTGACTTTCCAGGGTAGAGTTTATACATTTCTAAAGTCACTCCAGGAAAATTCAGCAGGTTGCTGGATTGAATCAGAAATAGTATCAGAACCCAAATCCTTTGGTGGGCCTTCCAAGCCTTTGACTGTGGTCCTGCATTGTATAACCTTTTTATTTTGTGCTACTGAATAATGCCAAAATAGGTTAACTCTTGGTTCTGTCAGTGTTTGAAAAAAATTAATCCTTCAAGTTTCTGTGAACAATTATCTCATTACAGTGTAAGTTTAAAACAGATAAACAAAATTCTTCACTGCTCTTGATATATCAAGCCTGAAGTTCAGAATGCTATACAGAAAAACTAATTTCTATGGAGAGATTTAGTTGCCATTTTAATACATAAGAGCTTTGTTACTAAATACCCACTATCCAACAACTTGGTGTTAATCAAGCTTGCACTCAAATCCTAGATCGACTTCAGAATAAGCTTCACATACTAATAAACAAACACCTTTCACAAATTAACAGTAAGATGGAAGCTTCATAAGATAGGCCTGAATTATGAACCAGCAAACCTGCATCTCCTGGTGAGCATATTCCTAGAAAATTTGACCAAAAAATTCCCACAAAATCAGATCTGCTTAAGTAAAACAACAACAACAAAAAAACCCACACAAAAAACCCACCCAACACACCCACCAACACAAACCCACAACCTAAGACCAATTAATAAGCATTTTGGAAAAGACTGCTTCTAGCGATTCTGAGAAAGTGAGTAACCACATGTAACAAACAGCACAGGCAAGATTCTTTGCATGAACAGCAATGTCCATAATTGCCTTTCAAATATATGTCAGATTTTAAAATTACCAGCCCCTGAATATAAGCTTCCACTGGACTCCATTACTAGTAAGTCTATGAGTATTTAAGCTTTAAACCTTATATGTTTCATTTCTGTTCAATATTTAGCATGTTTTATGCTTGAAAGATACTTAAAATATAAAATTTAATTGCATGAGTATAAATTTTAAGGTGTCCTCAGTGGAAAAATGTGTCATAACATACAACTACCTTAGAGAAGGCAGTTTATTTTTTACCTTATAAATTTTAAGTACTAGCTTTTAAATGAGTGTCCTGTACAGACTAGTACTAAGTGCATTTCATTCACAAGTGCACCATATATGCCAGCTACCTTGTCTCCACTTTGCACTATGCAGAGTAAAGTCTCCTGCATTGTCCTTGCCACAGCTTGCAGCTGAGTAGAAGACAAAATGCACGGGGGTTTAGGACAGGAAAAAATACCAGTTTTCATCACTTTTTACATTAATTCAATCCTTTAAATCAGCCAAATGGTCCAATACAAACTGAGCCAAAAAGCATCTGAAATTTTTATATTATGTCATGATTATTTCTAATTTCCACAGAGCAGAGGACAAAAATTTACATGACAAACGAGGAGAAGCTATAACTATGTAAAAAACAACCAAAGGCAAAAAGGTAACATGTAACACCTTACTCTTCTCAACATAAAGCTATCTGAAATTACTTAAGTGTGATTAACTGGTTGTATGATCAAGCACTTTCTGTTTTCTCCATCAGCACTAAAATATGTTCCCAAAGTACATAATTAAAAAATCTAAAATAGGTAATAACATAAAAATTAACTTTGTTCTGAAAGGAATCAAAGGCTTACATTAACTGAAGGCAAAAAGAAATACCGTGTGGAGTGTTGCAAGGTGGAATAAAAATCATCACTAAGTTTAGAACATGATTTTGGAAATGCTTTTCTCCAATTGATGAAAAGTCCTGAAATAGTATGTGAAATAGTAACATATGTTGAATATTTTCTTGTAAAAATGAGATTAACCTAGTAAGACAGACAATCTTAACTGGAAACACACCTCATATTAGGTACAGTTTCATTTTCTCATCTTAAAATTACTTATCTTTGTAACACCTAAGGTTAATTAGGAGCACTGCTTTTTAGTAAAAATGAACAGAAGCTGAAACTGGGGTATGACTCCAACACAAAAATTAAGATTGCTAGCAGCAAAACAACAATCTCCTATCACCTCAAAGAACTTAGATAAAATGAATACTGGACATCGTAAAACCACTACCAGAAGGAAGATAAAAAGCTACTGAAACTTGCTCTTAATAGAAGTACATTACTAGCAGGCACATCATTTTAGTATGTCCTATACTGCTGCCAGTCCTTCCATTAACTTGAAGTGTCCACCAGAGGCTATTGCTTCAAGTCAGCCTGCAGGACTAGTCACATGAGCATCCTCAAGCCCATTTCAGACAAAGGCTCTGGAGTAAATAAAAGCCTACTATTTTAAGCAGTTTAAGCTAACTCCAAACACATTTTAAAACAGATTAGGAAGTGATTATATAGAAGCCCTACAGAGATATATCTTCTAGGAATAAACCAAAGCATGACTTTTCCACAACAAGCACTCAGTGAAACTGAGAATTCAGACAGGGTGAGACTGAATTAAAACATTTGGTACTCTATACATCTACCTAATTAAACATACCATTTAATCCTGTGCAGTATCAGAATTATACACTGCTGGGTTTGGGAGAGGCTGTGAAATAGACATGCCATAACAGATACAAGCACACAACTCCATGAGATTAGAAGCAGAAACACTAGGAAAATGCCTGGGATTGGAATTTAAAGATAGATTACATCAAAAGTTGGTGTGAAGTAAACCAGTAATCTTCTACCGAGACTCGGGTTTAAGTAACACCGTGATACATGTTGAATTATCATCAGGGATTTTAAAACAAATAAAAAAAAGATTTGTTTTGAAAGTCAAATTGCCTGTTGTGTTAAAATTTATTCATCCTAGGTGACCAAAAATTGCTGTTGTTTACCTCAAGGGGTTGTCAGGATATAATGGTGCTTTCAAAACAAAAACAAAATAAAATAAAGAAGCCGTATTTTTCCTCATTTCCTAGGAAAAAGTAAATTGCAAGAACAAACTAAAATACTAACAGCAAAATTATGTAACCTGAACAAAGCGGTTGTTTTGTATCATTGCTTTCTACATTGATGATGTTTCAGTAGTTCCACAAAGGTTGAACATCATTCATGGTTCAGAACCCACTACTCAGCTCACAAGAGAGAGAAAGATGAATCCTTATCTTCTTTATGTTATCACCTTAGTAGAGAGCAGCAGCATTAATGATGCATCCTATTTTCCTGAGAAAAGTTTGAAAATCCTTGGAGAAAAAAAAATTAGGAAAGTGAAAAAATATTAAAATCCACTGATGTGACTCAGATTTCAGCTCACAATTCATGTTCAATACTTAATGATTCAACACAGATGAAAGCATTTGGAACGTACCTGATTCAGCAACTCACTAAGCCCCAAAACACACCAAAATGCTGAGATTTAGACATAATCAGTGAAAAATCCAGCCTTGTTTGAAGGCTGGCATGCTTTGTATCTGAACTTTCCTTACTGCTCAGACGGGACAAGTCTCAAGTGTCAACAAGTTCTTGACACATGAGCAGTTACATCCACTAGACTATTTTGGGGACATTCAAGGATAGATGACCAGGAATCACAAGCAAAGTCACAAGGGCTTACAGTATTACAGAGCAGCAACTTAAAAGTGAATAAACACAGATAGGCTTAATGGTCTACCCTAATGCAGTTAATGGAAGCAATCCAACTAGAAGGCAGCTACGCGGGGGAAAGGCGGGGGGGACGACGACGACGACGACGACTATCTAAAGTGATCTCCCACAACAGTGCCTCGTCCTGAAATACAAATCCAGTACACGCAGTACACAACTTGTTTTTGCAGCAAGAGACAGCTTTCATGTATCCAAAGCTCATTATTACAAGATCAAGGTGCTACTGAACTATGAAGCTGTCTGAAACAATATCAAGACAGAGGCAGTTTTTTGTAAAACATACATTATTTGTACAAAGATTGTATTTAAAAGCATACAATGTGAATTCAGTGAAATATTGGAATCAAAAATAAAAAGTTATTTAAAGTTTACGTAAATCTTTACAGTCTTCAGCTGCTTGCATGAGAAGATTACAAGTGCAAAGAAAATAAAGCAAATAAATTTGCATCCTGAGTACAATTCAAAATTATACATGCAAAGCTTTGGGACCACTGCATGGTTGCATGCACTCATACTTCTTGGCAACCCTAACATATATGATTAATGTTCAGTGCACAGATATTACTCGTAAGGTTAATCTTTTAAAAATCAAAAGGACAAGTATGCCTTTGGGCACAGTTCAGCCTACATCAAGAAAAGCTGACAAAACTACAGACAAAAGGCTTCTTGAATATCTGAAGGGCATAAACTCGACAATGAAACATTGGTATAACCATTTCTGACCATTTCCTTCTACTTACACTTAGGCTGGATGCATTTATATGTAACATCAGAAAATCCCACTTTCACTCATGTTTTTATGCTATATGTCATAATACAACAGCAGCACTGAAGGTGGGGAGTTAGAATATTAAAATATCAAAACTCACTGAATAGATTTATTGATAATGCTATCTGATCCAGATGGCAGCATTAAAAAAAAACAACCAAAAAATGCTCCAGCAAAGTAGTCACATCAGAAAAAAAAAGTGATCTATATGGCCCACAGTTTTTCATAAATTGATGTTAGTACATAAAACCCAGAAGTACTTCTATCCATCCCCAACATCCTAAAAACTAGCACTGGAAATTATTCTCTTCTTTCAAGATAGAGTGACAGAAGGAAACAAATAATCTAGATCTTGCACGTCTGCTTTTTTTAAAAGAAAAGATACCAAAATGATCACTGAGTAGAAGCAAGATGGGATGATTAGACAGAAGCAATAACACAAACCATAACAATTAAACAACAAAACATGTGGAAGATACAACTGAGAAAAGGTCAATGATATTGTTTATTATGAGCAAAGATCCCCAAGACAGAAACAAAATAAGTAATCAAATTTTCAGCTGTGTAGCACTGTACAATGTATCACTTGCAGGTTCAACTAGCTTCTGCACCTCCACTTCCACAATTCTGTTAGTCTGCAAGTGAAATAATCCCAAGGACAACAGAAGGCTGATTAGACCAAAATTAAAATTTAGGCATTCGGCACTCAGACACCAAAAATACTCCTCCAGCCTTAATCCTGCCTCCCAGCTCACATCTCTCCAGTTTTCTGGTATACACCAAATTATAATCAGACAGTTTCTTCCCACTGCCTTGTAGAGATGATTCTGCTCAACTATGTTTTCACTTTACCGATAGTGTGCTACTTCATAAAAATTATTCTATCAAAACATATGAAACAGGTGTCTTTATTATCTCAGTTGACTTACAAAAATTATTCTTTATGTGCTAGGATCACCCCTAACAGTTTTTTAAGGCAATTTTACACATACACAATGAGCCCCTCTATTCCCTCGTACCAATTTGAATAAGATAGTATCAGGGAATTAATTTTCATCAGAAAATTCATTAAATTCCTCCAAATTAAATTTGTGATTACCAGGTCTCAATGACATAATACTCTTTCAATTGCCCATCTGCAATTTTGTAGTTACTACAGTCACTAAGTTTCCCTTTTATAATCAGAGGAAAAAAACCCACAACATACCTAGTTCAAGGCAATGCCTGATTATTGTAATCTTTGCATTTAAAAAGTAATATTTTTTTCCACAATGCTCTTAAACATCTAAAATGTTTTCTAAACTACTACTAAAAATCCAATTACTACAGCAAATTTCCTGCCAAATATATATTATACTGAACACACTAAAGATGTTTAGTTTCTTTTCAAGGATGTCTTTTCTAATTTATTCATTACACTGAACTTCAATCTGACTGCATATTTCCATTATTCAAAAAGCATCAAGGGAAAAAAAAGACTTGAGTTCAACTCTTATCTTTCTGAAATCTTCAATCAGTCTAGTTTCACAAAGTATTTTGTGTGTGCCAGAATATATCTCTACAGAGTGGAGACAGATGCACACAAAGTATACTGGAAGATCGTGCACATCAGTAACCTACGCTGGTTGCAGTTGTCCAACATTAGTGTTCTTGTGAACAGATAACCAAGTAAATTGATATAGTGGCCCTTTAATGAAGCAGTTAATTTGCTAGACTTGTAGAAGGAACATAAAACACCTCTACTAATTCTAGGGTTTAGCTGCAACAGATGAGTGTTTCCAACTGACACTGGAAAAGAAATTAATGACATAACAGTGCACCTGAAAATAACTAAAAATGTATTATGCAAAGTGTTAAAGAAGAAAGGCTGATTAAATACTCAGTGACTATCTACAAGTCTGCGAGAGCACCAATTACAAAGCTGTCTGACCCTTCTTACTCTGCACTATTTTAAAAGTCTAAGTTAACATGAGTTGAAATATAGCTAGAATAAAAATTGGAGAAAGTAATATACTTTTCTAGTTATTCTCTCTAACATTCAGGTTTCCGTCTCCACTGGTTTTTGCTAGTTCGTTTATTCAAGGAAAAGTCACAGAGAAAATGAAAGTTCTCGGTATTTTACCAAATTAATTTTGGATTCGCACCCTGGGCAATGTGTTTTAGGAAAAACTACATGCTCAATAGCAACATCCAACACTATGTACGTTCAGTGCACCACTACTGGTTTTATAAAATAATAAGGTAATGGATGCAACACTGTCAATACCAAAACTAATCAGCTTTCCATACATGTAACAGCTGTCCTTGCCTATCCTGTTTTTCAACCCTACCTATGAACCAGGCGGTTAACCTACTTCAAAACTGTAATTAGTTTTGGTTTTACTAAGGCTCATCACAGTAGAGGGAGAGCTACTGATACCCGATTAGTTTAGCGTGTTCTCCCACTTCCTAACTACATAACATATTTACAATTTATTTTTCAGCAACAGCTGTTGGGACTTCACATAATTACTACTGGTTTTTCTACAGTTAATATATGCTAACCTTCCCCAAATCTTAGGAAGCAGGATGAGAAAAACATAGCATTAAAAAGGTCACACCCTCACGAAAAATTGCCCTAAGAGATATGAAGCAGTCTTCAAAGATAAAAGAGGAGAAGCTCAGGAGGCAGCATCATATAACTTTCTCTAAGAAATCTGCAAAGATTCAAGAAAATAAGATGTTCCAATATAGTATATTAATGAGGATGTCAGAGATGAGAATTTTTTTTTTCTTTCATTATATCAGTACCACAACTTGTGTCAATTACTCTGAGCTAAGAAACAGCCAGTTCCTCTCCACAAACTATTTTAGACTAATAGATTTTCTCTGGACAACCTGCTATGCAAAAAGTCTTCAGTCTTCCTCCTGGCTAAACAGATTCATCCTCAGCAGCATGAACATTCATAGAAAAGCCCCTCACGTTAAATACTTCAGAGGAATTAAAGACTCACTTCCTTCTTGCAATGAACCCATGCTGCCAGCTCTTCACACAGGCCTTTATTGTGAGGGCACTGAACACTTCACCTGCTGGCAGAATTGTTATGCTCATTAGTCACTGAAATATTGCCACAATGATACAAAACTGCAACAAGGATTTAGAGATTCTTTCGAAAGTATCATGACTGAATAATTATTTTGACAGTTTCAAAGCAGAAGTTAAATTGGGTGCTACACTTTGCTATCACAGTTTTTCTGAGTAAAAAGCATTGTGACATTTTTAACAACTGAAAATAGTCTAGAACTCAGCTTCCATCCATGATCCAGCAGGAAGACTCCTTCCACTAACATTGGGCTAAGAGTGCTGAAACTCTGTCATGGAAAAGAGCTTTACTGACAGCCTCAACAGATTTCAGATACAAGCACCATATGAAATTGAGACTAATTAGCCTACAAATGCTGAATAAAATGTAGCTAACAGATACACTGATAAGACACATTTTCCCCTCTATCTGGACCAAATGCTAATACCTGTAAGACACATCCCAAGTATGTGTGTATTGCCCCATCTCTGCAAGGCTCTCCTCTTGAGCCCTGCCCAGAACTGACTAGATTTCAGAGTAATTACTTAGCAATGCTGCAAAATCAGACAGATTTTCACAAAGACATAAATGCCAGGAGTGAACTATCTGCATGGGAAGGTACAGTGTGATCCTTCCTGGAGCAGCTATTTTCAAAAGCTGAAAGAGACTATAAATAGGCTACCACTTAATTGCCAGTTCACATGAAACTAAAACAAGGAGTAAATAGGAAACAGTAGTTAGTTCCCAGAAGTCTTCCTTCAACACACAGTCACCTTCAATATTCCCTGTATTTTACACTGTAACATAACACCATTTAAATGGTTCATGCTATGCAGTTATCATTCACACATACACATCTTCCTTCCAACACACTGTGAACTGCACTGTTATAGACTTGCTACATGGTTTCTCTTCTGATTTGCTGGTTGAAAAAGAGCAGCAGACGACACATAAATGATCTTGCTTTTATAGTATCCAGCGTCATTTTGACAAACTTACCTGAAAAAATCCCACTCAAACAAAACCCTTAAACAAACAGGAAAGAAAAAAGCTAAAAGAATGCACAGAAAATGCCTTGAGTTATCCAATACTAGTACTGAGTCAAAATTAAACACCTGAATTGTGTTTGTTCTGTCTGTCAGACTGTTGGAGCAGTATAATAGTATAAAACCAGCATAAAAAGGACAAAACCGTGCTTCTCATTCAGACTAGATCAGCCACGACTAACAAACACTGTTAGCCATGTCTCTTCACTGCCATCTTAATTCTGTGTCCAAACAATGAAGCTCCTACATACTGAACTGCTGAAGTGTCAAAGAGGAAAGACCCATATATACACTAAATTGCACATAAAAAGGAACAATAACAGGCCTGCTGTCTGGTAAATCTGCAAGGAAGCAATCATAACTGATCAGCAACAAAATTAGTGGGCCTATTAAGGTCACAAATGCCATTTTGAATTCAAACAACATGGTTCTACAAAGCAAACACACCACGTACCAACTCCAGAATGTGATTCAAATTCCTTGTACTCGCTTTACAGCTTTTCAATAAAGGCAAAAGTTAGTGAGGACTGAGCAACTCTTCTGACAACCATCATCATAGATCTCAATACCAATTGAACAGAAAGCCTGTTCCAGCTCAAGATTTTAAAAGTTACTAAACACACTCAGGCTAAAAGAGGAACAGGAAATTTTTAGATCTCAATGTAGTTACCAAAGGGATTCTGATATTTTAACAGGAGTTAGGCATATTTTATTGGAACAATGTTCAGACAAGCAACCTTTGGAAAGTTATTTCCACTGATCAAACCTAAATACTTCAACTGACATAGACACAATTATGTACGAGCAAAAATAAAAACCCATCAACTTTTCTAAAGCCCTAGACTTACAGTGCTTCTTCAGAACTGAAGAAAGGCGAAGAAAAAAAAATCTTAAGTATACAATCAGAAAGATATCCATCCATGTTTCACCGCTCAAAGTTAGGACAATCATCAGCTAAGACCTGGCCGGAGACAGCTGTCAAGACATAAGAAAACTTAAAAGCAGCTAGACCAGTAGTTTTAATTATAAAATGTCAGAAGTTTTTTTTCCAAAGGCCTAGCGTGCACATTAGTGGTATATACACATACAAACACACCCTCTCGGTAATATGTGTAAACCAAACGGGAACAGCCACGCTTTTCTCAATTACGGAACGCTCGGGGACCGCAAACAGAAAACTACTCGGTAATGTGATATGCCACCTTGAATTCCAGCAGGGAAACAAATGAAAACCAACACTAACCCCTGTCAGAAATGCCTAGGGAGTACGAAAAGATACGCTTTTCACAGCGCTGTAAGTTCTCCCTCAAGTACTCAACGTTTCCGCTCAAAAGAGAGAATTATTTTGTCACACAAGCACAAAGGAATGCATCTGCCACCAATAAGCCATCTTCCCCGGAGAGACACCCACCCCACACTAGAGTGTCGTTACGATAATATGCAAAAGACCGACACACCTCCAAAAAACACGTGAATAAATATTTCAAATATATATACTGGGGAGAAAGGGGAGATGCAGAACGCTGGCAACCAGCGCCATCGCGAAGAATATCGAGTTCTTCCACGCTAAAGAAACCCCCTCCACACAACCCCCTTCCTCCCCCGAAGCCTCGTAAACTGAAACTAGCGCTATTTTTAACTCAGGGCGCTTCGAAAGTGGAAATAACTGGCGTAGAGAGAAGCCAGAAGGAGAGGACGAAGCGTATTTCAGAAAAAGACCACCCCCCAGTCCCCTCTAGCCCCCCGCGGCGGCAGAACGGCTGTTAAGAACACAAAGACACGCCACAAAACAGCCGGCACCCAACACCTTCCAGCGGCTCAACCCAACATACAGCTCCCAAACCCCAGGAAAACCTGAAAATCCCACCCTCTCGGAAAACAATCACGCCGTTATCCCGACGTTTAGTCCCTTCCCCTCCCCCTCGGCAATCTTTTAGAGGCTCGGGGAAGGTAAATCCGGAGCCGGAGAATAAAACCGCGCGGTCTATTTTGAGCCGCCGCCGCCATCCGCCACCGCCCCGCCGCCCAACTTCCCGGCTGGATCTTCCCCCTCATGCAACAGTTCCTTCAGGGAAGAACGGAGACGGGCGCCGGGTGCCCTCCGCGCTCCCCAGGGCTCCGGACTCCTCTGGGGGACGCGGAGGGGTGAGGAGGGAAGGGGACACGGGGAACTTGGAAGCAGCGGATGGAACGGGGGGATTAAGAACAAGAACGACGGGATCGCGCCCGCCGCGCCCTTACCGAGGTAGTGCCTCCGTAGCAGGCCGGGCTCCTCCAGCCCTAGGCTCCGCTTCCGCACGTCCCACAGCAGGTGGGGACAGTGCCCGCGGGACATGCTCCCGGGCGGGACGTTGCGGGAGGAAAAGGAAAAAGGGAACGGCGCCGGGCGTTACTCTGGTTGAGGGCCGCCCCGCGCGATCACCATGGAAACCACCCGGCCCGCCGTGCACGCCCGCTCTAACGCCCTCCTGGCGACGAAGCACCGACCGGGGAGCGAGCGAGAGAGCGAACGAGCGAGGGACCGGCGGGGCCGGCGGCGGCTCCGCGCCCCGCCCCCCCAGGGCACGGAGCTCCGCCCTCTCCCGCCCCCCCGCAGCGAGGTAGGGGGCGCCTCGCAGCGAGAGCCGGCCTTCTCGCGATAGCCGGCGAGACGGTGCCTCGAGGCACGTTTCCCGACCTCTCGTAACCGACGGGTGACGCCGATGGGCGGGACTCCGCCGGTCAAAGCAGCTCTCCAGCAAAGCGCGTTGAA
>VZTY01030969.1:164710-186325 GCA_013400935.1 Turnix velox
CTTGAGTGCGGGCGTACAGCCGCGGGCCAGGGTTCCCCCACGCCTGCCATCTTGTGTGGCGCAGTGAAGCCACTTCTGCGGTCATCTTTGAGCCGGGCACCCGTGCCCTTCCCGAAGATGCCCCGAGAGCGCCTCCTCCGCGGCTGTCCTCACGAGGCCGAGGCCACGCTGCCTTGGCCAATAGCGCTGCGCCGACTCCCTCCGCCTGCTGCCGCGGCTGCCAATCAGCGGGTGGGGAGCGGCCGCTCCTCCCCGTGGCTCGGTGGTGCCGGGCGGGCGGGGCTCGCTGGAAGGACGGCGGGTCGAGGAGGGACGGAGCTGCCGGTACCTGCTCGCCCGCCGCCCACCCGCTACCTGCGCCGCTGCCTAGCCTCTCGAGTCCCGACCCTCCACCATGGCGGCCGCCGCCGCGGGGCTCCGTGCCTCCTACCACCGCCTGCTCGACCGCATCGAGCTGATGCTGCCGCCGCGGTTCCGGCCCTTTTACAACCACCCGGCAGGTAACGAGGCCTATTAACGGCTGCCGACGGTCGCGCGGGATGCCGTGAGCTGAGGGGTCACCTTCCTGGTAGGGTCGGGGGGAGCCGGCGGGGCTGACACAACTCTGGGACCGGGCAGGTGGGCTGAGGCGGACTGTCTTCCTGACGGAGTGGGAAGAGGGCAGAATCGGGGCCGCCGGGGCTCCCCTCTGTGACCATGATTCTGTCACGGGGGATGCTGCTGGTGAGTGTCAACTTCCTTTATTAGGAAAGAATAAACAAAACCAATGCAGCCACGATGGTCCAGGTCTGGGCAGTCTGTAGTGTAGCCGAGTGTGTCCCCCCGGCCCTGAGAATTCGGAGAACAGCTGGGCCTAACCGACGGGGTGCCTCGGCGCCCAGCGGTGCTGGGAGGTTTCAGCAGTCGATTCTTTGGAATGGGTGGGCTGGAAAATAGGGTTTCTACACACGCATGCACCGTTGCAAGGATTTCTTCTAACGCTTAAGCTAAGCTGTTTTCTGACGAATCCCGCGTTCCTACCGTAGACAGCTCCTGCCCTATTTGCATCCACATTGGAGACTGAAGTGCTTTAGCACCAGGGAATGGAAGAGCTCGAGTTTCCCCTGAAATGAGCTGCTCTCACCCTGACCTAAAGCTTACCTTTACTTAAGCAAACATGTTTTTTTTGTATTTGGAGGGAGAAACTCCTTGTAAAATGAGCTGCTTTCTGTGCCATTTACGTGATGTTTGCCATGTAAACAAATGCAAAGGGTAGTTAAAAAGAGTGCTCAATAAAATTCTAAAGCTCCATGGGCTGCCGTTCAGTGGGATATGCATCCTTGACTTTTCACCTACCTGGAAAATGCACTGTGAAAATGGACTTTAGTTTTCAGTTGCTCCATTGTTCCATAACAATTCTCTCTTGAAATGAAAGTTGTTGTTTTAAAGAAAACACAATTAAAGAGTGAAATCTCCTCTTATCAAAATGTCTGATTTGTATTGAATTCACTAGAACTAGTGAAATTAATATATATTTTTAACATTATTTTATCTTTTGTTTAAAAAGACTCAATATGGCTAGCACTGCCCTTGTTAAGATGCCAAGCCTTTGAGGAGCCAAGCTGCATTCATTCATCCTGGGCTGAAGTGTGTCAGCTTGCAATTGCTTTTACTGGATATAAGGCATTGAACATAATGGGTACAATGTTTGTTCTTTATCAGAACTGTAATTCTAGTTGAAAAATACTTTGGGATGTCTCTTGTAATGGTTTTCATTTCATGCAAGTGACTGTGGACCACTTTCCTTCCTATCAAAATGCTGGAAGTAATTAAAAACATTTCCAGTTTTTAGGGACTCTCTGTGTGCCTATGTATCTTCTCTAATCCATACTGCTGGCATAAGTGAGAAAAGTCACAGAGCAAGTAGTTGTTGAAAGGGAACCTCTGCCACTTTTGATTCAGCCTTGAATGTCTTGAAGGTGGGTCTGTCAGAAAGTTATGCAATAGATGTCACTTCAGCTGCAGAACAAGTAGGGTAATAATGTAAGGCTCACATTTTATCTCTGGCAATATCTAAGCTTCTGTCTAGTTAAGAAATATAAGTGTCATTATCATGAAATTATAGATTCCTTGTAAGAAATTATGAGCAATGGTTCTTTTCTGCGGCAAAGAAAGCTTCCAGTAAAATACTTGAAGCCTGGTCTGAAAAGCTCTTTCTTTGGCTGGCATTGCATAGAGCAAGGCTGCTGGAGGACAACAAAGAGCATGGGGCACAGAACACCAGCTTCTCTGACTGCCACAGAGCAGGGAACATGGGTCTTGGCAGCCATGGGGAACCATGAGCTGAGCTTGTACTCCCTCTCCTTTGGCCTCTTTGGTTCATTTTGCCCAATTAAACTGAGCTCTCCAGGACAAAGACTTTTAATAGAAGTTATAAATTCTGTAAACTAGACACACATACATGATACCCAAATTAGCCTCTGGTATGTCTCTTCTCTGATGTGCTGCTGTCAAATTTATCTGTGAAAAATTCTACTGTCAGGGAAGAGCTTGCCCTGGCTGGGTGCTCACTGGCTTGCCTCCAGTAGTGGTGTTCCACTTAGAGTGTTTGAAGTGTTGCCTTGTAACAAGCTTGGCTCAGTACCTTATTTTGTACTCAGGACAATTACCAAGTTATCTATTACTAATAAAAAACAATCTTCCTGGGAACTATACTAGCTGTTTAGGGAATGTCAGTTAAATGCTTTATACTCATACCACACTGTACAGTACTACTCCTACACAAATCTGTATTTATGTTTTGGAACAGAATAGATTATAGTAATTAAAGCTACTTCCGTGGGACCTGAGTAAGACTGATTTATATAGAACTGTATTTGAAGCCCGATACAGACATCCTAAGTAGCTGCCTAAGAGAACAGAAACTGAAGTTTACATCTTCAAATGATGAATATTAAACTATTTATTGAGCAATACTGAACAAGTTTTAGTGTCTGAACAACCTCATGCATCCTTAAAAAAACCTGTGAAATCCTGTACAGCTAGAAACGTTCAGTTATCCAAGAGAAAAGTAATGTGCTTGCTAATAGTTATTAACAGCAGTTTGAAATTTGATATTGCTCCCACGTCACTGTGAGTCCAAGAGAGCTTTATGCAAAGTTGCCAAGCCAGTTTTTATTGCATTTGGTGCTGCAGTTGTCCTGCCCTTTGATAGCTGGCATTAAGATGATGGAGCAACTGAAGTTTATTAACAGTTAGTCTTATTCCCCAAATTATGAATTGCTTCACAGGTGCTTGGTGTAGAAACCCAATCTTTAATTTTTCCTAAGTCATAATTTTAAACCTGAGGGTGCTTAAAACAGGGAGCATAAACAGATACTGCAAGGCCCTTTTAAGGCTGAATTGTTAAGTGAAAAATTAGCTCGCATAGGCACTTGGACTTTAGCTACTTGCTTTTTATAATTTATATTTTAAAACTTTATTCATAATATGTAACATATTAATTACAGTGAAAACTTGACATTGTCTTGCATGATATCAGAATGCTGAGCAGAGACCCAGCAAGATCTAAAACTCAATGTGTTAAATTTGATTAAACTTGAGCTAGTGTCCTGACTGTCTCCCAGTGGAGTGGGTTGATACTTTGGATCATGATCTCTCTTTTAAGACTTCAAGCAGTAGGTCCTACGTTAGTGGTTTCTGACATGGTTCACACTCTGCATGCTTTATGTGTGGCATTACAATACTTTGTTTTAACCAACCAGTTGCCATTTTATCACTGCTATAAGACACTTGTATTTCTAAGAAGTGTTTTCCTCACAGATCTCATTCCATTGATTTTTCTCCCTTCCTTCTGTCAATTTGTTCCTCCTCTCATAACGGGTCTGTGCCTATTGACAGATCACTGGAGTGTGGGGCTGGTTGGGTGGGAAGCATTATTTCTGCTAGAAGGACATGGTTATTCAGATGTGCAGATTAAAGATGAATGAAGACATTTACTGCAGTTTGTGTTCTCAGTTTCTACTCTCATTTTAACCACATGTGCAGCATGTCTTCTGTAGCACCAAAAGATTTGGGAAGGAGAGACTTGACTTGTTATAGTACCAGTAATAAAATGTTCTGGGGTTTTACTTTTATAAGGTTCAGTTCTCACAGATTTTTAGTCAACGTATAGGAACTGTTTTCACTATTCCTAAGGCCTTACCTTAACACTTTTTGTTACGCATTTTGCCAGCTCTAATGTGCTTGGGTGCTTAAAAATGGAAATCCAAAATCCTCATCTCTTGCAGAAATGGATAGACTGATTGCAACGCTGATGACTGATGCACTGAGTTGATGAACGAAGAGTATTAGGAGATAGAGCTTAGCTTGTACAGTGGTAGGAATTATGCTAATGTACAGAGTTTGATACTTTAAAAAAAATCAAACCACCAAACTTACTGTGGGTATTACAACAGCTACATCTCACTTAATTTAACCTTTTTTCTTTTCCCCCTCTCTTCTTCCTCAGGCCCCAAAACAGTGTTTTTCTGGGCACCCATTATGAAATGGGTGAGTATATACCAGCTGAGGTCTTTATAACAGAGGGCAATCGGCAGTAACCTATTGAGCAAGAAGTTATTTCCCAGCAGATATCTGAGCCTATGGAAAGATTTAATACCAAGGCCCTAATTTTTAACATACAGGGAGGAACAAAATTAGCTTTAACTATAGCACAACTATGCAAGGGATGTAACAGCAGAAATACGCTTTGTGAAAAAATTGTAATCTCCACTGAAAGTTTCACAGCTTTCTCTTGTGAAACACTCACTGTTGCTCAAGGTAGACAGGAGCTTGCATATAATTCAAAACTCTTAAAGCAGGTATTTCTTCTAAAATTGAGAAATCTGAAGAGTATGTTAAGGAAGCTAATTCCTAAGCCTCAAAGTTTTGAAGGCGGGTTAAAATACGTCAGGGTGCAAGGTAATTTTGAGAAAATGTAAGTAGCCATTGCCCTAAATAAAACCCCAGACCTGACACTTGATGCCTTCTAATTCACTGTAGTGCTCCTAATTGGTTTACTATAGTAAAAGTAAATGAGCTCTAAAATCATAAAGCTGTTTGATAACAAGCAAGGATATAACCTGCTATTCTTATTGCCAGCTGGTTCGTAAGTTTGCTCCTTTCAAAGAAGCTGTCCTGGGCAACTGCTGCTGTAACAGAAGACCTTGTACACAGATAATTTTTTCTTTTGTGAGCATGGAGGAAGACCTCTTTGAGCTCATGGCAAAGTTCTTCCCTGAGAAGTTAAAAATACTTTCCCCCTCCATGCATAAAGGCACATTTACTGCAGTTATCCAGGTGGGCTGAAAGCCTCTGCCTCTGGCACCACTGCAGCTACATCAGTCACATAAATGAGGCAATACACAGGAGGCTCTGCCCTTCAAAACTGCTTTCCTCATTGGAGCCAAAGGAGCCCTTAATAGCAGTCAGTGAAATAAAAAGCATTAGGACTCTTTTATTTGTGGGATTTGGGAGGTTTGGGTTTTTTGTTGTTTTTTGTGAACTCCTGTAACGTGAACATGAAATCATCTTTCCAGTAGAGGGCAATAACAGAACAAAACAAATCAAGAAGCATGTTTGCTACTAGTATTGTCAAGTAGACCATCTGTCTCTCATTTCACATGGAATTCTTCTCCTTTAACTGAAATTACAATAAAAAGGACCACTTTTACCTCTTCAGATGAAGATGAGTGAGGAATACGTGGTGTCACACCTGCATCTTTACTGGCAGTATTTTAGCCTAAGCTTTAGAAAGAATGGCCTTACCTAGATTAGCTTCTGCTTGTTGCATGAAAAAAAATTAGGTTTTCATCTGCTTTTTTAAGCAGCCATGCTTAAATTAACCTTGTTCTTAAACTAGTGCAAAATCATCACTGCCTGTGATCTTTTTGCAAGCCAGATGCCCCTTATAACTGTTCCGTTTTCCTTCTGCAAGGCACTAGAAATAGATGGTGTCTCTCAGTGTCTAATTACTCTGCTCATATAATGCATCTAATCTTTTGGATAATGGATATGTATAAAGCTCTGAGCTTGTAAATCCCTTTTTTAAAGCATTTGATCAGGAAGTCCTGTACTGGTCTGGTGCTCACTAAATTTCTCTTTACAGGGTTTGGTAATGGCTGGAATGGCTGATATGACCAGACCAGCAGAAAAGCTCAGCACAGCACAGTCTGCAGTACTAATGGCTACAGGTAAAGTCAAAGTTGGTCCATGCTTTTACGTAGCACTTTCTCTAAAACTGTTTCCAATTCTTTCTGAATACTCCATGGGTCCTAATCCACTTCTATAGAAATGGCTTAATTCTAAAATGCTAGCTCTTACTATTGTTGTCACATGATAATTCTAGGACATATCTGTCCTTGTTATTAAATCTGTAATAAGAGTTCTGAGATTATGTAATAATTTTCTACATGTATCTTAATTTGGAATAGTCCAGAGCAAGCTGTTATGAGTTGCGATATGAATTTACAATGACACCACTCATTCCTCTAAGTGACCTCTTTTGCCTCAAGTCAATTAACTTTGAGATCACTCCAGGATATGACTTTTTTAGAACAGACTTTAAAGGACTAAACAATGGCAGGGTAATGACACTAACATAACTGGAAAGAATTTCTATGTGTTAAAAGAACTTAGAAGCAGCAGTACAGTCGGCTGCCTGCCATGAATTTTCACACTGGCAAAAACAATATTCCATACTCTGGTGTTTTACTGGTTCTTGTCAGGGGGTGGGACTTGTGGCAGCTGAAGCTGAAAATCAAAGTTGCAGCTTCCACTTCCTTGCTTCTCTGGGCTTTATTTTGGTATCCATACATTTTGCACGATAACTAAACTGTTCTTGACTGGTAGATTCTGCAATGTCTCAACTGCTACAGGAGGCAGGGTATACTACATCAAAATGCCACTACATCAAAATGCCACTATGCAGCTGTGTTAGAGAATTAAGGTTCAGACTGCTGTAGACAACAGAGGAGCTTTGATATTAAGATAATGGTGATCTAGTTATTTTGGAAAAATGCAATACATACTCAGTCCCACAGGCACTTAATGCAATTTTGCTGAGAAATGGATAGTTACAAGAAAAACAGTTGTCTCACATGAGATTGTAAAACTTCCTTAATTATAGCACCTCAAATTTCGGATAATATATGAATGTTTCACTTTAAAGTCTTAACATCTTTAAAACTTCCTTTTAACAGGCCTTATTTGGTCAAGGTACTCTCTAGTTATTATTCCTAAAAACTGGAGTCTGTTTGCTGTAAACTTCTTTGTTGGCTGTGCTGGTGGCTCTCAACTCTTCCGAATATGGAGGTATGTATTAAGAAGGGCTACTCTACACACTATTCACACCACCTAATCTCGACCAGGAACTTAGAAATTCTACCCACCTCAATGTCAGTGGAATAGGCAAGAGGAAGTGAACAATTCATTAAGCAATTCTTGCTACATTATCGAGTAAGTCTAAAGCTTTAAATATTTTCAGTATAGCTAGAGCACTTTTTGAAGAATCCTTTATATTTTTAGGTCTAAGGCATTCTTTAAAAGCTGTTAAGTCTGACTGATAATCAACCTCAACTTTCTCCTCCTCCTTATAAGGTATGCACTTCTGCCAGCTTTCAGGGTTGAATCACATCAGTTCCAGCTGGATCAAATGCAGAGCAGCATTTTAAACTTTATTTGAAAAAAAATATTTTGGGGAGAAAAATGTGAAGTTCTCTGGCTTCAGTACTAGTGAGGAACAACACAAACTCAGCATCTAATTACATGAACTAAACTGTCCTGTTCTGAGTTTTGACCCTGAAGTCCACTACCATTTTAAACCTTCTCTGCTGAACAGATTGTTAGGCAGACTGTCTTTGTAACTGCTGTTCTATTTTTAGTCTATGCTTTTTTTTTTCCCTATAGGTATAAGCAGGAGCTAAAAGCAAAACAACATGAGCAAGTGCACTAAAGAAATGCTTAATCCAGCAAGTCAAATCCAACAACGCACAATCCCTTCCACATGGGACCTAGCTTCACTAATCTTTTTTTCCTCTGAGAAAATTGGAAGAGGAGATTTAAATATCTAGAGAGCATGTGTTTTCTAAGTGCAAATAACAAAGTACCTCCATACATTTAAATAAAGTGCAACATTTTAAATTTAAGTAAAATTGTGTGTCTTATATGGTCTCTTTAAAAGATTTTTATTGGGATTGTACCTTGAATGAACTGCTGGTCCTCACTTTATCTGACTGCTGAACTGTGCCAGGAGTGACACAGTACTGCTAACAGTCAGCCAGAGCCTCAGACCAAAGGGATCTTTCATGTTATGGTCAGACCTGGGTGGGGTTTTACCATCATTTCATTAACCAACATGAGCAGTATTAGCATTTCACTCCCCATTGGTCATCCCTGGTAGCATAAGAATATTAATTTTAGCTTCAGCTGTGTTTATCTTCCTTTGTTTTCCAGCCAGCACTGTCTTTAACAAGAAGAGGGCAAACTACTTTGTGTACTTCAGAATTATTTGTAATCCTCTTCTCAAAATTCATTTCTGGTGATCAAAAAATAAAGAGGAATATAGCTGCTTTTAGTAAAAAGCCAAAACTTTTCCACTTGACAGTTCTGTTAAAAAGTGGGAAGATGAATTATGCCATTCATATTCCTGGCTTAGCTGCCAGAGGTAAGGAGTACATTGTAGGAGTACACTCCTATAATAAGTAGATCACTTTTACCAATAAAAGACCCGTTTTTTTCCCTCCTCAATGGAGAAGCAGATTTCAGATTGACATGACAAATAAAGCAAATTTCATTGCAAGTCTTTTAGATCATAAAGACCCTTCCCAGCTCCACTATCCAAAAGCAATGACCCACATAGTTTAGTCGTTTGTCTCAAGAGGGAGATGATGCTTACCTCCCAGCCGAGCTGCAGCCAGCCTGCCTACTATGCAGCACTTCTTTTCCAAAAACAGATGGTAGTAGAAGAGCTAGCTGGTCTGAGGACAACACACTTAGTGCTCCTCAAAGTTCAAGCTGCTCCTTTCCACCTACAAATAACATCATCAAAGAATAATGGGAATATCAGTAGAGCAAAGTTAAACTTCTGGTCGCCCTAATAACAGGATAGGATGACCTTATCTGACATTAACCTTCTCTGCCTGCTACCCATTAAGGAAACGGAAGTTATCTCCTGAGACTTCACTAAGTAAGCCAATGTAGCTTTTCATTAGCACAGGTTATCTTATGATTAAATGAGTTAAGACAACCTCAGGGACAGAAAGCTCGTAAGTGTTGTCTCACATTGACTTAAGTTCTTTTGACTTCAGACTAAATAGGTAATCAGCAGAAGGGGCTTTTGTTTATTTAAGAAGTTGTTCATCAGTTTTAAAAAAATACTTCTGAGTTCATTCTCCCTTCACAAAGAGCATCAAGCAGCTTTGCAATAAGCCTCCTCAGCACTATAGACAATAAGAACATACCTGTAGCTAAACAAAAGCTATGGAAGAAGTAGTTTCCTAAAGTGACTTAGCACCAACCACATCAGGGTGTTTCCTAATGTTAGCACCAGTCAGATCAGCATGATCAGCACCAGATCAGTGTGTTTCCTAAAATCAGCACCAGACAGATTAACAGTAGATCAGTGTGTTTCTTAAAGCCAACACCAGATGTGGATTGTGCTCAGATTATCCAGTATACTCCAGCAGAGAAAGAAACAAACACTTGTAGCAGAGTCCAGAACCAAGGACAGCACTATTTTCTCAAAGCATCAAGTTTTTTGATAGCTACAGTCATCACATTTCTCCCTCTGACTCTAAAATGCAGGAGGATAAAGATGGTGATGCACAGGGATGAACACAAGCAGATCAAAATTAAGTTTCTCCATCAACCACATCAAAAGCATTAGTTTCTTTATTAAGTGTAAAACAAATATTTGGAAGTAACAGTGTGGCAGATAAGGCAAGCAGCACCAGCAGGGTTTATCTGCTTCTTCTGAGGCTTGTAATAAAGGCAAGTGTCATCAGGAAACAAGTGAAATTTGATCCTGATGAAAGAATATATTGTTGGCCCCCAACAATAAGCCACTGTACAGAAAACAGTTATTTAAGTTGCTCTGTTGGAGTTAAAACATTACCTAATGTGGTTCTGAAAGGGTCTGCCACAGGCCTAAAACTACATTTTATTTACTTGATAATATATTGGAACATAGGCTTAAGTCAGCAAATATCAAGATAAGAGTGTTGCAAGCTCAGTGGAGGACAAGGACGAGAATTCAAAGAAATTTTCAATTCTCAAACTGAAAATGAGGTCTGAAAACGTCATAACATAATTTCAGTAGAGCCAAACTTGCAGACACTACAAACCCAGGAGTTGTCAGGTGTTTCTGCTGCCATTCAAAGGGACCTGGACAATGGGTTTAAGAAGAATTTAATTAATTTCAAGAAGGAGAAATGCAAAGTCCTGCACTGAGGGAGGAACAGTCTCTTGCACCAGTACATGCTGGGGGCCGCCTGGGTGGAAAACAGCATTGCAGAAAAGGCCCTGTGTAAGTCTAGGTTGAACATGAGCCAGCATGCAGCCTTGCTGCAAAAAAAGTAAATGACATCCTGGGCTACATGAGGCAGCAGGTCAAGTGAGGTGATCCTTCCGCATTATTCAGCACTGGTGAAACCACATCTAGAGTACCGAGTCCAGTTTTGGGCTCTTTAGTACAGGACAGAGAAGGACTTCCTGGACCAAGTCCAGTGCAGGGACAGAAAGTTGACAAAGAAACTGAGGAAAGACTGAGAGAGCTGGAACTGTAAAGCTTGAAGAAGAGAAGGCATGGGAGGATCTCATCAATAGTGTATAAATACTCAATGGGAGGGAATGAATAGCTCTACACTTTTAAATAGTGCTCAATGGCAAGACAGGAGATGATGGACAGAGATTTTAAAACAGAAATTCCACCTGAAAACAAGGAAGCATTTGTTTTGTACAGAGATGAAGAGCCTCCATCACTGGAGATACTCAAAATCCAAGTGGATACGGTGCTGACCAATCAGCTGACCCTGCCTGAAGGCTTGACTATGGGATCTCCAGAGGTCACTTCAAATCTCAACCATTTTGTGACTGATCTTGTGAAATCGCCCTCTCTGGAGATACTAAAAATCAACCTTGTTTCATTCCTGTCAAACTTGTTTAGCATGAACCTGCTTTGGCAGGAAGGCTGGACTAAATGACCTCTGAAAGTCTCTTCCAACCCTCACCATTCTGCAATTCTGTGAAATAGACTGAGAGCTCGGGAAATATGTAAGAATCTGAGAAGGAGTTACAGCAGATCAGACTGAAAATTTACTTACTTCTACAAAAAAAGCAGTATCGCATCAGGATGTGCAAAACAGAAACCCTTCTACTGCATGCTACTTTGGGAAGACTTCAGCTAGAATACCACATCCAGTTTTGAGCAGATTTCAGGTTAGAAGTGGGTTAGTTAAAGAAAAATCCTCTTCAGGAGAAGAGAGTGATCGGAAATACTGAACAACCTAGGAGAAGTTTAATCTAGAAGAAGCGGAGAAATCATATTCAAGTAGTAGACTTGTAGATAGGAAGAAAATAAGCTCATCATACTCTGTGCAAATACAGGTCACAAAAAAACTCACATGTCAAAAAAACTCCCAAAAGTGAAGCTCTATGTTTCTTCCAGAGGTCATTCAGACCCACAACAGGCTTTTAAGAACAGATAAGGAAATTACAGTGGTATAATGGAGCCATGGGAAATGAGTAAGGGAGTGCTACAGCTTTCAGATCCCCTGGAGTCCTTTTTCATGCTTATATGAAATGACAGAGCTTCGAGGAAGAAACATTTCATGGAAAGGTTCAGTAGAGTCTGAGGCAACTACCTACAGCTATAGATTCCCTTAATGCGCTAGCTCTTAAGTTTTCATAGGTAAACTACCATTTCACACAATTAATTAGTTCTACTCTATCCCTGCACCTCAAAGGGGTAACCTTGAATATATGGGCTCAATACAGAAGTAAACAGTTCTGTGACCTGTGTCACACAGGCCAGGTAGGCCTAAACATTTCCTTCACTTACCCGGCTATGACATGCACTTCTCATAGCTAGGAGTCATAATTTGGCCCCATGAGACCAAGTGAGAATCTAGCTCATATGAGAAGGCACTTGTACTGAGAATCTGACCAAGGAAAGATGAATACCCTGTATGCATAAAGAACTCTGTGAATATAAAAAGGATACCTTCTCCATATTCACATCAACAAAAGAAATTAAGCCATACAAGCAAATAAAGAATCTCCGGGTCAGTTTTAAATCTTCAGGCATCTCCAGTTTCTCCATTAATAATCAAGATGTGAGTTTTCACTTTCTCTCTTATCACACAAGATACTAAAAAGGATATTGGCAATTTATAAGCGAAATTCTTACCGTGTTTCAACATGCAACATTGATCTCACTTCAGTACTATTAAATAGACTATTTACACAGCATACATACGTATCTTTCCCTCTATATGCACATGCATTGGTCCTAGCCTAGGCATCAAAGACCACATTTGAGTTCCAGTCTGAGTGTTTGGATAGTTCAGGATCTCATCGCTCTCCGTTCCGGCGTCAACGATCGCCGGGAGTCCTCACCCCTCCACGGGGGGCGAGGTAGAGACCGGGGAAAGGTCCCCGAAAGATCCGGACCGGGTTCTCTCTCCCGACGCAGGGTCGGGCCCAAGCCAGTCCCCTCCGCCACTCGCTGCGCCTCGGTTCGGGCAACTTCCATCACCCCATCAAGGTCCACCCGGATTCGAGCGCAGCCACGCAGGCTGAGCCGCGGCGGGCGGGCCCGCACTCATTTACTCACTGGCGGTCAACACAGCGGCGGCCAGCAGACAGGACGAACAGGCAGGCCAGGACGAGAAGAGAAACCCCACCGCCGGGCGCCCCGCAATATCGCTGGCCGCTGCCATCTTCCCGCCGCCACCTCCCCTCGCTCGCATTGTCCGCCCCGGCCGCGGACCCCATTCACGACGCCCCGTTGCTCACTTCCCTCACCGGGATAGGATTCCGACGCTGCCACTCGCACCCCTCGTCCCCATTCCGGCCCTGCCCCGCTACTGCCCGATAATTGGCCACAGGAGCGATCCGTCAAGCCAGGACACCCTATCCGAGAAGGGAAAGCACTGCTTCCTGCCCCCGATCCGGCTTCTCTCGTACGCTAGGTTGCAGGTCTGGTGGCTCCGCGGGAACAGCGCTCAGTTCGATGGATTAGGGAAAACCCAGGCTGGGAAGAGCGGCGGCGTCGCCAGCGCTTTCCGCACCTTCCGCCCTGGCACAGAAGGGGTTGTTTCTCGCTGCTGACAAACTCTTCGGCCCTTACGGCGGCAGGAGGGTCCGGTGCAGTGCGTATGACCGCAGCCTGCCCTCACAGGTCTGGCTGCTGCCTGCCCTGCCGTCCGTCGCTGGCATCCGACGGCATCCAAGTGCCCTTTCTTCAGGCTCTGCTGCCGCCTGGATTCACACCCGAGCGCCTGCGGCGGCGGGCTGGCTGCCTGCCCGCTGTGCGCCAGGGAATATCCATGTACGTTTCTCAGCCTAGCCCTCCGCGGGAGCTGTGGGACCGGTGAGCCTGCGAGGAGCACAGCAAAACAGCCGTTGCGGGCGTGGAGGAGAGTGTGTTTGCACCTCCCCGTGCCTCCGTAGTGTTCTTTCCCCATTACTTCGGCGAGTCTGCCCTGGACTGCCAGCACAGGCTCCTTCAGAAGCTCCTGCTACACCAACTGTGTAACACCCTGAAAATACCTGAATGGAGTTCCTCCAGCTCCCTGGCTGCCTCCTTGGTGTTACAGGTCGTGCTCTTGCCCTTCCTTCTTCATCTCCTTGCTTCACCCCCTCTCTTCTTGCAACGTCTTTCTTTACCTGTGTTGCTTCTTTTGTTGCTCCATGTGTTTTTAAGGAAGCTTCCCAAGCCTAGGAGTGTTATAGATGCTCATTAGCCAATTTTGTCATCTATATTTTTTTATTGAGTAAGCTGGATACAAAAAGAGGAGGCAGCGCTGGGTGATCCGCAACTCTGGGGCGCGCGCGCTACAGTTGGTTTTAGTCCTGTATTTATAGCCTTTCGGTCCATTCTCGAGTGCGAGGGAAGGAGGGGGTGGAGTATGCAAGGAGTGTGGAAAAGCCTGACATCGCCCAAGCGGAGGGGGAAGGTAACAGGGGAGAGAATGATGCAAGGAGTGTGGGAAAGGCCGAGGGAGGGAGGGATGGAGTTGTGAAATCTGCCGGAGCGTTTTCAAGAGTAAAATCGGCCTGGGACAACATAAAAGGATTGCTCACCCAGTGGAAAGGAACTTGGAGAGGATTCCGGCAACCCGCCCTAAGGCTGAGAGGAGTTATTAGTTAAGTGGGAGAAGGAGTATGAAGGTCGTAAGAACATCAATTAGCTGATCAGGGAGCACATCCCATCTAAAACTGCCAAACAGATCAGTGATAAGCGAAGAATGTTGAGGAAGGCTGAGAATATACCAGAGGATAACCAGCCCCAAGGGTGGGAATACACAGAGGCTGAAAATAAGTTTAAACCGGTGGGGGGGCTCAGCACATGTTACAGACAGAGGATAGGTGAAAGGTTAGCAGAGAGAGGGTTGTCTCACCTTCAGGAGGCTTTTGAAAAGGCTGTACAAGGGAATAAAGATCTCCCCTCTGTTATAGAGCAGGCTACCCAGGAGTGCTATGCAAAGGGTAGGATTAAGTCCTCTGGGAAAAGAGACTGCCAGAGCTGGAAAATCCAAAAGGCCCAAAGAGCCCGAACCTTGAAATCCAATAAAAAACTGGACGAGGAAAAGGGCCAGGAAACAGGGGGAGTACCTACGATTTCAGTGACTATTTTACCTGGACAGAAGTAAACTGGCTGGTATACTGCTGGATGACATAGAATCCCTCCAATGCTCCATACCAATGGAGGAGTTATATAAGGTGTTTAAATCTAGGTGGGAAACACAGGGAACATTCAAGGGGCTAGGGTCTTTCTGTGCTGCTGGTGGGGCAGATAACACTGCATTTGAAGCCATGATCACGGCCAAGGAGATCTCCAAAAACATCAGAGATCAACAAGAACACTGCACCAGGACCAGACAGAATTACTGTGAGGAACCTGATGCTGATGGACCCGCAGTACTCCATGCTTGAAGAACTGTTCAACCTATGGCTGGTCACTGGTGATATTCCGGACATGGTGCAACCAAATTGAACAGTCCTTATAGCCAAATCGGCAAAGCCAGAGAAACTTAATGACACCAACAACTGGCGGCCTATTACCATCAGGTCCATCATCCTGAGGCTGTTTTCTAAAATCCTAACAGCCAGACTGACTAAGGCCTGCCCTATCACCTCAGAAGGGTTTCATTTGAGCTCCTGGGTGCTAGGAAAACCTGAAGCTGCTACAGCTGCTGGTCCGGGCCGCGAAGAGGGACCATCAACCCATTGGGGTTGTCTTTGTGGACCTGGTGAAGGCCTTCGATACTGTGAGCCAATCACACATCATTGTGGCTCTAGAACAAAGGGGGGTAGACCAACACATCATTACCCTAATTAAGAACATGTACTGTAACATCACCACTAGTATCGACCTGAAGCGTGAGCACTCGGAGCCTATTGAGATAAACACTGGGGTTAAGCAGGGTGACCCGATGTCTCCTATATTGTTCAACCTATCTATTGACCCTCTGTTCTGTAAATTGGAGGAGGAAGGAGAGGGTTCCCAACACTGTGGGGAGGAGGTAACAGCTATGGCCTTTGCGGATGACCTTGTTTTGTTGAGTAGGTCTTGGAAGGGAATGAGGAGGAACATAAGCATCTTTGAGGCCTTCTGCAACCTAACAGGTCTGAAGACACAGGGCGAAAAGTGCCAAGGACTCATACGTTGTCAACAACTGCCCAGCATGGACAATCAGTGGCACGCCCCTGAACATGATTGAGCCAGGTAGTTCCAAGAAATACCTGGGACTGAACATTGACCCCTGGGTTGGAATATCCAAGCTGGAACTACAGAAGAAGGTGGAGGACTGGATTCAAAGAGTCGGCAGGGCCCCACTGAAAGCACTACAGAAGGTTGTCATCCTGAAGGGATACATGATCCCAAGAATAATCTATCAGGTGGATCAGGCAGACGTGAAGACATCGCAGCTGGAGGCTCTTGACTTGGCCATATGCTCGGCAGTCACAGCGTGGTTATATCTGCCAGCTTCGACCTGCGATGCCATCTGATACTCCAGCAATGAAGATGGTGGCCTGGGTATCACCAGGCTGTCTGCCCTGACTCCACAGAACTGCCAGATCCTCAGATGATGCACTGAGGGAGATTGCTAAGAAGGAAGGTCTCAAAAAGGAATACAAGAAGGCGTAGGTGGCTGCTGGTGGAAACAAGGAGAAGATACCATCCATCTGGGATTCAGGAGGAGTCAGGGTGATACGAGAGCCGGGTGACTTCAAACTAGCATCTGAATGGGAAGCACCTGCGCCAAAGGTCATCTACCCGACACCTCGCAACTGGAGGAATGATGAGTTTACCAACTGGACCAAGCTCCTCACCCAGGGCCGGGGTATTACCAACTTCCAGAAGGACAAGATCAGCAACAGCTGGATCACGCTCTACAGGGGCTTCCCTCACAGAAAGCTAATCATGGCCTTGCAGCTCCATGCAAATGTGTATCCAACACGTGAGTTCCTGGCAAGAGGGAGGCAGGAGACGTAAGTCCTGCTGACACTGCCAGAGTGACATCAAGAGCTGCACGCACATCATTGGATACTGCCCCTGCAGTGCAAGAGGCCAGGATTAAGAGACACAACATCATCTGTGAGACCTTGGCTGAGGAAGCCAAGAGAAAGGACTAGCTGGTAAACATCGAGCCCCAGCTGCGTGATCCTCAAGGACAATTCTGGAAACTGGACCTGGTCTTTGTAAATAGGCCTTGGTGGTGGTACGAGTCATCACACACAACACTTAAACAGGCTGCAGAGGAAAAAGTGAGAAAATATCAACATCTCACGGCCAAAGTACATGAACTGACCAACGAGTCCTCTGTCAAGTTTTTGGGGTTCCCTTTGGGAGCACGGGGGAAGTGGTACGCGAACAGTTTCATTTTGCTGAAGGAACTGGGCCTGTCTGGGTCACAGAGGGAGAAGGTTGCAAGGAGACTGAGTAACCAGGCCTTGTTCAGCTCTGTGGATATCATCCACATCTTCGCAAACAAGGCCAGAGACTCTTCAAAAATGACTGACTAATGCGAGATTGGGTGTTGTTTTGTGTTACCTTGTTTGTATTTATGGTGTGTTTGTACTTATGCATCATAAATATAATTTTCAATAAAGGTGTGGTGAGACCTGGGAGTAGGGATGATGGAAACAGATCTGGGATCTCATAGTGATTCCGCACTCATGACGCTCACTGGATTGACAAAGCACTTGCTAAGTCTGGTGGACGAGACACCATTATAAACCTCGGAAAAGGTTCACCTCGGTGTGTGTTCGAGAATAGCCTTTCGGTCCATTCTCGAGTGCGCCTGCGCCGGTTGTAGCCAGGTGGTCATGTCTTCCCCTGGTCGCGGCAATCCCTTGGCGGTTTGGGTGCGCCCGCGCCTGCTGTTGCTAGGTGGTCACAGTCTGCCTTCCGGGGGCGCAGTAATCTCCCCACTCCTTATTAGGTAAGAACTCTTAAGCAATTGACTCACAGACAAAGAGCTCTTAAACAATGAACTCCCAAACAATATTGCTCAAGTCACCTACCTTGGCCATCTATACATTCCTTAGTGAACAAATCCTGTTTATTACAGGAGTATCACGTGGCTGTTACGGTACCCTGAGGCCTGTGATGGAGTTCTCCCCTTGCTTCTGCCCAGTGCCCTGTGGGTGCAACTCCGTTCCTTTGTGTGAGCCACCACAGCTCCTCTGCTGCTCTCTGGTCATCTAACCACATCTGCAATAGAGAGAGGCCGCAGCAAAGCCCTGCTGCCATGACAAAGCAAACCTCTGCAAAACTGCAGTTTGTTTGTTTTTTTTTTTCCCTGCTGTTACGCAGGCACCACTTTAGGGGCTCTTCCGGCTTCTCACCCCCTGGGGGGAGGCTCTGGAACAGATTCCCCCGGCAACGATTGTGCACCTTTCCTAGAAACCCAAGTTACCAGAAATCCAGGGCAGCAATTTGGAATGAACACCAGTGACTGTTGTAGAGAGTTACCACCTTGTTTTATTGCCACTTCATTCAGCCCTTCAGATTTCCTTGCAGGTAAGTTTTTCCAAATGGAGCAGAAAACGACTGGCAGTGATAAGCTTCTCATCCCTAGCCTTATTGGCCTAAACATTCC
Source organism: Turnix velox (assembly GCA_013400935.1). Taxonomy (NCBI): domain Eukaryota; kingdom Metazoa; phylum Chordata; class Aves; order Charadriiformes; family Turnicidae; genus Turnix; species Turnix velox. Next base: position 183,058 of record VZTY01030969.1, read on the forward strand.
CTCATAGCTCTATCTTTCCATGGAAATTCTGCCCACCCTCGCAGCTGTCCTCGGTGACTGGAAGTGCTCTACCAATGTGGCAGTACATCAGCACCCAGAGTTCACAATCCACATTCAGGCCCTCCAGTAACTGTACATTTTAGAAACATAATCAATCCCCTGAACAGAACTAGCTTTGTCTTTCTAGGCATTTTTTCAACTTAGCCACCCTAAAGCTTTTTTAAAAATATGTTATTTTTCTTATTCTCAAATTTACTGTCCTTTGCAGAGCTGAACTTTTCACTTTTCCTGTACTAATAATGTGCCCTTTACCAGAGGATCCCTATGATCTTTTCTGTCCCTGTAGGGCTGGGGTAACACCACAGCCCTAGGATTTTCCCATTCGCTGTGTAGTAATGAATGAAGTACTGTCTTCTGCTGTTTTCAGAAGAGGAAGCAAAGTGCTGGAGCAAGTTTAGTTTGTCCTAAGGAACAGGTATTGCATTTACATGGCGACATTACTATTAAAGTTATAACAAGGAGAACTGGGAACTTTTCTCAGAGTGAGCTGTTAGATGCAGAGCCTACAAGCTGTGCAAGGCAATTCCTTACCTTGGCACGCAACTCCCTGACAAACTAACCCAATTAGAGGTTTAGTTGCTGCCATCCCTTGTCCCTCTAGCTATGCAACTCTACTGTCTATGTACTGGCCATAGTGGAATTTATCAAATTTCATAGTAATTTCACTCATTTAGATGGCAACAAACTTTTTTTTTTCTTCTGTCAGTGTGCAGAGAAAAGGGGAGTCACTTTTCTTCAAGTTGAGCCCATTTCTCATAAACTCAGTCCAGCAGCAGTGACAGAGCCAAGTAAGCTGCTGTTCAGGTGACCATCTGCTTTTGGAGTGTTTCTGTAAAATCAGCATTCAGTTATACAAGAGAAGGAAATTAAACCTTTGTGAGTTTTTTTGTTCCCCCTTATCGCAAAAGGAAGAACTAAAAAAACTATTATGTCACTGAGGAGGAGAGTAAATACATTTTTTCACAGTGGCTTTTTATGTTAGAAATTCAGACCTTTGTTAACCCTACTGTTTGGAGATCTCTCAAGTAGTAGGAGAGAACAAGGAAGATGACAAAGGCAAACAAAATAAAAGTAACATCTTATACAAGGAGAAACAAATATGTTCAGACTGATTTTACATTTTTTATGGTTTCGATTGCTTTCTATTTAGCCTGCATCTTGGTACCTCCTTGAGGAACTGTGCAGTAGACAATGGATAGTGTGCGGAAATGCATTCCTGCAAAAAATACACTATCTAGCATGCTGATTTTAAAGCAGTAAGAGAAGAACACGAGAAAGAAAAAAAAACAGGATCTATTTGTGAAAGAAATAGTCTGCCTACTACAGCATTACTTTTTCTTCTGCAATTTGGAGAAATTATAACTGGCAGGTACATTTATGTTTGCTCTGGTTACATAGAAATGCAGGAGTTCTTTCAAAACTCCAAACTGGCAGCAGAATGGTAATTGCATATGGTACTTGAAGAGCATAATTATTTTTCTGTAATTTAAAAAGAATGTCTTGGATCACCCATTATGCAACAATGGAAAAAGATGCTAATGATAAGCTATTCCAGTGATGAACTGATGCTGAAGAACAATTAGAGTCATATGTACTGTTGACAATCTTGATGTATAAAAACAGACATCAAATTAAAGCAACTATTTTTCTCATCTCTCTCTCCTATCTTCTCCCCATTTGCTTGGAATACAGGCAAAATTAGTACAGCAACTGTTACTGTATGGAGCCAAGATCACCAGCAGCAGTGTTTGGTGTAGGAGGACCCTTGTAGTTAAATAGGTGTGCACAAAATTGCCACCTGTGAAGTGATATCATCGCTGCTTGGCTTGGTTTTAAATCATAGAATCATAGAATAGTTTGGGTTGGAAGGGGACCTTAAAGATCATCTAGTTCCAACCTCCCTGCTGTGGGCAGGGACCCCTCCCACTATACCAGGTTGCTCAGTGCCTCATCCAGCCTAGTCTTAAAACGCCTCCAGAGAAGGGGCATTCACAACCTCTCTGAGCAACCTCTTCCAACTTCTCACCACCTCATCATGGAAATCAATAATGATTTTCCCTTCTTTTGGTTGGGCTTTGTGGTTTAGCTGCTGTGGTTAATGTCTAGACATGCATTAAGCAGATTTGTTTACACAAGATAGTGTTCCTACAGTGATAGGAAGAAACCTGTAGAGCAACAGCACACACAGTAACAGCATATGAGCCTCATTAGTAATACACAGCACTGGCTATTCACCTGAGATTTGAGTTGTCCCAACAAAGCCACCGCAGAAGAACCATCACTGAAAGTCCATACCATTACTTGGCAGGCTTATGGACACAGTGGTGAAGATGCGGTACCAAGGGCTCAGGCGTTTGAGTGCTTGGTGCCCGGTGGGCACACCTACCCCTCACCAGCACACCCTGCCCGGGCAGGCACAGGCTGACCTAAAACTCAGAGGTCGCGGCCTCTCAGGCTGAGGCACAGGCAAAACTTTATCTTCCTCTGCCTCCGGGCTGCTACGAGGTGTCACATGAGAGGGTGGCATCAAGCCGATAAACGCTTGGCTGTCAGGAAGACCATTTACCATCTCTCGTTTATGTAAGGCCGTTTTCGGGGACCGAAAGAGGGGACCGTCTCTATTGACGCAGAAGGAAGCCTTCAGGCGTGCCGAGCGCTCCCCGTGTCCCCACGCCCGGCGGCGCTTTCCGAGGCCTGCACCTTGGCGGGCAGCCGCACGGCTGAAGCGAAGTCTGCCAACAGCCAGTAACGGCCGCCATCGGCCACTAACGGCCGCCAACGGCCATCATCCGCACTATAGCGTTCGAGGCTTCCTGAGGAAGAGAAAAAGAAGACTACACATGGCGGCTCGTTGGTCTAGGGGTATGATTCTCGCTTAGGGTGCGAGAGGTCCCGGGTTCAAATCCCGGACGAGCCCAGTTTTTATATTTTATTAAAAAAACTAACGGAGCGAGGTTCGCTGCGCTTCCCTGGCCGACAGCGCCGGCTGCCCCACACAGCAGGAGTACGGCCAGGACAGACCAACTAGGGACGCGATCCATTTTAATGCAAAGAGTGTGTCTAACTTACAAGGAAGAAGGGGCTCATTCCTCTTATCTTCCCACCCTCACAAATGATCCCCCCCCCAGAGCTCTCCCCCCTCACTTCCACGCACATTCTGCCTAAGCCACACGATGAAATAGCCGCAACCCGCCGGTCCTCCTGGCAC